>CM037162.1:23169194-23190843 GCA_020921065.1 Vaccinium darrowii | reverse complement strand
TGTGCTATAATGCTCCGCTATTGCCCTAAGGACATCATCGCCCTCCACGGTCCCAACCGGCACTAACCCACCATGCTCCGGTGGGGAAGCCGCCCCACTGTGAACCGTACGGCCTTCCTCAGGAACCGCACGGGATACCTCTGTCCCGGACCCAACTGCGCAAGTCTTCTCTTCTTCCACATGAGCCGCACGAGACCCATCAGTCCCGGATCTCACCGCACGATGCTCCGGGTTACCCATTTCGGTCCCGGACAAACCACCCCCTATCGGCTCTTGCACAGATGAACCAAACCCGGCGGCCTCGACCGCCGCCTCTTCTTCCACGTGGGTTGACGTCGTTGGGTCAGCACCGGAAATGGTAGACGGGTTTTGGGTTTCACCGGAATCAGCCATGGCCGGCTAGAAGCCTTTGCTTGCAACCGAGATCCCAAACGGGATTTGTAAAAAAGGGGAATAATCGGACGAACAGAAGAAGAATATCACTCTTTCGAAGTAACTCGGTAACCGCCTCTCAGAATTTTGAACAAATAATGAGGAAAACCAGACAGCCCGACAGTTTTGGTTTATGTGAAACCGCTCAACACAGCCGTGCGGTTTACCGATTGGCACCGTGCGGCTTAACCACCTAAGCCGTATGGTTCTCCTTTCTCCGATTTCTCCGCCGCATAGCCCATCTCAGGTATGTCTCCCTAAACCGTGCGGCTAACCCTTTTTAATTCCGAAAATTTTAAAATCGCACGCCCCCCCTGTATTTCCTTATTTGCGGCACGCCCTTGGGTCTTAACACTCTTAAGTCCTCAATGGCATTTTTCCAATTTTTCCAAAATCACTAAGTCCTCAATGGCATTTTTCCAATTTTTCCAAAATCACTAAGTCCTCAATGGCAATTTCCAAAATTTTTTTTTCAAAATTTAAAAACCTCATTCGCTGGTTTTGCACACTTTAAAACCTCATTCGCTGGTTTTACACACTTTAAAACCTCATCCGCTGGTTTTGCACACTTTAAAACCTCATTCGCTGGTTTTGCATATTTTGCACATTTTTAAAAAAAACCTCATTCGCTGGTTTTACACACTTTAAAAAACCTCATTCGCTGGTTTTGCATGTTTTGCACACTTTAAAACCTCATTCGCTGGTTTTACACACTTTAAAACCTCATCCGCTGGTTTTGCACACTTTAAAACCTCATTCGCTGGTTTTGCATATTTTGCACATTTTTAAACCCTCATTCGCTGGTTTTGCACACTTTAAAAAAAAAAAAAAAAACCTCATTCGCTGGTCTTGCACACTTTGAAAAAAACCTCATTCGCTGGTTTTGCACACTTTAAAACCTCATTCGCTGGTTTTTGCACACTTTAAAACCTCATTCGCTGGTTTTACATATTTTAAAACCTCATTCGCTGGTTTTGCATATTTTGCACACTTTAAAACCTCATTCGCTGGTTTTGCACACTTTAAAAAAAACCTCATTCGCTGGTTTTGCATATTTTGCACATTTTTAAAACCTCATTCGCTGGTTTTGCACACTTTAAAAAAAAAAAAAAAAAACCTCATTCGCTGGTTTTGCACACTTTAAAAAAACCTCATTCGCTGGTTTTACATATTTTAAAACCTCATTCGCTGGTTTTGCATATTTTGCACACTTTAAAACCTCACTCGCTGGTAAGTTTGCAATAAATCTTGTTTACATGCATAGCCTCGAACTACGATTGGTCTGATCCCTACAAACAGGGTACGTAGGAAGCTCCGTGCTCGACCATATTCTATTTATCTATTTTCTCGTACCAGGGAGATCAAAATTGGAACGTCTATGTCTTTAACGCGACTTGCATCACAGAATGATGACTAAGTCTCGTCAAAGAGGGGCAACTGTAGACATCCCAATTTTTAAACCCTGTGCATCCCCAATGATGAAAGAAATACACGACAGTACCTTGGAACAACTAGACTGGACTTCGGAGTTTGTGGACACAAAACCATGGCCGTACGGTTTACCATTATAGCCGCACGGTATATTCTTCCACAGTTCAACCGTACGGTATACTCATTCTAGCCGTACGGTACACCTAGTATAGCCGTGCGGTTACATATCCGGAAATATTCGTTTTTCTGACAGGCGAAGCATCTCATCATTATTGGAAGATTTTATGTTGATTTTATTCCGATTTCTCGCCTATAAATAGCTTCATTCTCTCCCATTTTGAGATACACAGTAATCCACCACTCCGGCGATACGCTGAAAAATTCTCCGGTCATATTCCCGACCTTCAAATCCCACCCGAACTCCCGTAAAATCTTCGCACCTGCTCTGTTTTCTTCAACTTCAGTAACCCATCAGTTCATACCAAGCCCATTTCTAAGGAGTTCAAATCCAAAGATCCGAAATTCTCGAAACGGTTTAAAGTTCTCAGCAAGGTACATCGTGTTTCTTTAGCCGGGTTCCTAACCTTAGCTTTTGAGGGGATCCTCCCAAGTTGAGAGTGACTCTAATAGTCATCTCTAAGCTTGGGTGGTTCAATTTATCACAAAAATCAGATTTTTCAAACAAAAGTAAGCCACTGATCGAAAACCAAAATTTCTGAAAAAGTTCCCAAAAGGAAGCCGTGCGGTTAGTTTGAGTGAGCCGTACGGTCAACTTAGTGAGCCGTGCGGTCGACTATATGAACCGTACGGTTAACCTTTGCGGTACAAAGAAATTTCTCTGATTCCCCCTGTTTCCTTATATTTCGGTGCTCTGTTTTGATTTTCCTGCAACTCAATAATTGCACTTTTCTCCTTCTACTTTCCCGTTATTATTATTAAGTTCTTTTAATTAATTTTATTTCCGTTATGGTTTTATAGTTATTTCTTGTTATTTATCCGTTTGTTTGTCAAAGTTTTCAATAAAAAAATGTTTTCTCAACAATGCCACAAAAATTTAGTACAGACCGGGAATTTCCCGGGCGAGCGGGGTGCTTTTCAATAAAACCTTCCCCTTTCGTAACCTGGCTTCCGAATCCAAGAATCTTTTCGCAGATCAAACCTTTTCCAAAACGGCACGAGAGTCATTAATTATTTTCAACAGGTTTCTCGAGTACCAAAATCATTTTCCAAATAAATCCCGGGTGGCGACTCATATTTTCTGTTTTCAATCCGAGCCGCGTGGATCCGACCGTCCACAGAGGCGTCCTCCACTTTTGCGTCGTAGTGAGTACTTAAACATGTTGAATGACATACGCAATTTTGAAACTAAACGTCATAGGGAGGGCTTCCCAGTTGAAAATTTTGTTCAGCAAAAAATAGAGGCATGCCAAGCCTTGCAAAAGCTTGGAGAAAACTACACTGAACAATACCTCATGACAAAAATAGTAGAACTTCTATCACCAAGTTGGAATCATGTCAAATACACAATATTTGAAAATTTTGTTATAAACAATGCTATAGATTTGATGAATACTTTGATGTATGAGGAACGCAATGTCCACCCTTTGTGGATAGAGTTTGAGCAAGGGCAAATGATGCCAAACTCAACTGTGAGGGAGCACATTCTAGACAAGGAAAAGCAATTCCATAATCTAAAGAAAAAAGGCTTCAAGCCACACATTGTGATTTTGGTTAAGGCTATAGTTAAAAACCTCCCACCTACATGGCCTAAGTCAAAAGTTTTCGTAAGCTTGAAAGAAAAGTTTCCGGATTTGAGAGAATTAGGAGCTATGCTCGAGGAGATTGAGAATGATATGATATGTTTGCAAGCTTTGGATGAAGCAGAGAAACAATTAAACCATCAAGAGGAGAAGCATGATCAAGAGGATAAGGAGAAGCAGGAGCAAGAGGACATATAGGAAAAACATCAGCAAAAGGGAGTGAAGCGAAAACTGGAATTTGATGACCCCTAACTCTACTGCATTTTGAGTTTATTGCTATCCGTATGTATATAGATATCACTGTTCTTTAGGTGTTCATAGTGCTTTAACAGTTTCTAGAGTATGAGACTATCATCATAACTCCTTTTCAAAATCCATTGTTGTTGGAAAAAGAGTTGTTTCTTTTATTGTTATCGTAGTTTGAATTCTTTTTGAAATTTATTGCTCATGTGTGAATCCTTTAATTTATTGTGTCTGGCTTGGAGTTCTTCATGCTATGGTTGGTGGATACTCTTATGATTTATCCTTATTATGATGAAATATGGATGATACTTTATAGTATGAGACTATCTGTCTGATTTCTGCTGTGGACAGAACACAACTAAATCAAGATGTGCTGTGCAATATCTTGCCTCTTCATTTATGATCTGCTGTGCAATATCTAGCGTTTTCGCATAAATTCTTGGACCTGGACCTAAAGTAAACATAATCTCAACAAGAAACAATGCTAGAGAGCTATGGAAATTGAAAGATAATGAAATATAAGACTGCTGGAGTTTTTGCTGGGGCATGGGCCTCCCTTAAAATCGGCTAAGCATCATATTTAAAGACTGTAAATGACTTTGTTGGCTTCATTCATTCTACTGTCATGATTTTAGGAAGGTGCTAATGCTGCTAAACTTCATCACATTAAGGAGCTAATTCTCTAAATCTATCTCAACAGTAAAGAGCTAATTCTGAAATTCAAAACAGCATCAAATAGGTCAAATATGAAGATCGGCTAATAGTCATATTTCAAGACTGTAAATGACTTTGTTGGCTTCATCTATGATGTACAGAAAAGTTATAGAAATGGTCATTTAGGAACCCATATAGACCAAATAAAAAAAAAAGAAAAAAGAAAAGGAACTCATATAGACCTCAAGAAGCGTTTGTTGGCTGAAGCATTGTGTTTAATTTCTTCAAAGTTGAACTTGAAGCATAATATGTTTAGTTTCAAAATTTTAAACCTGTTTGTTCATGCAAAGCTATTGCATTTGGTGCATTTGGTTCTCTCTTTGCCCTCTCTGCTTTTATTTCACTGAACCCATTTTATTTTATCTTTCATTTCAGTAAACTCATTTTTCAGCGTAGCAACAAAGTTGGAGTACGGTTTCTACTAACATGGACAACGTTACAATTTTTGGTCAGGTATGTTATTCCGGAAAAAGTTTGTTATGACTCAACAAATATTACTTTAAATGTTCACTTTATATTATTCCATTTTTCTATGACATGTTGTAATATTTTTTCTATGAACAGGTCGACAAAGATTTAAGGGCAACCGTAATTAATTCTTCCTTGACTCTTTTCATGTTCAATTCTTCCTTCAAGATTTCTTTAAATGTTATTAACCATTTCAACTCACTTTAAATGCATAGGTTGAACTTCTTCGAAAAAGGAATGTCGCCGTCACTATTCGTGATGAACGAGAACTAAATGCCATGCGTATCCGACAGGTATAACATGCAACTCCTATTACCTTAGTTAGAGCACCAATTGGCGTGGATAAAAAATTGATGCAATTTGCTATAAATCTTAAAAAAGGGTTATAAATAATAGTTCCAACCAAAGCGACTCTTTGTTCATACTATTCAAGTGAGTCTTTTTCAAGTGCCATCTATAACTAATTGTGGTACTCACTTATTTTGAAAGGAAAACCTAAGGCAACAAGAACTAACTCAACAAAGACAAAGAGCCAACGCGACACGAAAGGAAAGTCACAAATTAAGCTCTTCAGACAAGGGGAAGGAAAAAGTCATCTATGCTAAGAAAAAACAAGCTACTTTGGTAATATTCTTGCACATTCTGACTATTGTCATTGCATCAAATCTTATTCTTCTTTTCTAAGTATAAATCTTCGTAAAAAAATATTTTACAACCTGTCCTTGCCTCTCTATTTATAGGTACAACCACTTCGAGAAAGAAATGTTGGTGTTCAAATCCGTGAAGTGCGTGACATGAACGTCACTGGTGTTCGTGAGGTACTTCTTGCTTGCCTACACTCTTAAGTATGTCACATACACGTTTCCTTACCAACACTGTGAACTCTCACTCAAACACATGCATTTTCTTACAAGGAAAATGAAAGGGCAGAAACATTGGCTCGAGATAATCAAGGATCTAGCTCTACAGCCAAAGGGAAGGGAAAGGAAAATGCACGGGTATGAATTTCCTTAATCTTTTTCCTTGACCATGTGCCTTTATGAAGTCCAAAATGCAAGTTTGTTAACTTCTAATTTAATATCCACTTTAGGTAACTTCTCCTACTATACTCATACAACCCTTACTCCTGTAAACCCCTCCCCCGTAACTTCCCCTTGAATCTACAAAAGAAACCAGATGTCTGATGGTAATGCTGTCATATACTTTTTTACTTCTCGACGATTATTTTTTAAAAAGAATGTCGCATGGTAGGAAATCTGATTTGCTTCATTGTTGTTCTAATCTTAATCCCACCCTCACTCCTTTCACGTTGAAAAAAAAAATTATACTCATTTGCCTGCATAAAATTACAGCATGGAATTGAACGGAAATTTATTGTTTAGAGATACAACCAAGAATCTTCTAACCTGTAATACTTCCAAAATGGTCCACACAATACCTCCACCATATTTGCAGTTGATTCGCGTGTGCCTCAGCCTCTATGTGTGATAGAGGCAATCTATATTTGAGAGAGAGAACCTAGCTAAATATATGTTGTCAACATTTTAGGTGACTGATAGTAACATGATATCAAAAGTAACATTGGCCCAACGTGCACGACGAGGATGAGAGAGGAATCTAAAGCAAGGCAGTGCTTATCCATTGGGACAACGGTCGGAAATAGATCGAACCATGGAAAGTCTGCACTCGAGACCGTACACAAACCGTCCTTCCTTAACTCCCCGTCGTCGGCGTCTCGATTGCATGGGACAAGGAACAAATGTCACCCAACCAGCTGAAAAGCGACAAACAATCTCACATACTACTTCCACATGTCCGTCCTCCATACCAAGCACATCCTCCACTCCTGAAAGGAATTGGTAAGCTCTATTCATCTGTCGCAATCCATATTCTAAACTTTTAAACCCCCCCTTATATTTTCCAACCGAATCTTTATTTTTATAGGAATACTCTTAATAGCCAAGTGGATCTATGTTGTGACGATGAATTGGATATGGCTACGAGTTTAGAGGCACCAACTCGAGAGCACATAAGTTTAGGAAGGCATTACCTTGGCAAGATGGATATCCTATGTCCTCAGTGTTCAGCCTTACATTGGATGGATGAAAGATTGGCAAGATCTTCTAGAAGCAATCCATTATTTGGCACTTGCTGTTTGCAAGGAAAGATAAAGTTGCATGCACTTATTACACCCCCTCCGCCACTTAAAGCATTGTTCGATGGGGATGATGTTCGATTAAAGTCCTTTCAAATGTATATTCGAGTGTACAATACAACCAATGCTTTCACCAGCCTTGGTGCTACATTTGACGATAGAGTGCTTCCTGGAAGGGGTTCTACACCCTTCACCATCCATGGGGAATTGCGGCATCGAGTTGGTTCACTTCTGCCACAACAGGGGAATGATGCATCATACGCTCAACTGTATATTTATGATCCTGCTTCAGCTTTGGAAGTCCGTAATCGTAGAAATCAGCAGTTGAGAAGGGATGTGCTTCAAACTATTCAAGATACTTTGTTGCAAGTTAATCCATTTGTGGAAAAATTTCGTCAGGCACATGCAATTCTTGATCAACTTGACCAGGCGGGACAAACTTTACCTGCCCATCTTCACTATAGTTCATTAAAAGACCGTCGAGTATATAATCTACCAACAGTAGATGAGATTGCGGTAGTTATACCAGGGGATGGATCTAAAGCCAGTGGCATGAGAGATATTATCTTGCACCTGAGAGGAGATAATCAGTTGATGCAAATTAATGAATGCCACCCAGCTTATTTGCCGTTACATTATGTTTTACTATTCCCACATGGTGAACTTGGATGGGAACCTGAGATGAAACAGTGGGACGTTAAAAATAAACGACCTGCGACTGAGCGACTAACTCAGTTACAATTTTATAGCTACCACTTATTTGAACGTCCAACAGAGTATTCAACCATTTTGAGGGGAGGAAAATTATTTCAAGAGTTCTTGGTAGGCAGCAACAGAGCAAAATCGATTGACATACTATAAGCTTAATCAAGGGAAACTTCGTTCTTCACTATACCAAGATTTGACTGATGTTCCTGATGAACTAAACCCTAATCAAATCGATCAAAGGTGTATTTTGCCATCTTCGTTCACTGGTAGCTCAAGACATATGTTTGAGATATTTCAAGATTCAATGGCTATCACGAGATATAACCATCACCCTGATATTTTCCTCACCATGACTGCAAATCCCAAATGGCCGGAAATTACTTCAGCTTTGTTGCCGCATCAAACAGCTGTTGACTGTCCTGATTTGGTTGCTCGTGTTTTCGAGTTAAAGAGAAAGGCTTTGATGAAAGAAATAGAAACAAACAGAGTGTTTGGTGAGAAAGTGGCTCATGTATACACCATTGAATTTCAAAAACGTGGTTTGCCACATATGCATGCACTTTTCTTTCTTAAAGGCCAGGATAAAATTCGTACATGTGCTCAAGTTGACAGATTAGTTTGTGCTGAATTTCCAAACCAAGAAGATGATCCTGAACTGTTTGAAACGGTCAAGCGTTGTATGGTACATGGACCATGCGGTGCTCGGGATCCGCACGCACCTTGCATGGAAAAAAAAAATGCACCAAAAGGTACCCTCAAGACTTTGCAGAATCAACCACTATGGATGAAGATGGATATCCTGTCTATCGCCGCCGTAATGATGGGAAAGTGTATGATGTTAGGGGGAAAGAAGTTGATAACAGGGATGTTGTGCCATACAATCCTCATCTATCTAAACTGTTCAACTGTCATATTAATGTAGAAATTTGTGCTGGAATGAGATGTGTCAAGTACATTCACAAGTACATTTACAAGGGTTATGATCGGGCAACAATGGTGTTGGGATCGGTAAATGAAATTAACAGTATCTTGATGGAAGGTATATTGGACCGGCAGAAGCAGCTTGGCGAATATTTGGCCATCATATGCATGAAGAGATACCAACAGTTACACGACTTGCTCTCCATTTACCTGGAATGCATCGCGTTAATTTCAATCCCACGGAGTCATTGGAAGGTATTGTTGCTAGAGCTGCACTAGAGAGGTCAACTCTAACTGGGTTTTTTTCATGGTACGCTTCCAACCCCAATTCTACGCCCTACACTTACCAAGAATTTCCGCAATTCTTTGTTTGGGACAAGACAAATCATCTGTGGACACCGAGAAAAAGTGGGCATGCAATCGGGAGGATGTACTTTGCCAGCCCTAATTGTGGTGAGAGATTTTATCTACGTTTGCTACTAACTGTTGTAAAAGGACCAAAATCTTTTGAAAGCTTACGCACGGTAGGCAATGTTGTACACGATACATTTAAGTTGGCATGTGTTGCTAGAGGGCTTTTGGAAGATGATGATGAGTGGGTTCAATGTCTCGAGGAGGCTGCAATAATGAAGACTGGGTATCAGTTAAGGAGATTATTTTGTGTTATTCTCACACAATGTTGTCCGCTGCAACCGTTGGAATTGTGGAAGTGATTTTTTATGAACATATGTGATGATCTCCCACACAAAATTCGCACTTTGTTTGCCATTTCTAACCCAACAGAGGTGCAAATTGAAGATTATGGTCTGTATCTCCTCAATCAGATGCTTGAAGAATCTGGTAAGAGTTTACTTGACTACCCACCTATGCCGCAACCAACCGAAAATTGGAGCGCAGTTGTTGGTAACAGATTGATTTTAGAACATCGATAACTTCAGATCCAAGCACAAGAAGTGGATACAGAGGCCAATATTTGCCGATTGAATGATAGACAACGCAATGCTTATGATGCCGTTATTTGCTCTGTCCTTGAAAATAAAGGAACTACCTTCTTTTTGAATGGGGGTGCGGGCACTGGAAAGACATTTTTGTACAACACAGTGGCACAAAAATGTCGTAGTCTTGGACATATAGTGATTACCGTGGCTTCATCTGGAATTGCATCGCTTTTATTGGAAGGAGGTCGCACTGCACATTCAACTTTTTACCTCCCATTGGATGTTTTAGAAAATTCTGTTTGTGGGTTTACCAAGCAATCTTTACAGGCAGAGTTACTTAGAGAAACAAAGCTGATCATATGGGATGAAGTTCCGATGCAGCATAAACATTGTGTTGAAGCCGTTGATCGGACATTACGTGATATTCGTGACAATCCTAATCCATTTGGGGGTATCACCGTAGTTCTCGGTGGTGATTTTTGTCAAATCTTACCAGTTGTACCCAAGGGAGTTCGAGAGGAAATTGTTAGCGCATCACTCAGACGTTCTTATCTGTGGGATGAAATACAGGTCTTAACGTTGAATTTAAACATGCGATTGAATACAAGCGATCCTCGAAATGCTGATTTTGCAAATTTCTTAATGGAGGTAACAGTGCTGATTTTATAGAATTTTTTTTATGAACAGTTATTTTGAGTAGTCAACACGCGTTAAAACTTATTTTTGAGTATTAATTTTAATGTCAAATTTTAGGTTGGAACCAACCCTCGAGATGTGGTGCACCTTCCGTCAACGATAGGTAAATGTCGAGATCTCAATGAATTATTATCGTCTATTTATCCCAAACTGGATGTGGCAAGTACATCAACCCTGACATTTTTAACTGAACGCACAATTCTCTCTGCTCGGAATGAGGATGTGAACGCTATAAATGGTGCTGCACTAGATATTTTTCCGGGAGATGTATATACCTACCTTGCTGCAGACTAGATGTCTGAAGAGGACGGAATTGATAGCAGCATCACTAACCGTTATCACAATGAGTATCTAAACTCATTGGATCCTGCTGGGCTACCGCCTTTTAAGTTGGATTTGAAAGTGGGTTGTCCCATAATATTGTTAAGAAATATTGCACCCAAGGATGGACTATGTAATGGCACAAGGATGATGGTTGTGAGGTGTGCCTCCCGTATTGTCGAAGTTAAGATTTTAACAGGCGAGAAATCTGGCAAACTGGCCTTCATCCACGAATATCCTTATCGCCATCAACTTCGAATTTTCCTTTTCAAATGACAAGGCATCAATTTCCAGTTCGCTTGGCATATGCTATGACTATAAACATATCGCAAGGACAATCTGTGAAATTTGTTGGGGTCGATTTGCGGACACCTGTATTTAGTCATGGGCATCTATATGTGTCATTATCGAGGTGCACATCTTTTGACCGTATCACTGTCCTTCTCCCCGAACAAGAAACAGATTCCACAACTAATATTGTTTACCCTGAAGTTTTATTGTAACCAGGTAAAACATTGTTCACTTCTATTACCACGCCATTTCTTAATCAAATAACTTGGCAGACTAATTGGATTTTTATAGGATTGAGATCAAGTAGCCTTGGAATTCGAAAGGATCAATACAACTACATTAAGACAGTGGCGGATTAATAAGGTAGCGCTTTATTCTTGCACATTTTCATAAGTTTTTATTCTCATACTTATATTCTAATTCGTTGTTCTCTTACGTAATTAGGTTGTAGTGCATGCTGGTAATTGGTTCATAAAAGTTGATACGAGGACGTTTCGCACAGTTATGATGAGGAGGTTTGGAGACTTTCTTCGTTAGTAGGCTCTGGGAATTGACTTTTTTAGGGGCGACTTTTAGTGTCTTCTTTTCTTTTTTTCTTTTCATGAACATGACATGCTTTCCTATGTTTGTTAACTTTTGTACATATTCTTTGTACAAAACATTTCTTATTTTGTTGGTGTTTTGGATGGGTAATGATTTCTGTTAACTCCGAATTTATGAGGTTTTGTGAGTTTGTTTTTTATGCTTCCATGTTTTGTACAGTAGAGATAGTCTCTACTGCTATTGCAATAGTCTCTATGGGAAGGCCCAATGTTTCCAAGCTCTCTCTCTCTCTCTCTCTCTCTCTCTCTCTCTCTCTCTCCCCACCCCAAGGGCAGAGTAATGCACTGTCAAGTAGCTTGCAAGGTCTATAGGATGGGTATGTTCTTCTGCTTATGGCATTTACATGTAGTTTTGAATTTGATAGAGAATACATAAAGCCTTTCCCATTTGCTTTGTTTTTCATATGAGTGTTCTTTTCCAATTGTAAGAACATGCTTGCATTAGATGAGGTTGAATCCTTTTAGCTCATTCTTCGATGCAGGTGGGGTCAAATTGGAGACTACTTGGGAGAGGCGAAATAGGTGTGGACATCTATTTAGCTCATTATGGTGGATTCAGGCGAAACAGGTATGGAGAACTTGCGTGTCTACAATTGTTGATAGTGAAATGGCACAATGATTCATCTCATCCTTGGCTACTTGAGTTACTGCAACTGTCTTGATGTTGCTGCTGAAGTTGAGAATTTTATGTTTTATCTGTTGTTGCTATTTTTGGATTATGCCGAGAGTTATGAGGATCACCATCTTTTTGGGTTGGTGAATTCTTTTGATTGCTACTGCTTTTAGTGACTTCCATTGGTTGCTTATACTTGAAATTTTAACCGTGCTGAGAGCTATTTACTATATCAATAACGAGGGTGTTAGGGAGCCATTGGGTGTTACTGGAATCTTTATTTGCGTTTGGTTTGCTTTATGTTGGGTTTTGGAGGATTTAGATGAGAAAGAGATTCAACTTGCCTCTGTCTACTTTTTGTTATGGAAAACCAGATGTTGCTGATTGCAGTTGTGGCTTTTCCAATGTTAGTGTTCTCTTGCTCAGAAAGCAAGCGGATGAATTTTGTAGAATTACCAATTTCTCTCTTGCATCGTGAAGGAAGGTCTGCACTTGCAAGTAGATATTCGTTTTTCCCCTTTGTCGTGACATAATCATTCGAAGATCATTCGGGATAGTCTTATTTGTCCTTCTCGGAAAAGTTGGCTTCATTATAACGATAACTCATATTAGTCATGTTCAAAACGCGACGCGTCGTGCCTTCAGGCACGGGCATACGCTAGTCTGCTTATATAGCGAAGAGAATAGCATCTGTAAAAAAGGGGGAATTTCCGGAGAAAAATTTCCCATGATCTCTCATTGACTTGTTCAAACTCTACCCAAGAAACTACCCACTACCAACAAACTTCCCTACAAAGTTGTGCCATAGAGGAAATTGACAGCCACGTTGCCTAGTTTAGGTAACTGCTGCATCTGCCTTTTGCCTATATATATGGACAAAGGCAAACAATTGAGAGGGGAGATAGAGAGAAAAAGAGAGACTTGGGAGAGAAAATTTGGGAGAAGTCAAGAAGGAGAAAAACAGAGATATAAAAAAAAGTAAAGTTCTGAAGAAGCACAAAGCAATTCAAGCACTTTCAAGTGTGGGTTTCAAACTCCTTTCTCTCTCTCTCTCTTTCAAAACCAAAGTTTCCTATGGGAAATAAAGCTACTTTCCCGTAGCAGAATTATGCTTCCTCCGCACTGGAATTTCTATTTCCAAACGCCGCCGGATGGTACAAAATCAAACATCAGTCACGCACCGGGGGTGCGAAATTGAACAATTGCTTCTGCGCCGGGTGTGCAAGTCAAAAAAAATACTTCATGCACCGGGGGTGCAAAAATTGAAACTTCTTAACGCACAGGGGGTGCAAAAGACTTCTTGTGCACCGAGGGTGCGAACTTGAAACATTTCTTAATGCACCGGGGGTGCAAAAATTGAAACAACTTTTTTTATGCACCAGGGGTGCAAATTAGAAAAAAAAAATCTGTTATGCACCGGGGGTGCAAATTGGAAACTTTTTGTGCATCGAAGGTGCAAAATGGAAACTTTATTGTGCACCAAGGGTGCAAAAAAATGTGAAATCTATCACACGCCGAAGGTGCCAAAATTAAAAAATCTACTTGATTCCGAGTCAAATTCGGATACGTAGGCAACCCATTCAAATGGGTACAGTCACAAGCTAGTGGACCCTAAAATGTTCACTAAAATAAATATTGTGAACTTCAGAAGTTCACTAAAATTCCACCAAATAAATAAAAGATTTGGATTGGCATATGAATGATAAGGGAGTGGGTGCCAACCTAGTTGGGATGTGCTTTTCTTATAGTGATGCCTCAATCTCTAATTTTATAAATGAATCTCGAAGATTCACCAAACTACCAAATGAGCCGCAAAGGCTCGGTATAAATAAAATCAAGCATACACGAACTACGTTTGGCTTGATCCCAAATAATGGGTACGTAGGCAGCCTAGATTTTATATCTAGGTTCAGCCCCTAAAATAAAATAAAATCCAATTCCCCTTTTCCTTATTATGAAAAGAGGATAAAAAATAATATATATATATATATATATATATATATATATATATATATATATATATATATATATATATATATATATATACGCCAATTATCCTGTCAAGGATCCCGGATTTCCCGGATTTAAGCGTTTTGATGCATTTGCCGATTGTTTTTGGGAAATCCGAGCCGTCCAATGTGTTCAAAAGGTGTTTTCCAAGTCCCACGCGGGAAATCTTCAAAAAAAAATACCCGGAAGGGCTTGATCCAAGCGGTTTTTCGCAAAAAATGTACATTTACAGTTTTGCGAAAAACCGCTTGGATCAAGCCCTTCCCGGTATTTTTTTTTGAAGATTTCCCGCGTGGACCTTGGAAAACACTTTTTGAACACATTGGACGGTTCGGATCGTCAAAAAAATATCGGGAAGGTGGAGTCCCGGATTCGGGACTCCCGGACTTGATCGGGCCTCTATATATATATATATATATATATATATATATATATATATATATATATATATATAGTTGGAATCAAAGGGTTATCTTTTGAATGAAAGATGTAATTTCTTGAATGGGTCCGAACCAATTAATAAAAACTCGTGTGTTTTATTTTTATGCGAGTGAGATTGTGTTTAGCAAAAGAGTTAAATTTTTGCCTAACACCCTTTCTTGCTCTATGTCTTTGTTGTTTGATCTTGATCTTAACCGAATAATCCTATGGTTAGGTTTCTATTGTTTATTTGTTGTTTGTTTTTGTCCGAATATGTTGAATTTTTTTTTTTTGCTTTCTTCTGCCCCTTTATCTCACTCTTCAGTTCAATTTTTGCATAGAACTATTGTTAGGGTTTTGGTTTCGAATTCAACCATCACTCTGATGTTTATACGACTAAAATAATCCTCGTTAATGAATTGATTGTATTAAGATGAACTTATGCCCAGAATAGCTTGTGTCGTGTTGTTCTACGAGACCATTGATCTTAATTGTTTTGAATTATTTGTAAAAATGGATAATTCCTATGTATATATTCTTGTTGCTCCTTTCGAACTCTCAAGTAACTCTATTAAACATATCTGTCCCTATATTTATAGTTGTCTTCAACATATGGGTACAATTTCTTGTACACACACTTGCGTTCTTTATTGTGGCGTATTCCAATTTTTTACTAAACCAAGTTGCCTGTCAGCAATCTGTCTTTCTGAATAACAGAAGTTTTAATTTTTTTTCCCATTCCCCAGATTCAAAGTAGATGTTGTCATGCCAAATCTTGCCACAATCTTAAAGAATACGACCACCCATATATTTGATTCTGTTTTATTTGGATGGAACAAGCTAACTATCGTTGTAGGATAGTAAATGATATTTCTTGTTAGGTGTTAGTATTTCTGTCTCATAACGTAATATACTTGGTTAATAATTGCTATTTATGTATTGTAACTTTGATATTAATTGCAGTCTTTTCCGTTATTTCATTATGTTTCAGAATGCCCCCGTTAACTCGCTATGATGTGGCGCGTTCTTGCCCTAAATTTGTTCGAATTCATAAGCAGACTCATTCAAGGGCTTTAGGTGTTTGTGGGGCTGACTATTCCCTTTTTACTTCCAATGGCTACTCGGTGCCTGTTGGTCGGTCTGAGGTTGTCGGCTCGGATCACTGGATCACTATGTATACTATGTAAATAGGGATTTCATTGAGCGTTATTCGGGCATGTTTGATGTCGGAAATACCTTGGTGTGGAAAAAATATCGTGAATTTGAAACGTGGCTCAATAGCCTTCTCAATAAGGAACCTACCTTTATAAAACCGTCTAATCGTTCCTTGTTTCAACTAGAAGCTCGTTCATCCGAGGTAACAAGTAAGAAACATCTACTTTAATTCCTAGTATGTTTTTTGGCATCTCTTATTGAGTATCCTTATGATTTTTAACTATACAGAGATTGGGGAGTTGCTTTTTTGTTAGTACAGTCACTCAGGTTGGAGCCAACATGGATATGGTATTGAATTGCGTCAATTTAGAATTGTTGAATACGTTTTTTATTAATTGACTGCTTATTGTTATTTTATAAATTAAAATCTGCAGGTAGTGCCTGAGGATTTTCGTCCTTTTTTAAATGGGGCAACGGAGTGTGTTGTTGCAATCCACAGCGGATCGGAGGTTGGCTATGTAAAGATGCACAACTGACGGTTTGCCTTGGGTTGGGGATGTTTGGCCTTTCGTCATAGTTTGCAACGTGATTTTACTATATTGTTTGTAGTCATAAGTCATCTAGAACTTAACATGTTTGTGTTCGATAATACTGGGATGTTGCATTGCGGTTTTCGTGGATTTGGTTCTATGCTGGCACACGAAACTGCCAATCCTAATTGGGACACCCTAATGGCATTTTGTCATGTTAAAAATGGTTAGTATATACTTTCTAAATTCCTGTATATTCTAATATATCCTTCCGATGAGATGTATTGATATTAAATCTCATTGGGTTATGTGGCTATTGTTCATATACACCTTGCCGACAATGTTGTAATTCTAAATTTTCTCTTATTTGTTATTTGGTCAGTGGTATTGCAAACTTCCTTCCCGCCTCGTTTAGGGTTTAGGGTTTAGGGGATACGGTTATAGCTTTTGCAAGACTATGTGTGCATCAGACTTTGAGACTCTGGTAATAGTTTTCCTGGAAAAAAAAAAAAAACTATTTGTGTTTCGTTGTTATTTGAATGTTATGTTACTGATGACTATCTGTGTGTTAACATAGGTCCTGTATGAGGATATAACTGATCATCTCACTTACTGGTATAGTAGACTCCGACTTATCACAGGCTCCCGCATTTGGGAGGTAGAATTTCATGTCAACGGACTCTCCGGTACAGGAAAATGATATCCTTGTTTTTACGCTAGGAGCCAATGCTGATGCGTTTGTGTTGATCTTTGGAGAAAATAAAGTCGAGCGTGTGTTTGATTGGTACGGTGAAGTCAATATGAACGTCGGGTACAACTTTGACCAGTAGTTTTATTTTATTATTCATGTGAACTTTTCATTAATTTTTGTAAGTTTGTTTCTTTCTCTGTTGGAAACGATGTATCAGGACATTTTGGTTTGTAATTTTTAACTTATATATTTTGTTTGTGTGACATTACAGTTGTTCTACAATGTTACGTGTTCGAGAACCGTGCTTATCTAACTATGTATAATGGTTAGAAACTTGATATCTGGTCCATTATGGTGTAACAAGTTAACACCTGCATCGTAATAGTATTAAAGGGAAACTGGAAACCGCTCCATCATGGGTACCACTTATACTCCTAGGTTCCAGATGTAACTGTGTGCTGTATATATTTCTGGTGAAATTGTTTTTTACAAATGCTGATTATATGTGTTCGATATGCTGAGTAATCATCTAAATGGTCCATCATTATACAAGCATAAAAAGTACTCTCTCCGTCCCATAAAGTTAGATCACTACAAAACTACGTGTAATTTTCAAACTAAAAACTAATGTATTTACCAAAATAATTTTTGAATTTTTTTTGCACCGTATAAAAGTTCTCGATGAGATCTATCAAACAAGATCCATATTGACTAAAAAATTATTTTCGTAAGCACGTTATTTTTTAGCTTGAAAATTGCACGTAGTTTCGTAGTGATCTAACTTTATGGGACGGAGGGAGTGTGACAATCCATGTCCATCGTCATCAACCGCAAAATATACAATCATGTGTATTTTCTATTCTACTGATGAATGCTAAACTTTTTCACTTGCTGATGAATGTAATTTGCAGATACTACAAAATACACAATAAAAAATAATTATTTTCAGCTTTCCCGAATATTCGAAAAATAATTAACTTATAAACTGTGCATGTAGCAAACCGACACCCCAACAACTAACAGTAACTATTAGGGCTCAGTTTAGTGCAAAAAATAGTAACAAACAGTAACTACGTGTACTTTTCAGATAGTCTTAATATCAAAAAATAGAAGTTTAATTTATTCACTCAGTTTAGGTCTCAGACACTATTAGGGCTCAGTTTGAAGGGTGAGCAAAACAAAATCCTAAAGACCCTGTTGTAACAAATCCATGTAGGAATCCAACAATAAAATGTGTTGATAGTGTTGCAACATTGTGTGAATGAAAAACAGAAATTTATGGTGGATAAGACTATACCAAAATGACATTTTAGGTCTTTTGATCTAAAATGACATTTTAGAAAAATCCGGACTTTGCACAGTGGCTGTTGCATCTAATCCAACGGTTGGGACGTTTAAAAAAACTTGCGGGCCAAATGTTCCGGGTAAAAGGGGACTGGGTCACGGGTTATTCACACGCGGGTCAAAACAAGACCCTTTCCCCTCAATTCCCTTTCATTTTTACGCTGCTCTAGAGAGAGAGAGAGAGAGAGAGAGAGTAGGAACATCCCAGCAGAAGAAATTGAAGAAGAAAAAGAATCCACCACCAAGGTCTCTCTCTCTCTCTCTCTCTCTCTCTCTCTTCTTTCCCCCCATTTCTACATTGTCTGATGAGTTAAGGCGCACCGACCACCATCCCTTCTCTCTCCCCGACTTCCATCACTCTCTCGTCGCCCACCATCGAAGTCACGCTAAATCAGGTCCGGTGCGTTTCTCTCTCTTGTGTTAGATCTTAATTGTGGTTGGGTCTAAAATTAGGGTTTATTCATCAACGAGCTTTTTTCCAAATTAGGGTTTGTTCTTAAAAAATTGGGGCTTTCCACAAATTAGGTTTTGTCTGCTTTTCACAAACTGGGGCTTCAAAATTTGGGGACACGTGAAGATGGGGACACGTTGGTATTTTGGACTTGATGGGGAACTTGACAAAATTATGTCAAGAAATTAGATGATGTTCATTGGTTCAACAAGGTTGATGATATTCAATGATATCTTGGGTAGATGTGTTGATATGTCCATCCACTTTGATTACAGTTGGATAATTCAGACGAAGGATAGCTGTTGAATTTTTATGTTCTTAGCACCATTTACATTTTTATGTCCTACAATTTCACTCTTTGCAGTGTATTGCATCAACAACAATGGATGAAGTTTTAGAAGGCTAGAAGGATGTATATTCCTGATGGGCATCTTCCAGACAAGGGTATTGATCTCATTGACGAAGCGGGAAGCAAAGCTCAAATGGAATCCGTTAAAAAGAAAAAGGAACAGCAAGTTTGATGTCAACCAATGGAGGGCTAGTTTGCACTGATGGAATCGACATTAGCATTGGCAATGTCGTTACAGAAGTATGTTACAGAAGTTTGATGTATATTCCTTATGTTTGTGTCATTCTTTTTTTGGAAAAGACACATGCGTACCATGTATTTTCCGACGAGCCAAAAAGATGTATAAATTGAGACACAATGATGTAATTAGAGTTACAGAATTGTTGGCAAGGCATTATTGAGAGGATAAATGGATTTTCTCATGCTCAAATATCAATTTGTGAAACAATTCAACATCAGTTAAATGCTCAAAATCTTTTTGAGAACATCTTTGTGTATAGTACTGTTTGTGATTATGTCTATGTTTGCTGGTTCAATTTTAGTTTTTTGGTCGGTCAAGTGTTTGGTCTATGTCCCTAGCATCTAGCATTCACAAGTATACCATACTGTTAACAAAAGAAATCTTGCCCACAAAGAAAAGAAACTGAGTACAATACCAGAATATAAATGGCATCTAGCATTCAAATTGCTTAACAAACTTAGAAATCTTGCTCACAAATATACCATACTGTTGCTTGACAATTTGAGTACACAAATTTGATGAAACTATAAAATCTAGAATGCACAAGTCAGTTTTTTTTTTGTTTTCGGTCTAGCCCGACGTCAAGGCGTCTCAACTTAATGTTTATTTTAAATTCATGCCAAGCCACACATCCTACTTGCATATAAATACATCATAATCTATGCTAGGATCATACTCATTCTGCTCATCAATTGCAAATGAAATGTAACGTACATGAATTAAGTCACTGCACCGTCTCAATGTTTGAAAAAAGAAAAATATTCTAAACTTGAAGCCATAGTTGGTTTAGTACAAGTACATTCATCTCTCAATACAAGTACATTCATCTCTCAATACAACGTTAAAAAAGCAAAATATTCTAAACTTAAAGCCAAAACCTACATCAGGCTTAAGAAAAACCAGCTGATGTTTGGAACCATAGAAAAAATTATTCTTGGGCGGCTCAGAATGCCATCCTGTCGCTAGCAAACGAGGTCAAACGGCTTCCCAGAAAATATCATTTGATCGACCTTTGCTCAATCGAAAGTCTCCGGTTAGAACCTTAATTATGTCCCTGGAAGTTAGGGAGGACCATGCTCTGCCAACTAGTATTTCAGGCTGGACACATGTTTCTGGTGGGCTCCATTCGTACAGCTTCTATGAGCGTGGGAATACCCACAACAGTCTTTAAAGCATGAACATAGTCTTCAAGTGAAATTCTTCCTTCTGCAAATGCATTAGAGACCTAAGATAGAGGAATATGAAAATCAAAACAGCAGGCTTAACACTACAATACTTACTTTATCACACGTATCCATTTGCAAGCATTAATTGGAGATACTTTAGTTAGAAAGAACAGCTATGAAAGTAATTTCTCCTTTTTATATATGAACAGGCTAGCAAGTATATAAAAAGGGCACTAAATGCAGGGCTGGATAAAGGAGCCTATGGACACAATTGACAGAACATGAACTGAAGCCTGGATATTTCATATAAGGCGTTCCAGAAACTATAACACTTAGATGTTCCAGAATACTTGCGTTGATGGTCTTCTAAGAAAGCAATGCTACATGCACTAACTACTTTACCAACTACTTACACAATTACCCGCAAAAGAGTACCCAATTGGCTCAGCATTAAAACAAGGAAATTTAGCATACCAACATAAAACTGATATGGGCCAACATTAAAACAAGGAAATTTAGCATTCCAACATCAAACTCAGCTACGTATTTCTCTACTATGGAATTAATTGCTCAACACAACTAGGAAAGAGAACAAGACAAGACAAGAAAAGTCGGTCCAATTCTGAAATGGGTTTCTCTATTAATCATATTGGAAGGAGTATCTCAAAAGTAAGGTCACTTTTGGAAGGAGTGAAGTATTCAGAAACTTATTCAATTCGTTGCTCAACTGTCCTGCAAAAAAGAACACACTCTTCTGGAGTAACCAATAGGGCAATTTGGGTTTTATACAATTCTCATGTAACTCAAACTCAAATGCACATTTGTGAAGTGCAGGTGATCAAACTTAACCATATTAATCAATACCAAAACCAAAATAGCAATACCCAAATCAAGCCAAGAGGAAAAGGAAACACACACAGACACATACACATACACACACCAAAATAGGAGTAAACTCATTCGTAGATCTAGGTTTTTGAAAAATGTAGGGTTTCACAA
>CM037162.1:22792699-23169071 GCA_020921065.1 Vaccinium darrowii | reverse complement strand
CGCGTTTGAGAGAGAGAGAGAGAGAGAGAGAGAGAGAGAGAGAGAGAGACCTCGTTGTGCGCGGTGTAGAGAAGATCGATCGAGTCCTTCGATTTGCTTCGCACTGCAAAAAAATTAGGGTTTTTTCAGACAAATCAAAATAGAGAGAAAGAGGCAAAGAGAAAATGAGAATGAGAGAGAGAGGGAAACCTAGAAAGTTCGGTCGATCGAAGGCTAGATCGAGCTGGAAATCGTCTTCTTCGTTTGTCGCCAAAATCGCCTCTCTCTCTCTCTCTCTCTCCTCTCTGTGGAACGAAGGTGAAGTGAGGGGATGGGTGACCCGGTATTGTTTATGACCCGTACCTTTGACCCGCTAGCTCTTTTTACCCGATTTTAGACCCGTGAACTCTTTCTTTTCCCACAGCCGTTAGATTAGATCCAACGGTGGCCGTTTGAGGTCCGGATTTTCCGAAAATCCAGGCTACCGAACTGGAAGGAATCTGTATATATATATAGACACACACTCACACTACAACTCACTCTAACGATTGTTTATGTCTCTTTTTTTTAGTCGTCAAATTCAAGCCTTGCACCTTAACATCGTATGAAGCTCAGCAAATTCGGCAACGATTGACTGCAGTCATTAGGTTGTTTCAAAGCCTTCACACTGAAAATAAGGAGACTGAGGATCAAGATCACAGGGACGACTACTACCTCTCGAGTCAATTTGCGGCACATGGTTATTAACCACTATGAATTTTTTCATTTAACGACATTATTTGGCTCTTATGTTAATGACTGTAATAATTTGTACAAATATATGTAGTCATTTGTTATGAATTTAATTAATTATTCAAGTCCAACTCAAAAGTTTTATGTCTTAGAGAAAATATATTTGCGCAGGGAAACTACGTAATAACTGTAAATGTATGGTGCTTAAAGTGGTTGTTTATTTTCGACAAACCAATTATAATGCCCTCGTCAAAACACGTAAGTATAGAGCCCATAAAAAACAAAGGAATGTATAACCACATTGTTTTGTGAACTCTAGAATATCTGTATGTTATTTGGATTGTAAGATATTAAAAAAATCGCATATACATTGATGTATGATTTGTATATTAAGTTTGTTATTTACTTTTTGTAAAGATTAAGAAAATTTGGAAACAACGTAATAAAAACAAAAAAATCCACCTCAACAATGAATTGATAATGTGTTAATAGTTCAAATCTTCATTAAGACACTTAACAGTACAACATAGACAGATTGAGATCAGTCTACTTCTAGATACAAACTAAACAAAGCTTATATAATTTTGTCTGGAAATTCGAATAATTATTAAGATACATATGTTTAACTATAAATCCGTTCCACCCCCATGGAATTGAAGGCGATAACGCGAACATCAGATGGATTGTATACAGCTACGTATACAAAGTCCAGCGGTTGCAGCCGCAGTGCGTTTATGAATACACGAAAGCGCGGAGAATGCAACCAACCATCAACTTTAGGCACCGTCAAAATGAACTTACCAAAATAGAAATCTAATTCAGTCACATCTTCATTCCGTAAAAACTCCTCAAGCCGTCTCCCAAATACCTATTAAAAAAACAAAAACTTACTCATCACGCATGGCTAGATTTAATAGTATACTAAAGTGATGAACCAAAATATAATACATACCTGAGCAATAGATATTCTGTAACGAATCGTTTTTTTTTTAATATATTTATATTTATAAATATAAATATAAATAGTTATAGGGTTAATTATCCTAACAATGAGATAATTATCTTGTTGAGGGATATGTATTTACGTGCATATATATTAGTGTGTAAAAATATATATTTATATTTTTTAAAAACCCATCCTAATTATCCTAACCTAACTACCCTATCCTTATCTCATTCTACTCTCCCATTTCCCCTTAAACTCTTCCACCATCATTATCACTAATCTTCTTATTTTAAAACCAATTAGAACTTCTAATTCAATTCCTCACTCTCTCGTCAATCTCCCAATCCCCAGGTAATCAATTTTATTTTTATTTCTTTTCTTCTTTCTTTTCTTTCTTTGACACTTCTCATTTTTCTCTCATACAAATTCACTCCTTTAAATCATATCTCCTACACCATTGATAAGTTTCTCTCTTCTCTCGTGGAGTATATTTTTCTTTTACTCATGCGAATATTTAATTATCATTTTTACAGGTTTTTCTCCGGAGTCGTGATTCTTCAATCTTACCGTTTCGTTTGCGCGTGCTAAATTTGTCGGAGGAAAGGTAGGGAATTCTAAACCTAACCATTACTTTAGTTACTGTTTTTATAGTTAGTGTGTATGTGGAGAAGTGTAGAAAATTTATACACCGAAAACTAGATCATTATCGAATGGGTAGTGAAAGTTTGACGTTGAAAAACCAAGTTTTCTGGGTACTGTATTCTGTTCGTCAGTTTCGGGTCTTTTCCGAGTCGATTCGGGAAAAACTCAAAACTGAAAAGTTGTAGATCTTGAAAAGTTAAGAAACTTTAATGTAGAACTCGTCTCGATCTGATTTACGTAGAATTTTATATGATTTTTCAAAGTTTCTGCTGTAGTGTAATACGAGACAGATTGCAGATTATTTTTAAAATCCAATTTTGACCTCTTTAATGAAGGATTTAGAACCCGGGTAAAACACGGAATCTGTTTGTAACGTGAAGATTAATGTTTCTTTAAATTCTCGTGATTTATGGAGTTAGTTTGCTAATTTAGTATATTGATAATGTTTCTGTTTTACATGTAATGTTAAATTTCTCTTTTTGTGATTATTTTAATTTTGTCGTTATGTCGGACTTATGTGATTACTGATCCACGTGATGCATGAACCCAATTGTTAAGTACTTATTGATCGAAATGTTAAAGCTTAAGAATGATTGGATTTAATTGCGATATTGGGGTGGGGACGTGTCCGGTATGGGTCTTGAGCCATGCGCAGTTTATACTTTTAGGTAGCTTTGCTGTGTGATCGGGCGCCGGAAATATACTGTGGGTGGGAATCGATGCCGAATAGAGATTGATCAATGGGTGATCAATCGTGGGCTATGCGCAGTATATCCCGAGGTGGCTTTGCTGTGTGATTGAACACCTGAGGTATACTGTGGATGGAAGCCTGTGACGGAAAGTATACGTTCAAGGTTGGAACGAGATTAATAAAATTTTGGTGAATCCATTCTGTTGAGGAATGACGTGAAAAATTGAGTATATCATTCGAAATAAAATTTCAGTTATGTGTGTAATTGTTGCATGAATACCTTTAGTAAAGGGGTGGCTTGGGGTGCCCTACTGAGTGTAATTTTACCACTCACGGTGCTACTTTTTGTGGCCTGCTGTCCGCAACGCCAGGTACAGAAGGAGATGAGGAGCCGCCTGCTGATTATTAGGCAATGGAGCAGCTAGATGGGAATTTAGTGGCGAACCCATGGCTTTATCAGTAGAATTAGCTAGATGGCTCTGTCATTTTATTTCCGTTGGGTTTTTTTTTTCAGTAAATGTTTAAGTTTTTCAGACAGTGTTTGAATTCAATTTATTTCAGTAGTAATAAGTTAGTTTACTTTTAATTTTCGCAAAAAAATTTATTAAGTATTCTTTGGATTTTTTTTAATGAAGTTGGCATTTTATTTAAATAATTTTACAATTTATTTATTAACGTACCCAATTTTCGGGGCATTACATATTCCATCCTCGTAAACATATGCAAATTCAACTATGTAGTGTTCGCGAGCCAATATCATTGGCAACCAAGATGTGCAAGGACGAGCTACAATAAAATACTGAAATAATTAATATCTTAAAATATTAATTATAATATTTAATAATATGTTACCATCTAAAAGAAACTATACTTACTGAATTCCAAAGGTTGAATAGATAATTCATAATCATTAGGTGGAGATCAATCGTGATACACACGTTTCAAGTCTCTATCCACTATGATAACATCGAAGATCAATTTATGTTGGGTACCAAAAAGCAATCTCGAACCAACTTGTATTGTGGTCGACCCAAAACATTAACCACCCATCATCCAATGAATTATCAATTATGCGCATTGGCCAAACTTTAGATCCATTTCTAAAAAGAACCCAAACATCCCCAGTGTAATCGTCGAGCACTACATCTGAGACTTGTGGCATGAACTGCAATATAAACGAAAGTGATCACAACCGTAAAAATCCATGGCCTAAACGTGTTAGAAAGAAAATAAAAAAACCTTCAAACTCACCAAACGATAATTAGCTGTTGTATAATCATACTTCTTGACAAACCAACAAATGTGATCATCTAAATAGACCCATAAAAAATAAGTTAGATTTATCGCAATTTAAATAGTCAGATTATAAATATTTTGGATAAGAAAATGACAACGAATGGATATTACTGCTTGGACTCATCTGAAGAAACGAGTGGAAGATTATGCTTGCAATCCACTTGTCCATG
This sequence comes from Vaccinium darrowii, assembly GCA_020921065.1. NCBI lineage: Eukaryota > Viridiplantae > Streptophyta > Magnoliopsida > Ericales > Ericaceae > Vaccinium > Vaccinium darrowii. Next base: position 23,164,615 of record CM037162.1, on the reverse strand, counting down.
GCGTTTCGCGAAAACCATGACAACACATCACCAAGAGGAAATACATTCCTAAACTTGGCAACGAATAAATCTGACGCCCAATAAAATGGACGACCTCCCTCTTCGCAAACTGAGTAACTTACTTCTTCAACGTCGCCATTAGCAGTAACTAAAGAGAAAACACTACCTTTGCGTCCTAAATCATCATTCCAATGTTCCGATTGTTTGTTAACAAACAGAGATATAGTAGCCATCGAATATCACAACACAATTTCTTTAGTTACAATGGAAACTCACTAGATGTTTCTTGTAATCTTGATATATTAAAAACTAAGCAGAAGACGATGAATAAATAAACTCACTAGTTCACTAATGTCAAACAATATTGTGTTTTATTTTTTAATTGTTTATCTTATGCATGAAGAAAGATAATTGTGTAATTTTTAACTTACATATATTTAAAATTTATATGTGTTTAAAATATCTACGTGTGTGTGATCTACAGCATGTGGAAGATTTTTCTCTTGTTAGTACTTTAAAAAAAAAATCTGGCAGGTGAGTAGGATAAATGATACTCTTTGAATAGACATTCACCTTTATAAAAAGGATAGAAGCTGTGTATCTTTTGCACTCAAACTCTCATTCTATAGAACTTTGAAGATGTTGTTTGAAACCAATGAATATGATTTCTGGTTGTTAGTTGTTCCTTTGATACTCCTGTTGTTAGGAGTTAACCTGACCTTCTTTAATCCTTCATGGTTCGGTTTGATAACTGATCATAGGGTTATTTCATATGGGTACTTTTTATACATGGGAGTTTGGATGGTGTTGTTGACCATCTACAGCCCTCAGAATCAGCTCTCCACCTAAGGATCTCAAGAAATGGGAATGGAGCATCATGGTCCATGCAGAGGTTGTACAAGGCAACAAAATATGAAGTATTACTATAATAACGCCCTTTCTCCTCGAAGATCATCTTTATCTATTTAAATGTCATCTTGTGGTCGCAGTTAAGCAATAGGGAAGAGTATTTCTCTATTGATTTGGGTTTTAATGTTGTTTGTGTAATATATTTCAATGATTAGTTTTGGATGTCTCATTTGTTTGGTTTATTTTCTTATCTTACATCCACTTTTAAATTATTTGTGTTGGGCATATATGCTTGGTGTTTAGATATTACATTTTTATAGTTGTTAGTTTGATACTTTAAAACATTATGAATTCTTGGCTCCCATACTGATGTTCCAAAAATAATCATATTTTAGTTTAAGTTGTTTGATTTAAGAAGATTCGGGAAAAAGGCAAGATTAAAATAAACATTAAAATTAATCATATATTCTTGGTGTTTATGATATTACATTTTTATTGTTAGTTTGATACTTTAAAACATTACGAATTCTTCGCTCCCATAATGATGTTCCAAAAAAATTCATATTTTAGTTCAAGTTGTTCAATTTAAGAAGATACATAAAAGGAAAGGCAAAATTAAAATAAACATTAAAACTTATCAAACTATAGACACAATAGATGTATATTTATGCCAAACAAACGAAAAGTGTAAAGTGTGAAAGAACCGTTGAAGATCAAATTCTTCAGATTGAGTCCAATTTTGACCATTGTTTTTTTACCAGCCAAGACACCATTGTTTTCGTCAAATAAGGTATATTGGGCCAACACATCAAAACTCAACCCTTCCAGTCCAGAAGTGATACCTTATCTTCATGTGCAACCTGCCCAGTTGAGGACTCTATCTTTTACGAGGATACTCACAAGCAGCAATTAAATCTCAAAACGAATCTGAGCTGTTTATATTGTACAACTTGCCTAATATAGCATTTATGTATGAGCTCTACTAGATGTCACGCCCTCAAATTTAGAGAGACAAGACGTTTTATAAATTCCACGTGGATGGTCAACAACCCACGGTCCAAGTCAAAGTCCACAAGCCATGATTGTCTAAGGGTACTCGTAAACCCATATACAAGTACATAGGTTTTAAATGTTATTACATCCCAAGGTCAAAGGAGGAAATGTAAATTTAATTACAAAATCATTTCTTCAAAAAAAAAAAAAAAAAGTTTCAAAGTGATGACGTAACTTCTCCATTAACTTTTCAAAATTATGAATACATGCTTTCCACACATTCCATGTCATGCTCCGTGATGGGTACCTGAAAAATGATAGGGTGAGCACACGTGCTCGTAGGAGATCTATTCTACTAACGCTAGGTGTATAAATGTGGTACATGCACATGGGACCATTATATGTCAAATGGATGCACCTATGTGAGTAACGGTAACCAAATCGTTAGAGAAAGGATTCGGAAGCATCAAAGTACCCAAATGATTGCCAAGTATCCACCAACAACCCATATGTCAAAGTTTTCCACACAAGTCTAACCCATATGTCAAAGTTTTCCACACAAGTCTAAAATCAAGTTCACATATCAAGTTTCGACAAAACACAATTGATAGTTCTTTCTCACTTCTTTCATTGAAGACAAATCATCATTTCATTACTACTAGGGATTTAATCCCTTTGCCGGATTCCATAGGCTCCGCGTGCCTCTACCGGATTCTATAGGCTCCGCATGCCTCTGCCAGATTCCATGGGCTCCGTGTGTCCCTGCCGAATTTCATAGGCTCCGCGTGCCCCTGCCGGATTCCATGGGCTCCGCGTGCCTTTATAAAAATCTCACAAAGTGATGACATCGGTTTACAACATCTCATTTCCCCAAACATTTCATTCAAGTTTTGTAACAAATCCATTTTCTCCAAATTCATTCACCATTGCACATCTTTCGATAAAATGGGTTACGCACACACCCACACACGCTTTAAAAAAAAAAACCAACAAATGTTCATGTGACATAAGATGATATATTTATTTGTAGAACCATAGTCCTCGAGTCAAAACATGAGTGAAAATGATGCCAAAGGTCGAATATATGAAGGAATGAGCAATCGGAGACCAAACAGACATCGAAGGGTGGCTGAAAACCACCCCAAAGACAGGGGCAGCTGTTGGAAATTGTTGGGACAATAGTATATGAACAGTAGCAGTGCAGATTTTCACCTTTAAGGTGTGGAATTTCAACCCAGGGACAGCAGCATATGAACAGTAGTAGCGCAGATTTTCACCTCTAAGGTGTGGAATTTCAACACAATCACAAATGAGATAGTTTAGGCTTAAAATAGAGATGCTAGGCAACAATTAAACATGGAGTGAGGTCAATTTCATTTCCAATTTCATAAATCAACAACCAATTTCACAGATCAAAGAATCTAAGTTGAAAAAACCCACATAAATCGAGAAAACATGATTCTCAATGAAATTGAAGGCTAGAACAAGATATGTACAATATATCACAAGCATACAACTAGAGAGAGTAGACATTGTTCCCCTACCAAGATGGGTTTTAAGCAAAGCCCTAGAGTACCCAACTGATTTTGACCCCAAACTCCAAGAACGATCTCAACCGAAGCTTCACTACATGTTCAAGAGACAAGATCAAGTAAAAAACGAGTTACAAGAGTGAGGTTTCACTCACAATCGAAGGGGAAGAGAGAAAAACGTGGAGCAAGAGTAACTAAGCTCAAGAAGATCAGCTCTTACCTTAGAGAGAGAGAGAAATTCATGATCCAAGTGACAATCGAGCTTAGAAATGCAAGAATATTCAAGATTGGAAGTGGTTTGTGTTGAAATCAAATGGTTTTGTGTAATTTCTATAGAGAAGTGAGAGGGAGGAGCTCTGGGTCTCAAAATCGGGGTGTGGGGGTGAAAAATGGGCTAAGGGGTCTATTTATAAAACCCCCAAATCGCGCATAAAAATTCTGCAGAAAACACCCTTGCTACTAGTAGCAATATAGCATACTGCTACTGGTAGCCAATGCACAAACTGACCCACTGATCGACGATTACCGGTAGCAAGTAGCACCTGGGGAAATTTTTATACTTCACGGATTTCCACTACCAGTAGCAATATACGTAATGCTACCAGTAGCAACTGGAAAATTTTCAAATTTTCTTCCACTTCAATTGGTTGGACCTCTGACCATTTCTAGCATTATCTCAACACCCTAAAATCACGTCATAACATCAAAATACACATCCCAATCATCCACCGAACCCGGTACACCAAGACATACACACCCATACAAACAATTTGATGGAGACACACTTTAAAAACATTAATTAACACATTCACATAATTTTAAATGAATAAAAGAAGGGTTAATTTCACTAACCTCCCTTGAGGTTTGCATAAATGTCACTGCCCCCCTCTGGTTTCTGAAATTCCACTGCCCTCCCTTGCTTTACAAAATAAATGTCAGATTCCCCCCTTGCCGTTAAAAATGCCTAACGGCGTTAACTTTGATGGCGCATTGACGTTAATGCCCTTAAACTTTACTTTATTCTTTCTTTTTTGAGTGCATATTACATAAAATTTTTGAAAGGAGTGAAAAAATAACTTAATTATTTACTTTTTTCTTGGAACTTTTTTTTCTTTAACTCAAAACTAGTTTTTTTTTTTTTGTCTTTTAGTTCCCATAAGATATACTTCAACATTTTGATAATAAAAATAAAATTATCAATAATCACCTAAGCCCACTGCCTGCATTTTTTTTTTTACTTTTTTTCGGTTCCTTTTTCTTTTTTCAGATATAAAGCTAACTAGACTCTTTTTTCTTCTCTTCTGTTTTACATGATTTACTTAACCATGCTCTCTCTCTTTTTTCTTTTTCTTTTTTTATTAGAGTTAATAATGGTCTAAAATATTTGTGCACACTCCTAAAAGAGTGTGCACACCCTTGAGAAATATTTGTTTCTCCTAAAATGGTGTGCATATTTGTTTCTCTTTTTTTTTTTTTTTTCTTTTTACACCAATTCAAAGATCCCGTTGAGAAAAATAATAGTGTAATTTTTTCCCCCAAAAAAAGACTCATAAATACATTACTTTGATAGGTTTTTTTTTTGTGCAAAATGTTTGTTGCTCCTAAAAGGGTGTGCATATTTATTTTAGACCATTATTAACTCTAATAAAAAAAGAAAAAGAAAAGAGAGAGAGAGCATGGTTAAGTAAATCATGTAAAAAAGAAGAGAAGAAAAAAGAGTCTAGTTAGCTTTATATCTGAAAAAAGAAAAAGGAACCGAAAAAAGTAAAAAAAAAAAAATGCAGGCAGTGGGCTTAGGTGATTATTGATAAATTTATTTTTATTATCAAAATGTTGAAGTATATCTTATGGGAACTAAAAGACAAAAAAAAAAAAAAAACTAGTTTTGAGTTAAAGAAAAAAAAGTTCCAAGAAAAAAGTAAATAATTAAGTTATTTTTTCACTCCTTTCAAAAATTTTATGTAATATGCACTCAAAAAAGAAAGAATAAAGTAAAGTTTAAGGGCATTAACGTCAATGTGCCATCAAAGTTAACGCCGTTAGACGTTTTTAACGGCAAGGGGGGAATCTGACATTTATTTTGTAAAGCAAGGTAGGGTAGTAGAATTTCAGAAACCAGAGGGGGGCAGTGGCATTTATGCAAACCTCAGGGGAGGTTAGTGAAATTAACCCATAAAAGAAATAAAAGAATTTTCATAAAATCTCCGGATCTTTACACTAGAGGTACAATACTCTTATGTACAACAATTGTATATGTGTGTGGTACTACCAAAAGTTACAATTCCGATCATAAGATGAAAACAAACTATACAACCAAATGATAATAACGAGCACGAGACTTCGTGCGTGCACGGAGGCGTAAACTAGTGTCCATATATGTAATAACGCTAAATCCGAAACGGTACCCTGTATTGATTGGTACTGGTACCGTACCGTACCAGTGAGAAAACCAATACCCTAACTGGTACGAGATTGGGAACTTTGTTTGCAAGGCTGGAGTCCACCCCTTATTTTGAGCAGGACAGAAATGCCCTTATCTTAAAAACTGGAGTAATTCTTTTTGTTGCCGACTGTAACGGAGATACATCGCGATCGAGAAGGTTGATCGGAGTTCAATCGCGAACGAGATGAGTTGTGATCGAGAATGTTCTGTACTGTTGATCGGTGTTTATCGGAGAGAGATTGATTGTTCGTTTAAGTTCATCAAGAAGGTGTTCTGCTGTTGATCGGAGTTCAATCGCGATCTGTTGATTGAGACGGTTCGTTTTGCCGATTCTCGCACATAGGCGGGTTGCTTCTTTTGGGTTATGTTGGGTTATCGCGAAGGTAGAAGAAGTCGGAAAGGACTGATCTTTTTTCAAATCTTTGATATAAGGCTTGGAGATAAACGGTTGTTTTTTTTTTGCATATGTTTGCCGATGTTTGGGAATCACCAATGAACTGTTTGTTGAAACGCTCGACCTAAAAGTCAGTTTCAAGAAGGGCTGTTTTGTTTGTCTTATGGATGAGAATGCTTATATTTCTTAGAATTTACCCAACTGTTTGTGGTCGATGTTTATATTCATATGATGATATCATCATTCTTTTTGTAGTACAAGCACGATTGTTTTTGGGAGCGGTGTTGGTGCTGTGCAAGGGGTGCACAGCACCGTGCTGCGCAGCATCCAAGCTGTCCGCTTGGCGAACCAATGGTCCAGTTTTCATCTCAATCGTGTGACATGTTCATTGCAAGATATCTCCCTTTTTACATGCTCAAAGTTATATAATAAATATTTTGCAAATCCCACAAATGTTAAGTACAGACCGATTCTCGGGTTGGGGGAGTGGAGTGCCATAAAACCCTTCTCCTCTTGTAACCAAACTTCTGAACCTAAGATATTATGGTGAACCTAAGATATTATGGTAAAGACGGACTGGTTTTAAACCTTATCCAAAAATAAGGAACGAGTCATTCGAGCTCGGTTGCTCTGGGACAATCTGCCAAAACTCGGGTGGCGACAAATCTGAACCATTGGATCACCGAGCGGACGGCTCAGATGCTGCACATCACGGATTGTTTTCATTTGTTTCTTCAGGCTGCAAGGACGGCTCAGATGCTGCACATCACGGATTGTTTTCATTTGTTTCTTCAAGCTGCAACAGTAGGCCATTGCATACATAGGTCTATTTTTTTGGTTGACTTGGTCAAACTTTGCTAATTGTAATTAAGTTTGTGAAAATGACTGGGCATATCCGTATGAGGGAATTTGATATTGAGTAGAATTTTTGTTCTTTTGCATAAGCGAATAATATGGAACTCTTGGCTTATTGGTCTGATGTTATTGTGAAATCCTATTTGGGTTACTTAATTGTTTTTTCCCTTTTGTTTCTGGATTGCATTTTTTTTCCTAGATACCGTAAATGATCAAATGGTGTTGTATGGAAATGCCAACAGCAAATAGTTTTAAATCTTCCTGGCAGCTTAAAATGCTGCCTTCGCCAACTAAACCTAACAATCTTTAGCAGAAAATAGCCTTGTATTTTATGGACATTGACATGGAGTACTAATAATGGAAGAAAAAGAGATTTATGTTCCTATTTAAGTTAGGCATTGGATTGCTGTGCATGACACTATTGTGAAACCGAGCATGAATTCACATATATATTGAATACGTGTATTTGCACCTTTTACTCATACATGATTTTTCTTCTGTTTTTAGCTGTCAAAGCAGTTCAACCAGGAATTCTCACTTTCTGGAAAATTCTGATGGGCCATTTTAATCCTCCCTTGAATTTAGTGGTTGTTGGCAGAAGGATGCTGCCAACCTAAAACCCTTGCTTTTGACGCGGGGGGGGGGGGGGGGGGGTGGGGGTCATCATAACACTCTATAGCATTGTGCTAGAAAAATCCCAAGTGGCACTGCGGAATCATGTTAAACAAGCTGTACCATCATCGTGGGATCCAGCTGCCTTGGCAAGGTGAGTTTATGAAAGTGTTGTTAAAGTTCGTTTACGATATGCGAATGAAATCCTTGTTAATGAACCTCAGGTGCTTCATTCTTGTGATTTTATCTCCCATGCAATTTGGGCCCAGTGTAGCTATGGAAAACAGGAAAAGGAGCCTGCTGATTTTGGGGGGGAGGCTGACATTGATGGAAAATTAGATCTGCTTAAACTGAAAGGGGAAACAATAGACTACAATGTAGCACCACCCCTTGTCTAACTAGTTTAGATGCACCTTTTGGACAGTTTTGCAGACACTTGTGTTCTTCTTTACACCTGACACGCATCGGATAGGCATCTAACTAGTTTCTATTATTGTTCATTTGCTTAGAATTATGCACTCTTTGGACACCTGGGTACATTGGTGTCCCTCGCTACTCGTCTAGAGCACAACCAGTTCAATGCAAATAAGTTGGAATCCAATGGTCTAAGTGAAAAAGATGTGGATTATCCCTATTTAATCACTCTGCTTTAGGTGTTTCGAAAAATAATTTATTCTAATTTAGATTTTTCATAAGGAACTCTTATGCCTAAAGCTTTTAATATATGTATTTTTGAAGGAAGCTTTGTAAAGTTTCAAAAGTCACATGTCAAGTGACTGTTGATTACACTTACCTTTTTGTAGTAGGGAAATGTTAAGTATGTAGAAAATTACCCAGAATTTGAAATCAGTGGCTTAGATTCACTTGGGTAATTTCAAACTCTAGGTAATTTCTGGGTATTCCTTCTGGGTATGTAGCATTACTGTTATTTTACTGCCCTCTTATTTATTTTTACTTATGGGGGATGGGTGGTGTCTTAATTTCCTTATAAATTTTTTTTGTGGAATGCAGACTCAATCTGAATCATTATTACCTGAGAACGAGTTAATTTCTCGTGAAAATTGTGTCACTTGGACTCTCTGAGTCCTAATTTAGTTGACTGTTGATAGGAGCGAGGAGCATTAATATGTTGCAGTATAGAGGATCATGGACATGGATGTCCGGTTGCCTTCGAACTCTTTCTTTGACCAGTTAATTAAGATCCAATGGGGTCTAAATTGAATGAAAACATCAGGGAAAAATAGCTTTAAAAGCCCTTCTTTCAGTTATTTATTCGAAGACATCATTCTACTATGTTTTGCCCATTTCTTTCTTATATGACCTTGACGTCCTTCATAACTGAATTCAATTTTTAACAAGGGATATCATACTGTTTTCAATGCACTTACGCAAGTCTTTCCCTTAAAGCTATTTGGTTTTGAAATGCCCCGCACTCATACAGAATCTTGTCCCCCAAAAGGTTGGTGACATCAAGGTCTGTTTTTCACTCTTTCTTGCGGTATAACATTTTCTTTCTTCCCTTTCTTGTTATTTGCAGTTGATCTTTTACAATGCTGTAAAGTAATTTTGAAGGCAAGTAAGATTTTCAACTTAGTATTATGTTAGCTCTTACTCTCAGAGGGAAAGATGAAAATGTCACAGCAAGATTTTCATCTATATCTAGATTCTAGTATTTTTCCTCCATTGAATAAATAGAGAACTCTTCTTGGCTGCGTTCTTGGATGATATCTTTCGCCACAAAACTTCCTCCTCCTCATCTCTCTTTCTATCTGGTTGTCTGAGCTGTGCACTGCGAAACTTACTTCACTGCACCCGGTGCAAGGCTAGATACGCAACAAGTCGATAACTCACCAACATCAGGGCCAATATACACACATCAATCCACAGATTGTCCAGACCCACTGACTTGACTGCAGGGAAATCTGCAACCCGGCAATAGACTCCTTTTGCACACTCATAAAAATCGTCCTCATTATACTGAACCCCGAGAAGTAGCTTATAACAATAGTAGCTGTAGCTCAAGTATTTCAGCCAGACTATGAAGGGAGGGATTTGTCGAATGTAGTAACCCCCAGCAATAAGGAAGACAAGGGTTGTAACTGAGGCTAATGTAGTGGCTTGTTTTACATCCATGAGCATGGCACCAATTGCTAAGCCGAGACTTTGTGCAACAAGGACACTGTAAAGGACAACAAGAAGGGAAAGGATGAAAGTAACAGGATTTGGTTTGAGTCCACCCATAAAATAGATTATGATGGTAAATGCAGTTGGAAGTGCAAGCTCCAAGGGCAGGTCCCCAAAAGTTCTGGCTAAAAAGTAAGAGGAGAGACGGTACATTCCAGATGAGCGTTCCTTGATTAGCATAGTTCTTTCTTGGGGAAATGTGAAAACAGCATTATATAGAGGGTAGAAGCCCCAGAATACAGAGAAGAAGAAAAGCATGGCCATCTGCAGTCAAGAAGAAAACATGTTTAGGTTCCACAAAAAATTGAGGCCGTAAAGTTAAAGGACTTGGGCTTGATTGCTGTCTCATTTAAAATAGCACTTAGTCGTCTGATCCTGGACTTTTATTGTTTCTTGAGGCTGGGTAGGGATGAAGGATTTGGGTAAAGAAAAGGAAAAGGAAATGTAAATAGAATATCTGAAGGATCTGACATCTCACCATGGTTAGATCCTCTAACGTCTATTTCCTTACGGCCTTAAGCAAATCCTTGATCCAAATACAACCCATAGTTGCCAGAGTTTTCTTAGTTTGAGAATTGTTGTATTAGAAGAACATCTCAATTTCTAACATGAAATCTTGAAGTGGTACACAATATGGAAATGAAACTGGTCGTAGAATGTAGCACTGTAGTATGGAATTGCCATCATGTGAAGATGCCAACGGTTTTTATTAGTACATTGTCATATTATGGTAGCGATAGTAAGGTTTTGCAAGACTCTTACGCGATCATCGATGTGGGAAGTCGGAGTGTGCCACCATAGGAGTCCGCCAAGTACAGCAACACTTATGACTTGGAAGATTCTTAGCTTGTTGAAGGCTTCAAATCTCCGCTCCCTTAGCCCCCTTAGCAGAAGGACCTTGAATTGATGCCACCAGCTCGTGCTCCATTGTGCTGGCTTTATATTGTTTCCTTTGTCATTTCACAACCACAAGGCACTTAGTATACAATTAGAAAGAAGGTTAAACGGCAAGACGGTTGTCTGTAGCTAATATAGGGATTATGATATGATTTGTTCACCTCAATGAGGGGGAGAAGAAAGGGAACTTACTCATGGATGCATCTTTTGTGCAATTATAGTTACTGACTTCTGAACTGCACAATTCAGCTTTCAATCCTGTAGAAATGTTCTTGTCATATGCAGAGATGAGAATATCCCTTACTGCATTCTTCTCTTGGTCTGTATCACCTCGTTGCTCAGTTGAATGCTCGAAATCAGGCCCAATTCCTGCAAATTTTTGTTTCTGACAATATTCATGACATTGAAACCACAATTTCCTAGCATGTGTATATCTTAGCATGTGGCCTTCTGCTACAAATGCGTGTATCGGTTTGCAGCTCATAAGTATGGTAGTGATTCTCTATGGGTTATAGATTATGCATAATGAGAGTTTCATCTTGTCCCCAAGGTGTTAACTTTGGAAAGTCGGGTGGGGTAAATGACACAACTGTAACCACCAGTTTCAGTAAGGCAGCTAATATTTGTAGTTCTTGTGAAAAGAAAACAATGAAATAAATGGTCATTAGATGACGGGTTCCATACTGCTCCGGCTTAAGTGAACAGAGTTTCTGCCAATAAATCAGCAAGACAAAAGATATTTTTACCATTGGCAAGATCGAGCAAGAGATCAGCGGGATTTATTGTCATGGACGTGGAAAAACCAATCGAGGAGAAATATTCCAAAGCTGTTGATGCAGGACCGTAGTAAATGGGGCAACCATCAGAGAGCAATACCACCTTATCAAACATATGGTAGAGTCGGCTTGAAGGTTGGTGAATTGTTGTGATTACAGTTCTACCTCCACTAGCCAGCCTTTTGATCGTGTTCAGTATCCTCTGAGCCGTGGTCGAGTCTAATCCTGAGGTGGGTTCATCCAGCAATAATAAACTTGGGTTAATCAGCATTTCTTGGCCTATGCTCACCCTCTTTTTCTCCCCACCCGATATCCCTCTCAAAAGTGGCCCCCCTATCATACTATTTCGACAGCGAGTTAATCCCAGCTCGGCAATAACTAGCTCCACGTGCTCAAATTTCTCATCCTTTGTCAAACTATTGGGTAGCCTTAGCAGTGCAGTGAATAGAAGAGTTTCAGTTACGGTGAGGTGAGGGTACAGGACATCGTATTGTGCAACAAAGCCAGTTCTCCGTTTTATGGAACTGGAAAACGGCTGACCGTTGTATGTGATCTTTCCGGATAGCTTTCCGGTTAGTCGGCCACCAAGTGCTGTTAGGAGAGTGGTTTTTCCACTTCCCGATGGGCCAAGCATCGCTAGTATCTCTCCTGGACTAACCATGCCACTCAAGCCATTTAGTATAGTCTTCTCTTTGGAGATCGATGCCCCTCCACCAAAGAGGAATCCTTTCTGCTCCAACTTAACTTTGTAAACTACTTCTTCAAACTGCAAAGAAATCAGAAAATCAACATAATTATATCGTACTCAAGAAAGATTACACTTTACATGTGAAAATTTGAAGCCAAAAAGGTTAGTTTTTCTCAATATACAATCTATGACCTTGAATAATTTTTCAGATTTTGTTCCACCAATCAAAAGAACTAATTGAGATATTTTGACTGGTGAAAAATAATTAAAAGATTTGTGCATGACAATGTATTCTTTGTTGATCAGATTAATCATTAAAGGCACAACTACCAAAATGAACAAACAGAATGGAACAAAAGGTACAAGTGAAACCGGATTAATATTTTCGAAACTCTTGTTGATGGTAGAGAAAGAGATCGAGAAATAGACCTTCAAAGTTATGGAGTATGAGGTTGCTTGTAGAAGGGATTGTGTATTGGCCTGTGCTTGTAGAAGGGATTGTGTATTGGCCTGAACAGGGTAAGTGAGGACAGTTCTATGATTGGACTCCAATATGCTATGGGGTTCCGACAAGTTCGACAAACCTGCCATGGAAACACTACGGCTGCTATTTTCTGGTTTTGGGAGGGGCCAGTGAAGGGGAATGAGCAAGTTAACAGATGTTGATGGTGTTTTTTTTGGTAGTAGTGTTCTATTTTTAATGGGGTGGGAAAGGAAGAGAAGTTAAGCAGTTTCTTTTAACTTTGGCTTCCCAAAGTGAAATTGACAACCCATATATACACAGGTATACAAACGAGGACCTCTCAGATGTAGGACTAGCCTCCATGGTGGGTTCCCACCTTCTCCTTAAAGTATTCTAACACTACCTCTGGTTCAATGATTATTCTGATCTCTTACTTGAGTTCCTCCTCCCTTTACTTGTGTTCCTTCTCTCTCTCTCTCTCTCTCATCATGTGAAGTTGTTCTTCCTAAAAGCCTATTTTCAGTATCCTAACAGTGACTTTTGCGCTTTGGGTTCATGGACCATCCTTTTGCTTGCATCCAATATCAGTCCATAAATTTGATGACCAGAGTCACTGCTGACCAAGAAAAACACAATCTTCACGGATAAGGATCCATGACGCAAGTGGGATTACCGCAAGCCTATAAGCGGCAATACCTTTCAATCTAGGCTTCATTAGAAAGTTTTTGTTGGGCTGGTGGTTTGTTGTTTTGGACTTGCCTGTTGTGTTGTCATGAATATATGATCTTTTCATTTTTTTTTTTTTTTTTTTTGACATTTGAAATTGGTACAATAGTTTCTCAAAACACAATGAAGAAAAGAATAAGACGATAATGACATGGATAAGTCTTTTTTTTCCCCAATTTCTCTGTTCCCTTAGTAACTCTTTCTACTAATCTGTTCTCCACACAAAACCTTACAGTAATTTAGAATCCTCCTCTCTGGTAATATTTATGAATTATTGGTTTGGGTTAGTGACCCTTTCTTGTAATCATGTTGAACCCTGGGAAACTTTATAGGAACAGGGGGCCTGTAGTGAGTGAGCTCACTACATGCGTGTAGTGAGCTCTCTCGGCCGTTCGATAGGCAATCAACGGTTCGGATAAATTGGAGTTAAAGTAAATGTTAAAGTGCTTTTTAAAGTGTAAGATGATCCGAACCGTTGATTGCCGATCGGACGGCCGAGGAGGCTCACTACTGAGCGCCCCCAATTCCAAAACGGTTATGGAAAGTCAAATTATGATATTGGCTCCTCAACATTTAGTTATCCGTCAATTTGAAAACTATTGACAAACTGGCATTGGCATGTATAAAGAGAATCTATGAACTCTCATTTTCCCTTTCTTTTTTGTGTGGTGTTAGAGCATCATTATGTTAAAATCAAGTTGCACGCACTAGGGAATCTTCTGGGAAAGCTGTTCCTGGGATTTGGTTTTGACTCTGTTTACCAATTCATACAAGAAGTAAAATGAAGTTTCACCTGTGAAGTAGTTACCATATCTTAGGAGCTTTATTACTTGGGGTATATGTCTGCGATTCTCTTTAATTTGCAGTGATACTCAATGGACAAGACTCCCGCTTACATGTGGTATGGAAGATGAACAGCTAGGTATGTAACTTAATCTGTTTTTTTTTTAGCTCTTTTGTTTAATGCTACATGTAAAGACACATATACTGATGAGCGGAACAAGAGGATTTATCAAGGCCAGTCCAGGAATGTTGATGAGGTGACTCTGGCTATTCTCAACTCCGTTCGTGCTACGGTTAGCTCTTGGTCCTCTGTTACATTCTCTGCCCAAAACAGGCAGCTTTGTGATGATTGGCTTTTGGATTCTAGAATTTTTGCTGTTAACAATTTTTGATAGGCTGGCTTCTCTTGTTTGGTTTTTGATTTTTTGGTCTTTATTTAGACCTTTTGCTTTTGTTGTATAGTCTGCCAGGGGGATGCCTCTGTTGATCTTTTGTCCGCTCGTGCTTCTTTTGGTGAAATAAACTTTACTTACCAAAAAAAGACACATATACATGCTTACAGGTGTGTGCGTATAAAGAGAGAGTGAGCTAGAATATTGACTCCAAGCATTTGTGTCAAATTTGATCCAAACTGGTGGTGCATTTGTCACCTTTCAGTTAAAAAGCAGAGTATATCCGTGCGTTCAGTGGGAGATTTATGCTTCTCCAATATATATGTATGTATGTACGTTGATCTTCTGGTGGTCATTTATGCTTCTCCATTAGTTTTAGGATAACAATTCTATGGAAGAATAAAAACATCTGAAAGTTTTAGCAGTTACGAAAGCGAGCGAATAAAAGAAATGGTGTTTTTCCTTGTAAAGCCAACTGATTCTTATATTCCCTTATAAAAGATGTTATTTCTTTTTTTTACTTTAGCATTCAACATTCGTATCGCCGAAATTAAAGTTGTTATAGTATTTTATATGCCATTTAATATGATCATAGATGGAAGTTAGATGGTAATCAAAGTCTTTTTCCCTTGATATTCTCTCTCCCCTCTAGCTTTTTTCTCTCTGCAATTATTTGGATCGAATAGAACAAGATACATGATTAAAGGAAAAAACCCATCATTTAAATTCCAATTTCTGTCCATAAATTATAATTTTTCGGCAGAGCACTGGGAAGTGGTGGAGCCAGTCTTTGGTGTGAGAAGCTACTCTTGGCTACTACTATATTCACTTCTTTTTCCTAATTCTTGGTCTCCCCAAGTTATTTTTATGACCATCAGATTTATCAGAAATTTCTTCCACTGGTGGCCTTACCCTTTTGACATATTTTCACATATTCTTTCTTCCTTTGATTAGACCTTTTTCTCCGCAGCCCCACGTTGCTTGGATTCTCCCTGTGTGTTTTTATGCGGTTTAGGTGTGGGCATCTAATTCTAAAAACGCACATGCATATATACTTTCACTTGGGATTTACTAGTGATTAAACTTGTGATTTGTGTGTTTGGTATCATAATTTTCTTCAAGTCGCTCTCTATTTGCACGCAGCTGTTCTTATTTATGATTCCTCAGAATTACGTTTTTGTGCAAAAAGGACTTCGTTTCCATACACACTGTGCAATATAGTGAAGAGCAAGTGCTCGATTATGAAAACTATTACCAGCTTACCATTTGCATTCTGTGGATGCCATTTGTATTGGGAAGAGTCTTGTGACTGCACATAGGGTTTTTCTGATTTGACATATATATTTTAATATAACCAATCTATTACCACTACCTTTTATTTCTCATCCATACGATGCATTATGCTCTATATACTGTCCATAACCCTATAATAAGAGGAATTCTAGGGTCCCGGGGGAAAATAACCCAGAATGGGATGTGTCTAGGTTAATACCCATTGATATAAGTTGTTCTATGTAACATATAGCATCTGGGTTGCTGTTAAACTACAATTCATACTTCGAATATGAATTTGTTTCCTATGTATTTTTTAATAGAGAAGAAATTGATCAAAATATGACCGTTAACTTCGTAAAACTCTACAACATGGAGTGCGGTGCTATAAATTTGTACCATTATTTCACTTGTTTGTGGCAGAAAAACTCTAGCTGTAGTCTATTCGGATGGCTATATTTGTAACGGTCCCCATGGGAAATCATCAAAAAAGAAACAACCAAGAAGGGTTTGACCCGAGCAGTTTTTTCACAAAAAACTGTACATATACAGTTTTATGAAAAACTGATTAGATCAAGCCCTTCTCGGTATTTTTTTTTTGGATGATTTCTTGCGGGGACCCTTGAAAACACGTTTTAGACACATTAGACGGTTCGGAGCATGAAAATTTGATCCAAAACTGAGTTCAGGACTTAGGGATCTCGGACTAGATAACTCCTCATGTATATATATATATACACACACACACACACAATAAGGATCCAGTCCACACCCTTATATCCACACCTTACGTCCAAACCTTCATTTTCCGAACAAATTTTCATGATCCTAACCGTCCAATGTGTTTAGAAGGTGTTTTTAAGTGTTCGCGCGAGAAATCAGCAAACAAAATGACCAGAAAGGGTTTGATCCGAGCAGTTTTTCATAAAAACTGTAACACATTGGACGGTTTAATTTGGATCCCGGTCATCTGGCCGGGAAGGGGGTGATGCGGACGTAAAGTTTGGTCAGGGAGTCCACTTCCTATCCGGACTCTGGACCTCCGTGATCCGAGCATTTTTTTGACTATCCGAACCGTCCAATGTGTTCAAAAAGTGTTTTCAAAGGTCCACGTGAGAAATCTTCAAAAAAACCAATACCGGGAAGGGCTTGATCCAAGCAGTTTTCTCAAAACTGTAAATATACAATTTTTGCAAAAACTGCTTGGATCAAGCCCTTCCCGGTATTTGTTTTTGAAGATTTTCCGCGTGAACCCTTGAAAACACCTTTTGAACACATTGGACGATTCGGATTTCCCAAAAACAATTTTTAACGTGAAAAAATTACATTTTTTCTTATTTATGGGAGGTCCTTACTAGAAAATTTGCCTATATATATATATATATATATATATGATACCATGGGGGGGGGGGGGGGGGCGGAAGGGAGTGTCTTAAGAGACATATTAATTAAATGTAATTAAAACAGAGTATAAAACAGGCGGTTATACCAGCCATGAACTGTAATAGTAAATAAGGGCGGTAGAACCAGCCATGGTAATTGAAAACAGAATTAAAACAGAGAAAACTTGAAGTCTAATTCATTAAATTTGGAAAGCTGAAGAGCTTACTTGAACTACACTTGGAGGAATGGAAGTTCCACTAAGAGTACATATATATATATATATATATATATATATATATATATATATATATATATATATATATATATATATATATGTGTGTGTGTGTGTGTGTGTGTGTGTGTGTGTGTGTGTGTGTGTTATATGTGTGTGTGTGTGTGTGTGTGTGTGTGTGTGTTTGTACTAGTATATTATGTTTATGGATTTCCTACTAGATTTCCTCCCATTAATTCCTAGATTTTCCTAGGAGGTATTAGCCATGTGTTTGCACATGAAGGAAAGAGAGAGGAAGCTTCTTGATTACTTAGTCACCAAGTATAAGTGCACTATATCTACATGCATGTGCAAGGATCCCTTCAAGTGAAACCCATAGATTTCCTCTACGATTCTCTCCATTAATAGAAAGATTGAAAGGAAGTTGCTTGACAATTTCCTTGGAAGCTTCCCAATTTGGCACAGGTTATATACAAAGTGTATATACAAGTATGTACCAAGAATCCCATAGGATTCTCCCAAGATTTTCTTACACAGATATTCTCCCATTTAATGCTAGATTTTGGAGAATAAGCCTAAGATTCACTAGGATTTTTCCTAGATTTATTAGCATATTAGGCTTATGTCTATTTTGTGTACACTTGTTTGTATAACTAGCACCAAAAACTCTATTTAGTAGGATTTTTCTCTCCTAATTATTGAAGGAATATATTTCCTCATTAATTAAGAGAATATATTCTTATTCCCTCATTAATAAGAGAATATATTCTTATTCTCTAATTAATACCCTAGATTTCCTAAGATTTGGTAGCCCTTATTAGGCATGTGACTTAGTAGGAAATAACTAGTACACAAAACTCCCTAAAATGAAGGCGACCATGCAAAATTCTACATTACTTAGAACCCTAGGAAATTTCCTAGAAAGTGACCTAAGATCTTACCCATTAAAACCCTAGATTTTACCTAGGATTTACTTGTACCAAGCCTAGAATTTACCTAGGATTTTATTCTTGAAAATCCCATGAAATCATGGATTTTATTCTTGCATTTAATTTAGGAAATTTCCTAGAAATTTGAGGGAGTGGGGCCGGCCAATAAGAGAGAGAGGGTGCCATCTATTTGCCTATAAATAGAGCGCTTTGCTCATTTGTTTCCCACGCCAACAACTCCTCTTCCTTTGCTAGACTTAAAGTAACTTTCTAGTAGAAAAGTCCTTGAATTTTTCAAGGAAAACTCAAAGTGTTCTTCCATATTCAACCTACAACCACCACCAAAAGCCACCACTCAATCCCAAAAGTAGAAGTTGGAAAGTTAGAAACTTGTTTCTAAGCTTATAATAGTTTCAAGTTGGGAGTCCAACCTAGCTTTTCGGCTTCCGATTAACAACCGGAAACTAAGGTAGATTTTTCTATCTAATCTTAATTAGTAAATTTTCATGCCGTTATAATGCTCCTAGTAATATTAATTTTTCCTTAAAAGTTACTTAGTATTTTTTCAGAAAGTTAGTTTCTTGTTTTAGAAAGCTTACGGTAAAAATTAGTGGTGACTAACGAAACATTTTTCCTAACCTCACGTAGTCATTATAATGCCCGAATGAAAATTGACTTATCAAATTAAGTTGTTATAATGCCCGGATAAAAATTGACTTTTCGAAATTACGCCGTTATAATGCCCAACTGATTTTTGGAAAAAGTAACCAATTAAGCTTTTCTTAAAGTTACTTCACTCATAAAAATGCTATCCTTAAAGTAACTTCACTCATGAAAATGTTTTGACTAACTTTGGACTGTGAGATAACCTAAGGCTAACACTCTTGAAAGTCTGTCAAAAAGACAAGCTTCGCGCTGTCTAAGAAATGAATGATGATTCTAACTGGACTCGTCCGACCATCCGATCTGGGACTTTCTTGATGCATTTCATTCATCTAGAGAAGGTTGCAAAAGAAAATAGATTTTATAAATGATTTCATAATCAATCAATACTGTTTTCTGTTAACTCTACAGTAGTTCTGAAAAAGATAGCGCGTAGGAAAGCTGTTATTTTATGTGACACGGTTTTTCGAGAAGAGATGCATTGACACGAAACGAGTTTTATAAATCATGATGTATAAATCATGCTACATATTCACGATACGATACGATATCGACACGACACGGTTTTTGAGAAAATGATTGAATAGCGTTGACGAGAAATAGAGATGAGAATGAAAATGGATTGATTGATGGAATTGAATACGGTAGTGCCGTTGTAGTGTCACCCTTCATGATGTTGCGTCCATGATGTGGTTAGGGTTAAGCGTGAATCG
Source organism: Vaccinium darrowii (assembly GCA_020921065.1). Classification (NCBI taxonomy): domain Eukaryota; kingdom Viridiplantae; phylum Streptophyta; class Magnoliopsida; order Ericales; family Ericaceae; genus Vaccinium; species Vaccinium darrowii. The sequence continues at coordinate 23,144,836 of CM037162.1, read as the reverse complement.
AATTGATACGGTAGTACAACTTGAGCACTGTCCCAACTTCGCGAAGAGAATTTCGTTGTCTTTGGTGTAGTGTGTACAACACATAGTGGACGGACATTGAAACATACTGTGTGGATCAGTAAGACAAGACAACCGAGACTATGTTACGTGTGTGTGGGGGGTGAATGGACCTTGTATCTTGTTAGTGTGTGCTTGGATACAAGACAGCCGGGACCTGGATCGAAAAGGTTGGTGACCGTTAGTTGAAAGGAGACGAAAACAACCCAATAACTTTTGAGTGATGGACAATAGGCCCGATTGTCGGAAGCAGTACCATAGAGGAGTGAAGTGAATTGATTGTTGATCCGGAGGGTGAAATCGGTAACTGAACTTTGATAATTTTGAAGAAGAATGCCGACACTGAAAAGATAATACGAGACACTATTTACTTGCGCACGATATACTCCGATTTGCATTGATACTGACACATTTGCACTCATGAGGCATACTGTTTTCGATAAACTGCAGTATTACTCTATCAGATTTATATATATTGTTAAAGAATTGCTAGTTAAGATTTGGTAGAACTGTCTACTAGGTGTTATCGCTTACGGTGTTGCACTTGTTAACCCTGGCATAATACCATGATGTTGCTTTGCGACTTTGACGTATTATGCTAGATTATAGAGATGAACAGGAGGAGTACAATAGTATGAAGGCCTACAGAGCAGAGTAGGACACCGTCGGGACGGACAGTAGTGCAATGGAATAGAGAAACCCTAGTTATTCCTGTAGTAAATAAATGTATTAACAGGGTGATCTATGTAATTTTCTTTTTGGATATTGTTGTAAGACTTGATTTATTATTAATATATTAAATATAATGTTCCCAAAATTAGGGGCGTTACAATATTTCTAGAATCCTAGAGCCTTTGACGATGTTTTGAAACGACAAAAGCATAGGTGCAGCGATGATTGTAGAACTTTTCTAACCCTATGTATTGTGCACAAGGTTTTCATAAATCAACTTGCTTTTCTCCTCTAGACATGAAAACGATTTGCACTTCAACAAAACTCAGCACTCACAATATTTAATCGGTCTTGCTACCCACTTCCCAGTATAGGAAAAGGCAAAAAAACATGCATTTCAACACATATTTTATACTTTCTAATACAGTTTATACCTAATTTTGTACAGTTTTTACATATTTTAACATACTTTTCAAACTTTAACATAAGCTTCACTGAGCTTTTGTTTAACATTTTCCATATTTAATTACCAACTTTTAAGTAAAGGTGGAGGTCATCAATCAACTTCAATGAGGTACAAAAAAGGCAGGACTCCACCTGATAATTTGATCAAAAGAATTACTCCCTCCATTCCAAAATAAGTGTCCCTTACTCTCTCTCTTACCTATTTTTCAAATTAAAAAATTAAGTACTTCCGTGAATCGTATTTCGAATTTTTTGCACCAAATTAAAGTACTCAATGAGTACTTTAATTTGGTGTGAAAAAGTTTGAAAAACGATAAACCTAAGTACTCAATTTTTTGATTTGAAAAATGGCACGATTTTTCATAAGGGACACTTATTTTGGATGTGAGTGATTCAAATATGACAACTTCCATTGTCTTGTGTTATTCCTTTTTTCATTTTATTTTTGTTGCACCTTAGAAAAAGTAAAGAGATCTTTTTTTATCGGGGGCTCTATAAGGGAAAACTTTTTTTTTTTTTTTGGTTGGAAGTTGGATTACAGCTAATTGATAACTATTGTTTTTTGATTTTTTGGATAGATAAAAAGTTTATTAGTGAAATCTTGATTAAAGGTACATCAAGAAGGGAGGAGAAGGGAGGGGACTCCAACCGAGAGTTGGAGAAATTAAAGAGCGTTGCTACGTTCACACCCTCTCTCGCTCACACCTCTGTTCACACCCTATTGTGTGGGACCTAACCCGTGGTTTCACACAAATGATCAGAGCTGCTCAATTTGTTTAGAATTTTTTTTAAGGGATCTTTGTGAAAAATCAACTCAGTAAAATGCCAATAAAGGTTCGATTGATTCATTCAAGTTTCAATTCCTGAATCGAACGGACCAAAACTTTAACAAACTTATCAAGTTTTTACCGATATTTAAACTGAGCTAATTTTTTTCAGGAACCCTTAAAAAAAATATTCTAAATGAATTGAACGGCTCCGATCATTCTTGTGAGACCCTGAGGTAGGTCCCACACAATAGGGTGTGAGCAAGAGGGTGTGAGAGTAGACTTATAGATAAAAGAGGGTACTATTTTTAGTTGCTACGATATGAAGGAATATTGTTTCTTTTTGTTTTTTTTTTTTCTTTCTTTCTTGTAGGTCTTTTGAGAAATACAGAAAATAGGGTTAAAATTTGAGGCCATGAGAAAACTGAAAGCCTTTGATGAGCTACAGAACACTGCATGTGGTTATGCCAAAATATACTAGACAACATTCGTCTCATTATCTCTGAATTTACAACCACGAACTTGCAACATCATATTCATGTGATCAGATCAAAAAAAAAAAAAAACAACTTGCAACATCATAGCGACAAGTTGGTCAATAATTTATTTTTGGCCTACAGTTTACAGCTCTTTTTCTTTCTCCTCTTATTTCCACTACAAGCCTATGTGAGCCCCATCACCAATCATCGACTATCACAAACTGCACTTGTTTCATACCTAAATCGTAAATGAAGTTTTGAATGGGAAAAAAAAACAAACGGTAAATAAAAGTGCAATTTAAATAGCTAATGCCCCTTAGTTTTGAATTGGGACCAACGAAGGAAATATTCTATTTTTTGAAGAAATGATTTTAAATAACGTCTCCGAAAAAATCTAGACATGACTAGGGATGACAATACAACCCGCCCCACCCCGATAGGGTAGGATTTTTTTTCTATTTTTTTGGGTAACGGATAGGAGCAGGGGGTAATTTTGAAAAACCCGCTAGGGTTAGGGTTAGGGTAGGGGTAGGGGTAGGGTAGGGTCATCCCGCCCCAATATTACCCGATACCAACATACATATATGTGTATAACTATATTTATATACTCTTATATGTATAGGAAGATGTTCTATTAAGAACTCCCTCAAAGATCTCTTCTGTGAGGACCATCCATTTTTTGATTTTCCGGACCAAATTTCGACGATCCGATCCACTCAATGTATTTAAAACATGTTTTCCATGGCCAACGCAAGGAATCACAAAAAAAAATTACCCGAAAGGGCTTCATCCGAGCGGTTTTTCATAATAACCGTACATATATAATTTATCGAAAAATGCTCGAATGAAGCCCTTTCGAGTATTTTTTTTGGACGAATCCCTGCGGTGACCCTTAAAATCACGTTTTAAACACATTGAGCGGTTCGGATCGTCGAGATTCGACCCCGATCCATGAGGTCCGCAAATTACGAGTTTGAGGGAGTCCTTAGTAGAACGGAATCCGTAATGTATATATGAAATTATATTTTCTCCCTTATATGCATCAAATTTTATTTGTATTCTTGTAATTTTATTTTTACAACTAAGATACAATGTAATTCATTATATAAATGCTCACGTAAACATATTCAATTTAGCTCAACTTTTTTTATAAAAATAAAATACTAAGTTATTTAATTTTAGAAGTGCTCCCCAAATAAATGAAGAATGCAATAATATATATTATTTTTTATTTATTAAAAAGAAGTATAAAAACGGAAAATAGAAGAATTTATTATTTATATAAAAATAATATAAAATATATATTTTTAGGAAAAAGTCGGGGATGTTACATCATTCTCCCCTTAAAAGAAATTTCATCCTCGAAATTTAGAAAAAGTAGTTACACTAAAACTTAACACGACCCACTAGTAAATTAAAACATGATACGCCTAGTAGATATATGAAAACGAGATAACACCTTGCCCCTGAGATGGATCAACATCTTTTCCTTTTCCTTTGCAACGAGAAGCTATATGTCCTGGTTGACCACAACTATAATATATCTTTGGCATGCCATCACAAGAATAACCATAATGAGATTTCCCACTACTATCACACAATCGCTGACCTTGATGTCCCTCACTGAATGTCCCTCTTATTAGACCACCCTCATTGTTCTGCTCTGTTTGCCACAATTCTCTAGTTCTCTTAAATTGATGCTCCTTGCTCATATTCTCCTCTTTTATATCATTCTCTGCTGTTAGGGCCTTAGTCACAAGTTCAGCTAATGTCTTAACATCAAGTAAAGAAACCCGTCCATGGATATCCGATCGAAGCCGTTTGAGAAAATACCACACTTTATCTTCTTCCTTTTCCACTTGTTTCCCTGCATACCTTGACAACTCATCAAATTTTCGTTGATATTCAACCGCTGTCAAACTCCCTTGTTCCATGATGGGATGGGGGTGGGTGTGCGTGAGAGAGAGAGAGAGAGAGAGAGAGAGAGAGAGGGTGAAGGAGAGGGAGATATGAGACACGAGGGAGAGAATACCTAAACGGCTCATGGGGTTTGAACATAGTGCGCGACGAAACTCTCCAGAAACGCTTTTCAGCTGTGGAATCTAGAAATCATTTTCCCCTTGCTTCATTCATTTTTTATTTGACTTGGGGAAAATGTTTTATGTTAGTGTGGACATACCACCAATTTCAATTCAGAGTCACCACCCGAGTTTGAAGATCATCACCCGAGAAACCGAACTTGAAAATGACTTTCGTGCCTTATTTTAGAAAAAGATTGTTACCGGATCATAACCGTAATATCTTAAGTTCAGGAGCCAAGTTACGAGAGGGGAAGGGTTTTAAAGCACCCCTCTCTCCCGACATGCGGGTCGATCTGTGATAGCCCATGACCCACCTGGATGCAATGGAGTTCTATGATATAAGAGATCAGATCATGCCCTAACTTACACAAGGCCTTTTAAAGCCGTGCGGGCGTCAAAGCTCGTTGATATTTCACAGTTAAGCGTGCTCACCTTGGAGCAATCTTGGGATGAGTGACCTTCTGAGAAGTCCAAGGAGCTTGGGCGGCCAAAGTAGACAATATTGTGCAAGGCGGGGGCAGGTCGTTACAGTTGGTATCAGAGCACAACCCCGGACTACGGGGTAGAAGCCACCTCTAGAATCTACAGGAGCCACCTCTTGAATCCCGGAGTGGGAACAAATTGCTATGCAGAACTAAATGCTATACCTCTCGGGAGAAGGTCGCTGGGCCAATATGCAACGAGGACATTACATCATAAGGTGGGGAGAATGTGACAGCCCATGACCCACCTGGATGCAACGGAGGTCTATGATATAAAAGAATAGATCATGCCCTAACTTACACAAGGCTTTTTAAAGCCATGTGGGCGTCAAAGCTCGTCGGTACTTCACAGTTAAGCGTGCTCACCCTGGAGCAATCCAGGGATGGGTGACCTTCTGGGAAGTCCAAGGAGTTTGGGCGACCAAAGCAGACAATATTGTGTAAGGCGTGAGCGGGTCGTTACACGATCTCTACTTGGTGTTTGTGGGATTTTTAAAATGTTTTATTTCCTAAAGTTCACATAAAGGGAGAGGGAGATGAATAATAGGGAGGTAAAACAATAAAACAAATTGCGTGCTAGTGTATGAGAAGTGTGTAGTTGATAACATGAAAATAGAAATTACAGAATTAAAAAGAATCAAAATAATAGATTGCTACCGAACCCAAGCGCTCAACATGGAGCCCGAGCGCTCAAATGCACAACCCGAGTGCTCAGATACCTAGATCCTAGCAGCTTCTGAAATTTTTTTTTTAGTAGGACTCTGGAAAGGGTAAGAACCCTCTTGACTTTATCTTGGACGTTTGAGAATCCATTTTCAAAACATTTTAGACAGTATTGAGACTGGAACAAATTATTAAAAGGCCTTAACCAGAGAGACAGTGTATGAAAATAACCAAATTAAGCTTTTAAAACAGTACACTGGTTAAACTTGAAACTTACAAACAAACATAATTGAGCACCCAAATAGGTAACTGTGTGCCTGGGTATCTATACGAGCGCTCGGGTACCTTCTGGGTACCTGAGGTTCTTAACCTCACTTCTGGTTGCAATAAAGGCCAGCTGAGCCTAGATCCAACATAAGGAACTGGACTGAGACTAGTGGCTCTCCTTAGGTTGACAAAATAGCATTTTAAGAAGGTTTTCTACCTTTTTCTAGCTTGAACAATGCTCTTTTTACTGGAAAACAATGTTGGTGGTTGGTATTTGTGATTGAAAAAAGATTGATTTTGAAGTGTGTAGGCTTTGGACTTGAGTTTTGTGAAGGATTTTTTGAAGTATATTGAGATTTTTGTGGAATTTTTGAGAGGTTTACAACTAAAAATCAAAGTTTGAGGGTGCAATGTGGGTGTGTATCAGCTGGAGAGTGTTTGAAAGAAGGAGAGCAAGGAGATTGGAGGTCTTGTATGTAGTAAAGTCTAATATGAGGTGAGTATGTGAGGTGGTGTGTAATAGTAGGAGGGAGTGTATATTAGTTGTTATATAAGTATAATGGACTGTATATCAGTGTGGGGAGGTCTTGAAAATGTAGGAGAGAGAAAGTAGTGGAGTCTAGGGTAGAAATGGAGGAGGGATGGGTCTTTATATAGGAAGAGGTGAGTGGAGAGGCCATCATTGGGTCAAGGGGACAGAGAAGGAAGGTCTGGGGGTGCAGAGGAGTGTCTGTGACAGTCAAGAAAGCAGAGAATCACATCATTTCATATACTGATCGAGCTTTGAAAAGTTTTGGTATGTTGCAGAGCATTCGAGCGCTTGAATAGCTATCCGGCCGCCCGGGTACCAGAGTAACTAAGCGGCCAGTCAACGCGGGGCCCAGGGGCTTTGACCAAGCTATCCTAGCGTCCAGGTTTGACTATACAGTAGACCAAACTTCGCAGAGCTACCTCGGGTACTACAAAACTTTGTTTTACGCGTAGTTTGAAGCCTTGGAAAGCTGGTTGAGTCTACTTTCTAGCTCAAGAAGTTTGGATCCAAAATAATTTGTACATCAAAAGACATGACCATTGTACCCTCAGATGGTCGGAAACACAAGTGATTTCGGGTAAAACATTCACATCTCTCTTATTTTGAAACGGATTGAGACATATTATATATTGATAAAGAGGTTTTGAATGTGCTAGAAGCTAGTATATGCTTGGGTTTATTTTGAAAATGTTTTATTTCGGGTTTTGAGTACAAAGAGTGTTGTTCGAAACTTTCGAGGCATGTTTTGATCCATGTCATCATTGGGGAGACTAACCGGCCACTGCTTAAGGGTATCCACAGGGTCCAAATTGGAAAGCCTATTGTTTTTATTTTCTACTTTACCAAACACCGAAAAACAATTTTACAGAAAAAGTTTTCCTAAAGATATTTTCTCTCTGTAACAAACAAAGTGTAGGGGTCCGGATATACCGAGCACCTAACTCATTCTAATAGACCTCTTCTATCGTCACCGAAGGACTATCGTTAAGGAACTCTTCGGTATGCGGTTCAATCTATGCACAACAGGCAGGTGGGGGTTTCAGTCCCACGTCTTGGATTTCACCGAGACCCTTCTTATATTCGACTCAATGACGAGTTTTCAGAAACTCAAAAGGCCTCGGGGAATATCCGAAAGGTGACATAAAACCGACTTCATGATCTGAATAATATGCCGAGAGGCTCAATGCTGAGTCAGCAGAGCAGTTAATGCTGCATGTGCCTATAACAAACCGTGATCATGACGAATGACGTCATCCGAACGGTTACGACACGTGTATCATTTTCATTGGAGGCATGTGATTACAGAATATTCTACCGGGTTGGTCACCGTGACGTCAGCCGAACGGTAAAGTCACATGACGAGCACAGCTGTGCTTAGAGGCCAAGCCAAGGCTCACCTATAAAAGGTAAACTTGATCACTCAGAAAAGGTACGCAATACTCTCTCCACAAAACCCTAGATCTGTACATTCCATCTTCCATCTACTTACAAGACCGTCGGAGTGCCATTCCGGACTCAACGGTCCGATCTGGTGCTAACGATTTGCTCAGTGTGCAGGCTTAGGGTTCCACCGGAGAGGATACTCCATCTCCGTCGCAGATCATCACCTGGAAGAACAACCAGAGAAAGAGGGCTCCACACAAAGCATTAATTTCTTTTCGACAGCCGTGTTTACATTTTTATCATGGCGTTGGTGTTCGAAATAACAAACAATGCATATGCATAAATATTTCTTAAATTGTCTTCCACTGTACCAAGGATGAAATAAAATATTTTCACAAAAATCATACGCTGTAATACGTTATTGTGTAACCTGATTGTTGAAATTTTTTCTTTATTTACAAAAATGGTTAACAAATGGATGATGCGAGTAATTATTGCATTTCTTTGGGTACGGACCTAATGTGCATGGGTGATCTGAGTTGTTCAATAATTGCAAAATAAAATTTTAATTATTTTGTATAAAATTAACTCAATTGAAAATTTTGTAGTATTATTTGATCCATCTTTATGATATTTATTTAGAATCGAGTTTCTGATTTTTTAATACAAAGTTAAATATGAGATCAGCAGCTTGAATCACTAATGTGAAACCCCGCTTCACAAAGCCATATGTGCACAATACGCAAGGCTATGTATCCAGCAATCCGTAGTCCAACTCTTTTAACAAGAGTTAACAATTATCGAAAGGGAAATTACAACGGGGGTGGGAAGGGGTTTGTCTTTTCTGAGTTAATGAAAGCAAGCGGGAGCTGACACGTGACTCGTACTGGGAGGCGTGGGCGTCGTATACTACTACTCCTGAAAGCCAACTGGCTGGAAGGAGAAGAGGTACACACCATATTGTTATTTTTATAAATATATAAAAGCCTACTTTAGGGGTGGCGTTGTTTAGTGAAAGTTTACTGATATTTTTGTACTCTCTTGGTTCTAAAATTATAATCTCATATTAAAAATAGAGATTTAGAGTTGCTGTTGTGTAGCCCCATGCATAGCATGTGTTGTGCACATCTAGACTGTCTGTTACTCCGATGGACGGCCCAGACTTCACCTTGGCACCTTTGCATCCGAACTGTTTGTTATTGTGTGTGTAAGATAAAATTTGGGTCGTCTATCCGATTAACGGACGACCCGGATAAGCACAACACTGCTGTGCATAGGGCTCACAGCAACCCCGAGTAGTATTGTTCATACTTTTTTTTCTTTGAACTTATTGCAACAAAATAGAGTCTTTAGAGCTAATCAAGATCTTTTAATATGGTGTGAAAAAATCTGAAAAATCATTTACAAATGTATTTTATTTATTTATCTGAAATTTGCTAGTCTTTTTGTAGAGGATTTTAGGATGGAGGGAGTAGATATTTTAGTAAAAATATGAAGAGAAAGGTTAAGTGCGAACTCAAGCATATCCTATACTTTCTATTTTGTTAAATACAAAATAAGAGGTTTTATTCAATTCTCATGTAGTCTTTAAATGAAAATCTTTGAGATATTTTTTAATGATCCGAACCATTTTTGAAAGGAAAATGCTAACGTATGCCTAATAGTATATTGAAAGTGTGAAAAGTATATAAGAATATGTGAAAGTGTATTGAAAAATGTAAAAAGTTTATTTGCGTGTGTGATTTTTTTGTTTGTTAGTATGCTTAATGTGTGCCTACTATGCACATGTTAGCAAGACCCTTTGTAAAATGCTATTTTATTTTATTTTATTTTTACTTTTATGTGTGAAAAAACAAGTTGTTGAGACTTTGAGTACATGCACATGCATAATCCATTAGTGTAAAATAATACCTTTTCTGAAATCGGGGATGACACATGCCATCGTGCCGCACCTACGGGCTCTGTCATTGGCACCTAGAGCATTACTCCTTAGGGTTCTAGGCCACACACATTGGTATGGACACCACACAAGTATGCTATGCAAGAAGAGCTTATTTGCAGATCATTTGCAAACAAGAGTTTGCACACAGAGCATCCGCCCCGTTCATTCCGAGATCTAACGGCCTAGATTAGTGCACTCTCTCTCCTCATTAATAGCAAAAACAAAAAAATAAAATCCGCGCGTTTATTTGGGCCATTAGATCTCGGGATAGACGACGCAGATGTGCTCGGTGTACAAAACTCCTTGTTTGCAGACGGTTCGCAAAGAAATTTTTCTCAGGTTTTACATGACCAATTTTTCATTGTCTTGTGGCACCGATACTGTCCCAAAACTATTATCCATTCCAGTACAATTTGTAGTGAATAAGAATATAGGGGTACTACGTGGTGGTGCCCTAAGATCATGAAATAATTACTTGCTATACGGAGGCCATGTGGAGCAATATTTTGAGAGCATACAATAATTTCTCCACCCACACACATTCCAAGGACCCAATGATATACAGTAATTATTGCCAGTCGATTTCCCCTCTCTCTCTCTTGTCCGTTTTGTTGTCCTTTGTTCGCGTAGCTTTCACTCTCCATTTTGTCCCAATTATTTGTCACTTTAGAAATCTCAATTAGTTGTTGACTCTCAATTTGCATAGCCCAATTTATATCACCATAAAAGTTACTTTGAAATGTGGGAGGAGGGAAAGGAAAGGAAAGGAAAAAGAATTACTTTCACTTACGTACCCTAAATTGGAACATGTATTGGACCTTAGTTGCATGATACTACTCTATTAATGTTGAGGGATTTTGGTAACCGGGTGTCCAGGTCAGCTTTCTCATATTTCGATTAATTTTGTAGCCCTGAAGCTTATAACAAGACATAACCCTCAGTGGTCTCAAGAGTTTGCTAGCACGAGGAATTGAACCTGAGACCTTAGGTGAAAGCAAATTCCTAAGTCCCAAGGTACGACCACTTTGCCAACCCCTTGGAGTTTAATGTTGAGGGATTTATCCTTAGAGCCTTTAACTTAGATATCTAAACTGGGCGGAATACAACCTTGTGAAAACAAGATTTTCCCACTACTTTATTCTTCTCCCAACAACACCCTAAGAAAGACCACGATCTCGATGTGGCCCTTGGGAAACGTGGAGTGTGCTGTGCGGCGTTTTGGGGCCTACCCCTGGTCTAGTTTTTTTCATCTGAACCGTTCATTTTGTTCATCTCATCAAGTAGGTATTCCACTGAAAAAATTCAGGTTGATTGGACATCGGTAATTGTATGATGAGTGACCATATAGCCATTTAGCTTTCAATTTTGTAAAAAAATCACCTTTCTAGAAAAATGCAGTCTGAAAACATAGTTATTGATGTTCGATCAATCTGAATTTTTATACGGAGTATTTACTCGACGAGCCAAAAAAGATGAACAATTCTAATAAAATAACAAAATCCGAAGTGGGCCCCAAAACAGCCGAATAACATGTGTGTTGTGCAACAATGCACAACACATACACCCCGCTCCCCAAAGATCGATATCCTCCACCAGAGGGCATTGGGCATCCTATTGATTAAGGCTGTGAATGAGCGCGTAACACAATGAGTGCAATTTTGTTCACCCTCCTTAAAAGAAGGTTAACAAAACCCTCTCCCCTATTGGTTGAATTGGTGTGGGTCCCACTACAAAGTGATGTCATGCTTACCTATGCGATGCACTTTTTGGTAAGCATGACATCACTTTGATGTAAGCATGCTATCACTTTGTAGTAGGACTCACATGTTTCAACCAATAAGAGAGAGGGTTTTGTTCACCCTCTTTTAAGGAAGGTGAACAAAAATGCTCTCGTATGACAATCCACTTATCTCATGATTTTGAAATTTTTAGAGTTACTTCATTCTATTTTTGAAAGAAAAAGTACTATCTCTGTCCCAATTTGTTTGCTCATTATGGTTATATTTGCTTTTTAAAAACTCTTATAGTTTTCAATCTATAATGTATTTAAATGCAATATGGATTTTATTTGATTGATCTCAGTTAGTTCTATAAGACAAAAATTTTCAAAAACTTAAAAACACTACAAATAAAAAGTTATAAACGTTTAAAAATGGCACTGATATTCATAGTGAGCAAACAAATTGGGACAAAGAGAGTAATAGTTTCAAAAACAAAGTTCAAAATACTATTTTCTTAACTAATTTTTCAAATGGTGCATAACAACCACATCGATCTTTTGCTCATATACTCAATTTTTTTTAGTCATGTTTTTGTGTTGTATTGTAATTGATTCTACTTATGTAAAGTTTTGAAATTTACAAATATTTATCAGTTATCACTTGCGGTCTGGTTTGGGTAAATTGAAAAAATTGGGTTTTTGGTTCTTTTGGTTGTCCTTATTCAAAAAAAAAATTGCATTTGTTAGTTTTCGGTCGATTTTTTGTGGTTTCTTGGCTTGTCTCAACGAGAGGAATCTAAAAAGTATAAAATTATTAGCCAAAACTTAAAGTTTTGTGAATAAAGACGAAAAATAATCCAAAAAACAGGTTTTCTTGATGTCACCTTCGTCTTTATTCACAAAACTTTAAGTTTGGCTAATAATTTTATACTCTTTAGATTCCTCTCGTTGAGACAAGCCAAGAAACCACAAAAAATCGACCGAAAACTAACAAAAGCAAATTTTTTTTGAATAAGGACAAAATCAAAAAAACCAAAAAACCAGTTTTTGTCAATTTACCCAAACCAGTATAATTATTGTAAATATATTAGCCATGCATTTACTCTTGCCCTTGGATAGCACGGGACAATGCTAGATTTGTTGTAAAATAAAATAAATAAAAATATTTATGGTTAGAGTAATTTATTACTCCCTCTGACAAAATATGACAGTCCCTGCGAAAATACGTGCAAAAAATAAAGTACTTCCGTGCATGATTTTTTAAATTTTTACACCAAATAAAATATTTCGATTAGTTCTTTAACTTGGTGTGGAAAAAATAAAAAAATTATAAATGAGATATTTCATTTTTAATTGAAAATTGCCATGTTTTCATAAGAGACTATTAAAATGGAACGAAGGGAATAATAATTTATTTTGGTAATTGATTCTCACACCCCCAAATTGATATCTAAACAATTTTTTTTCTTTAAGAAAAACTTTTACACATAAAAATTTCACTAAATGACAAAAACAATGTGTGTGGATATCAATTTAGTGGGTGTTGAAACTCTCCTTATTTTTTGTGTGTTGCAGTTCTATGCATAGGACGAGTTTGATGTTCACAGTGTCATTATTTCTATGTGATACTTTGAATAAAGGTGATGCGAATCGACTCATAGCCTGCACTAATTATTACTTCAATTTGGAAATCATAAACTTATTCTCTAGAAAATTGAGAGACACAATGGTGTCATGTCTCATTATACGAGTTGAAGTACTTTTTCTCAAATGATCAGATGATTAGGACAATATCCATAAAGAATGGATCACAGATCTCATAAAAGTGATTCTTATCATACCCATGTTTTCATATTCTTTATAATTGCCATTTCGTACAAAAGAAAATGCTAAGATAGTGTATAAAGCTACAAATGCAACTAGCTCTAGCTAGCTCCTTTGACTATGAGTTCATGATCATTAGTTGCACGCCCATTCCCATATATGTATTCCCATTTGATGGATACCATCATACCAAGTTACCAACCATGCCACCCACACACAGAGAGAGAGAGAGAGAGAGAGAGAGAGAGGCAAGTGGGGATGAGGTGGAGGAGAATGACATGCAAGCAATAAGAGAGGCCATTTTTTAGATTTCGTAGACAAGAGAGAACCCACAAAGACCACGCGTGTGCCTTACTGTTGTTGATTCTTTTGCTTTATTAGTTGTAATCCCACTTCAAATGACTAATTAATAAACTATCTTCCTTGAGGATAAGAGAGAGTTATAATGGTCGCCACTATTGTGCGGATGATATATGAGTTAAGCTGACTTTTTTTTTATATTCTTAAACTAGAAGTTGTCAAATCAGTTAATGTATATAAGGATCTCTTTATTCGCTTATTTATTTGCAGTATGAAACTTTTTTTTATTGGCAAAAGAGATATTATAAGAACTACAAGTAGAAAAGGATACACCGAAATGGGTTGTATAGCCCAACATCATGGCTATGGATACTATCCCAACTTTGTAGACACTCTTTTACTAGTAAATCATGTGCTAATTAAGAGGATCAACCCAAGTGTAGTGGCCGGGTCCACAAGGATCAAAAAGGTTCAACCCTGTCTCCAGGAAAGATGAAGGAGAAGAGGTTCACCTATGCAAAAACAACAAAAAAACAAATGTAAATCGAACCGTCCTAGTCTCGCCGAACTGAATGCACCCTCAGCGCACAGTGGCTAGGTCCAGATCTAAACGAATATCAAAAAGAAGATAAGCCCTGCCCCCTGGACATGTCTTAGACGTGAGGTTCTCGGCATGACGCTTGGATTGCCCTCTGGGAACTCACCACTCCGCAGTTGCGAATCTGTCTAGCCGAACGTCTTACGAACCGAGTCGTTTGACGTCGGTTTCATGGCACTTGGGACCCGGCGGTGGCGTGGTGACAAGCTAGGCAGATCATCATGGATCATTAATGGCAGCAATCACCTACCCTGCATGCTATGCCTGCAAGAGCACGCGGTTGATGGGAGAGTATCCCCAAATGAGTTGACCCTTCAGACTCACTAAGGGTGACGTCAGCCGAAGCGCGGCGTCTGATTATTGTCACATCAGCCGTCATTTTGAGTACAGATGACGCGTATGAGGAGCACAAAGGGAGTGACAGACACGCCCCACTCTGCCTATAAATACCAACCTCACCTACCTCACTGGGTATCTCTCTCTCCTCATTCAATACCCTCTTTACTCTCTCTCTCTCTCTCTCTCTCTCTCTCTCTAAATTTCTAGCAAACTTCTTCTTCTCCGGTGACTTACTTATCGGAATGCCTTCCCGGACCACCACTGTCCGAGCTTGGCACTATCGTGGTTGCTCTAAGTGTGCAGGTCATCTTCTCAGGCAATAAGCTAGGAGTCCAGCAAGGGTCACTCAGAACACCACCCTCCATATCATACCAGAAGGATTAAAGAGGTTACGTCGGTGAAGCCACCCCCACAATTGGCGACTCCGTTGGGGAACAAAAGCTACATTTCCCAGCCTCTATGTACACCTTGGTGGTGGTTCTTCTCTCATTCTATTTATCCACGTTTGAGAAGCCCCAACCTATACAAAACTCAAAAATAGTATTATAACCTTGTTTTTCTCTCTAATCTGAGGCTAGGTTTGTACTCTAATACTATAAGTTGAGTGCAATTCTATGGCTTAATTTGTCAGAGTAATATTGCTGCTATGAACTTTTGTCATTTGTTGTCATAGGCACACATGTGTCATTTGTCGGAGTAATATTGCTGACATGAGCTTTTGCAATTTGTCGGAGTTTGGCGTGGTTATCTGCAGTAGGCCTAGCCAGGACAAGCGGTCAGTACGTGTATGAAGGCCAAATGTAATGTCATGATGTACCTAGTCACAAATTAACCCTTGTTTGCTCATTTAAGACAATTTGCATGTGTAGATTTTGTTCTAGATTATGAAGTAAGTTGGTGGTGTAACTGAACACATGTTTTTCCTATAGCCCTTCTCTTCTTACATGTCGTCTAAACACTCAGTGAAGTTACACTTTTTAGTCTTTAATCCTTGTTTTGGTGACATGATTAATGGAATATCTTGTTTGATTAGAAATTCTAGCTTTATTATCTGAAATGGAAATGGTTTTTTCATTGCAAGTCTTTATGTTGAAAGAGAAGATCGATGTTTTATCACTTTGTGAAGATGGAGGATATGATCTTGCTACCGCCGGTTGGAACTTAGTCAAAGGATTTTCCTTGACAATTTCTTTCTTTTTGTACGAAGACATGAGGCAATTTTAGGGGTATTTACGTGTTCATATTTGCATTTGGAAGTTACCAAGTTATTGGTTTTTTTGTATGCTAAGGGCTATTGAAAGTCTCACACTTTTTATAGTGCTGGCTACCATAGCATTTCCTAAAACACTATATATAACTTTCTATTGTGTTTTTGGCACGCTATAGAAACCGACTTTTGTTATAGTGTATGTATATTTGGATATTGGAACATGCATATAGCATTTTATTGTAATAGTGTGGTGTGAGGAAATGCTACATATGAATTACGAATCATGTAAAGATAATGTTTTGTTGATTATTAGTGGAATAAATGACGACTCTTTTTTTGTTGATAATCAAGACCAAATTCAGGCCATAAATACGAACAGCTAAGTTGATATGTTGAAAATTAAGACCAATTTAGGCCAGGAATATGAACAGATAAGTTCATATGTTGAAAATTAGGATCAATTAAGGCCATGTATGTAACATATAAGCTCATATGTTAGGAAAATAGGACCAAATTCAAGCCATTGACATGCATAAATGTAAACAGATAAGTTCATATGTTGAAAATTAAGACCAATTCAAGCCATGGATACCAACAGATAAGTTGATATGTTGAAAATTAAGACAAAATTCAGGCCATGGATATGTATTAATACAAATAGATAAGTTTATATGTTGAAATTAAGACTAATTCAAGCCAAGAATATGAACAGATAAATTCATATGTTGAAAATTATGATAGACAACTTTATTGGTTAGTTTTAAAGACAGATAAATTGATATGTTCAAATATCGAACATGAAATTATTGAAGAGAGAGAAACTTATCTGTTCAATTCTTTCTACACTTTTGAACACAAATAAACTTATATGTTCAATGCAAGATACAAAACACATAGAACTAATTAATTTATCTATTCATTACAATTTCTTCTTGTTTGTCCATTAGTTGTCCCTCCTTTCGTACTTTATTTTGTTAGTACTAATCGAGCCATCATTGTCTCCATTAGCACTTCTTTACTATTTTTTTAATCGGCAAAGAAAATTTCAATTGTCAAATGGTAAAAAAATAAAATTCCCCGTATAATAGGAAATGAAATGTATAAGAGAGCTTCGAAAAGTATACATGTACTTGTCTAGAGCTTCTCTACTCAGAAGATACAACATCTTATCCTCAAATTTATGAAAATAAGATGGCAAGATGAAATAAAAAGCTCCCCCTTTCCCTTTTTAAAGAATCATTATCATCACACTTTTCACATCAACTTTTACTCCACTTTACACCTCTCACATCAACTTTTACTTTCACTTTGACCTATTAAATTTTTACCCATTAATAGTTGTAAAAAAATTTACCCATTAACTTTTCAAAATGCACACTTATTTAAGGCAGCCCAAATGGAATACTCTACTTTTAGGGACATAGGGAGTACTATAAAGAACATATAATTTTCAACATATCAATTTATTTGTTCATTGTCATGACCTAAATTGGTCATAATTTTCAACATATGAATACAAACCTATAAGTTTATATTTATACTCGGGATACTCATATTCGTATACTGAATTGGTCTTATTTGTCCCCGTATCAACTTAGTTATTCATCTTAATTTTAAACATATCACCTTATCTGCCTAAATTGATCCAAATTAAAATTATAGGTTCCAAGTGTCTAATTTTGATATAGCGTCGGACGTGTATCAAATTAGGGGGTTCGATTTAGGTGGTTCAAGTTAGGGTATTCAAATAAGGAGTTTTCAGAGTGTTGTGTTGATGTTGTGAAGAAATGTCTGTTAGACTCATGTTATTGTGTTCCACTAAGACTCCATGTTTTATGCATGTTCGTTACAATTGGGACTCCAATATCATATAAGCCAATAAATGATATGGTTCGTCATCATAACCAATTAGAGTTTGTTTGGGAAATACTCTACATAAAAGAGTCCTTGATGAATTAGGAGTCTTTTATTATTCTAAGGCTCTCTCCTCTCCTCTATAAAAGAATAGAATACCCACCCCTTCTACATACAGTTTTCCAGCAATTAAAGTATTTGGGTATTCTGTAAGGTTAGAGACAGAGAGAAGAAGGTGAGCCAAGAATTAAGGTGTTCTTAATTAAGGGGTTTGTTCCCTCTAATCTTGATAGTCGTCAAAGGTATGTTTAATTTATTATCCTTGAGATGTGTCGAATTCAAGATCCTGTTATATCTATTTTCCGCATAATAGTTTAAATACAAATATAGATTTTACAGTTGGTATCAGAGCATATGGTTTCTGAATCGGTACATCTTGGAATTTAGTTTTATGAAATGTACTATGGTTAGTATTATGTTCTCAACTAACAATGGACCCAATATGTAAGTTATTTCGGCTTGATTTTATTTGCTAAATGTTCTGTATGAATCAATTCATAATATGACGAATACTATGTTCGGTTTTGTGATCGGTTGGCACTTTGTAAAGTTCGTCACGTAATTTTCGTAGCTTTCCAAATCTATACTGCCATGGTTCTTTTGGTGGAAGGAATATATTATTTATTTTATTCCTTTGTTAACTAATTTTTCATCTTCTTTAATGCTATAATGTTGATGATGATTGGCCATATTTTAATTGATATCAAATTACTGGAAACCAATTGAAATCTCAATTTCACTGAGTTATTGTTTTCTGATCGATCATGCCTAATAGAATGCAAAATCACGTTACTATAAACAAATTTTGATGAAGGCATAATTGTAGGTTTTATGATATCAGTGATAGTAATAATGTTGTAACACATGCTTACAAAATTAATCTATTTTTTGTCAGATTATGTTTTCTACAATAATGTATGATTATTGTGAAGCACTTAACCGGGAAAGTTTTTTCTATTACTAGGTTAATGTATATGCGAGAGTTATCGTTAGGGAGAATGTCATTGAACGGATAGTCAATCACATAAAAGAAAGAAAAAAAATACTTGGTTCCATATTTTCTTTTGCTATTGGAGGTGATTCTACGTACTAGATTGATTGATCATTGTGGTTATCATATGTCTGGGAGTTATTGCTAAATTGTCATTGGAATTTTTTTTTTCCAATCACATGAAAGGAATGCTAATATTGTTGATTTTATTATATTGGTGATTGAATTAAGGAATGACACTCGCATAACTCAAATAAAATAATAGATTATTGTCATTATACAGGAATTACAATCACATAATTGGTTAATGGTGATTGAATTAAATGACAATAGTAAAGTAATAGAGAATGTCGTTGGTTAGTTTGATCTCCATGGGGGTTATTGATTTAGTAGTCGCCAAAATGACCTAGATCATTAAAACTTGTGAATTTCAAGCTACATGAAGGAATTGTTAAACGGGGTTAATATTAAAGTCAATGATATTCTCGATTGCAATCATCATTAGAAGAATGAGACTAGCCCAAAGGAGAGTCGCATTTAAATAATTATGAACTGCGTAGGGTATGTAGTTTGTGCAATTTAACGGGTTAGGATTGGATACCCAAAGGTGACATGAATAATTGGTTAAACTGCATAAATTACTTAGACATTCATAGGTGATTATGTTGCACCTAATTAATGAGTGAATAATAGGTATACTTAGGTTTCGCCCAAAGGAGGACCTAGGTGATATCAATAGTCCATCATTATAAATGCTAAAATTCTCAAAGTTTTAACGTGAGCATTGTCCAATTTTGTTTTCATGACTATCCTCACTTCACTGTACTTTGTGTGTCTAATGTTTAATTCTTGTTAGGTCAAACTTGTTAGAGTGTGATAAGCATGATTAATTTGTACTGGGTGTATTGAATCTTGACCTAGCATTACTTGCTGAAAAGCTTCTGGATTTTATTGAGTAGACAAGTTAGTCATTTCAGTTTAGGCAAGATCGGACTGACTTAGTCTCATGTTCATTAAGTTGACCACATGAGCAACTTCAAAATTTCTCCTATTACAAACTTCTAATGTACTGAAGTTTTTTTTTTATTTTTAATTTAAAAGGTTGTGAAAGACTGAATTATGCCTACGATAAGTCTCTTGCTGACACTCTTATGATTGAATTGACTACTATGAAGTATTATGGTGCAGAGGACTTTTAGATATTTCCCTCAATATGACTGACAAAGTCGTATAATTGAAGCTTTAAGGATGCAAGTGAATAGTCTTTCCTCGTGCAGTTCATACTCAACTCACTTCCACCTTAGTTTGATGGATTCAAACTTTCACCTTTTTGAACGAACTAGCTAATATTTGTGTTAGGGAGGAAGTGAGATTAGGGGAGGAAATATTTCACACTGCACTAGCTGTGACTTAAGGAGCTATAAGGAAAAGAGGGAAATAAATGAAAGATTCTCAATCTTGTGGAATAGAAAAATTAGAAGATTGGTGAAGAATAGGATTTCAGAAGACCTAGACTTCACTGATTTTGAAATTTGTGTGGATTACATTAAAGGAAAGCAAATCAAGCACACAATGAAAGATGCCACAAGTAGTAGTGAGCTTCTTGAGATAATGCATATTGATGTTTGCGAAAATCCTATTTCATATTTTACTGAGAATGGATATTTTACCACCTCTATAAAGGACTTCTCACGTTATGGATATGTGAATCTAATTTATGAATGTCTCAAGCCATTGACATCCTTGAGGTGTGCATTACAGAGGTCGAGAGACAATTAGATAGAAATGTCAAAATAGTGAGGTCAAATAGAGTGGTGAGTTTTATGGCAAATATGATGAGTCAAGACAATATCCTGGCCTATTTGCAAACTAGTAGAAAAGTGAGGGGATTCATGCTCAATACATAATGTTGGAAAGCCACAGCAGAACGACGTAATCGTACACTTGTGGATATGGTTAGAAGTATGATGTGTTCTTCAAATGTACCTATATTCTTATGGAGTGAAGTTTTAAAGATTGCTATGTATCTCTTAAACTGGGATTCCTAGTAAGGTAATTCCAACTATTTCTTTTGAGTTGTGGATTAGTAGAAAACTTAGTTTAAGACATTAACATGTTTGGAGTTGTCTAGTGGTTGCTAGAATATATGATCCACAAAAGTACAAGTTAGATTCAAGAATAATTTTCTGGATATTTTATTGGCTATTCAGAAAAGTCTAATGGGTCCACATTTTACAGTCCTGACCATAGTATGAGGATAATGAAACCGAGAATGCCAAAATTCTTATAGAATGGCAAAATTAGTGGGAGTGAAAAACCAAGCAAGGTGAATCTCG
Source organism: Vaccinium darrowii (assembly GCA_020921065.1). Classification (NCBI taxonomy): domain Eukaryota; kingdom Viridiplantae; phylum Streptophyta; class Magnoliopsida; order Ericales; family Ericaceae; genus Vaccinium; species Vaccinium darrowii. Next base: position 23,123,814 of record CM037162.1, on the reverse strand, counting down.
ATGATGGGAGGGATGATGTCCCAATAGTTCTTCCCCATCAAGAAGTTGTTTTCCAACATAATTTAATTAGTTTACCACTCCATGAGGATATCAAAATGATGTAGAACTTCCACAATTGGCAGTTCTAAGTAAATCTCAGAGGGAAAGAAGGCCTGCCATTACCGATATATATGTGGAGTATCTACAAGAATCTGATTTTGACATTGGGATTATGTAAAAAAATCTGGTATTTTTTTTCACAAGCCATGACTAGGGATAATTCTGCTAAATGGATCGATGCTATGAAAGATGAGTTGAAATCAATGACCCATAAATGGTGTTTCGGACCACATCGAATTGCCTGCTAGTTGTAAGAAGTCGTGTGTAAATCTTTAAGACCAAACATGACGTATAAGGCAATATCGAATAATTTAAGGCCATACTTATGGGCAAAGATTTTACTTAAAAAGAAGGCATTGATTACAAAGGGATATTTTATCTCTTTTTCCAAAGAATGATTTTTTTTTTAGGATTATCATGGGTTTTGTAACTCATTATGACTTGGAGTTACATTAGATGGATATGAAAATTGCTTTTCTAATTGGTAGTTTGGGTGACAAAGTTTACATGAAGACCCAGAGGAATTCGCAAATAAAAGAAAAGAGTATTTTGCTTGCAGATTAAAGAAAATCATTTATGGTTTTAAACAATCTTCCATCCAATGGTTCTTAAGGTTTAATGATACCATTACCTCCTTTTGATTTAAGGATATCTGAAGGTCAATGGAAGTTAGTTTATTATTGTGAATCTATATATGGATTCTATTAGCTAGAAGTAATCTTGGTTTGTTTTATGAAATCAAGGAATATATCGTTCAGAACTTTGAGATGGTTGATATGTGTGATGTCTTATGTTTTGGCATAGAGGTCTTTACGGGATCGATCTCGGGAGAAAAATTGCTATGACTATCTCAGAAAGGGTATATCGATCGAGTTCTTGAGCGAATTATGCAGTGTTGCTCAGTCAACGATGCACCATTTTGAAGGATGATAAATTAAGTAAAAACCAGTACCTTAAGAAAGCATATGAATGATTTTAGTGAGTTTTGATGTATGCCCAAACTTGCGCTAGAATGGAACATTGGAAGGCAGTGAAGACGGTTATAAAAAAACAAAATGTTAGAGGACTATATGCTCACTTAGAAAATTGGATACTCGAATTTAGATTTTGTTGGTTGTCTCGATAGCAGAAAGTAAATATTATCGTTTATTTTTCTTTCTGTTGGATGGTGGAGCAATCCCACGAAAAGTGTAAAGCATTCCCTTGTTGCTTCGCACATAATGGAGACCAAGTTTCTGGCATGCTTTGAGGCCACATGTCATGTTTATGATTGTGGAACTTTATCTTTGATCTTGGTGCTGTCGACTCACTAGCCAGACCGAATGAAGATTTATGGTAATAATTCCGCTGCATTTTTATCTCTAAGGATGTCAAGTATTTAAGTGATTCCAAGCACATGGAAGTAACGTACTTGGTTATTAGAGAACGAGTCTAGAAACAACAAGTGTCAATTTTAAATTGAGTACCACTTTTGTGATTGTTGATCATTTAACGAAGGGATTGCCATTATAGACTTATATAACATGTTATCAGGATGGGTCTTTTGACAACCCTTGATTGAGTGGTTACTGTGCATGACACTATTTTTGTGCACATTATAGTTTGTTTCTGATTTTCCTGTTTCCGATTATGCGTGCACATATTATGTTAGATGTTGTACAACAAGAATGTCTTGACAAGACAAATTATTAGGGCTTTTAGGCATTACAGCCTAAATAATGATATATTTCCTATTAAAGACTTGGTTAGTGAAGGTTATCAATGGTGTCATGCATAGAAGGGAATATGTCATTGTGCCATACAACCAATATGACTCACATTGGTGGTCTTAATTAATCATAGTATTAAAGTTTCTAATTGGTTTGAAACTATTGGCTAATTTAAATTCGTGATCACGTGTCTAAGTTTTTCAATGTGGAGCCCAGTCGAGTCATTTGTAAGAAAATTTCATATTTTGACAAATTACACTTAGCATCTCAATCGGCTTAGTGGGCCAAGTGGGATAATGTTAGACTCACGTTATTGTGTCCAACTAAGACTCCATGTTTTATGCATGTTTGTTATAATTGGGACTCCAATATCATATAAGCCAATAAAAGATACGGTTCGTCATCATAACCAATTAGAGTTTGTTTGGAAAATACTCTACATAAAAGAGTCCTTGATGGATTAGGAGTCCTTTATAATTATCTCTAAGGCCCTCTCCTCTCCTCTCCTCTCCTCTATAAAAGAATAGAATACCTACCCCTTCTACATACAGTTTTCCATCAATTAAAGTATTGGAGTATTCTGTAAGGTTAGAGACAGAGAGAAGAAGGTGAGCCAAGAATTAAGGTGTTTCTAATTAAGGGGTTTATTCCTTCTAATCTCGATGGCTGTCAAAGGTATGTTTAATTTATTGTCCTTGAGATGTGTTGAATTCAAGATCCTGTTATATATGTTTTCCGCATAATAGTTTAAATATAGATATAGATTTTACAATGTCGTGTGTGTATCATGTTTGAATGCATAATGTATCAACTCGGGAATCCACTGAACATTAGAAATAGAACATAAAAGGCGTACATTAGCAAACCTTCCAATCAGACACCAACCTATTTATTAGGTTAAAAAAATGAAGGCATTTACCCTCTAATAAAACCTTATCATGTAATAGTCCATTTCATGACTGAATTACTTCGCGACATGAACTTCTTTTTCTTATCTTTGGCAAGTAAATCCACTAAAAGTTTATTAAAATGTTAAAATGAAAAACCTCCTTGCTAAAATGAAAAACCTCCTTGCTGGCCAAAATGAAAGAGAATGATGAACAAATGCTGACTCCTCTTTTCCTGATACAACACATTAAGCGTTATATGGCAGCTATCCAAACCTTCTTTGCTCTCAGTAGCATCTACCTGCTAAATTTCATACAAATTTGGAACTAAATCTGGAAATGAAACATAGTAGACATGAATCCGCTGCAAAACCTTGCTGCACTAGTGAGAGGAGTGTGATCAGATTCAGTTCCAACTTTACTGCTTCTGTGTTTGCATTTGATCTCGTTCTTTCTGTCCTATATTTTTAAATTTTTTGAGTCTTCACCTCTTAAAAAGTTCAAAGAACTAATCCACTGCTTCCAATCCCCTTTCTTCTTAGGAGTTCAACTAAGGACAAGGAAAGAATGCTCCTATAACCACTTAATTTTACCACTCCTTTAATCCGTAGCAGTTTTTCTATAGCCAGAGAATTGATCCAGTCTGTTGGCTTAGACCAAATTCGTTATCCAAGACACCAACTTTATAAAAAAAACCTAATTCATTATCCAAGACACCAACTTTTTAAAAAAAACCTAATTCATTATCCAAGACACCAACTTTATAAAAAAAAACTAATTCGTTATCCAAACGCCGATTTTACATCCAAGACACCGACTTTACATATTCATTCGCTAATTCGTTCAAATAAACTAACCTTAAACGAATCAAATCAAACTCTGATCAACATCGCAATACCTTCTTGTTGAACTTAAATGAGCAATATCTCTCTCCGATCAGCAGATTGCGATAGAACTCTGATCAACAACTCATCATCTTCCCAATCGCAAGTGAACTCCGATCAACAGCACGAAACCTTCTCGATCGCAACTCTTCTCCATCACGATGGAACTCCGATAAACCTCCTCGATGGCGAGCTCAATCGCCCACCCTCTGCAGGAAAGTTCTCTTTCTTCTTTTTCTAATGTGTATCTCTTTTTCAGTCAGTAACAAAAGAATGTGTCTAAACATAAGGGCATTTTTGTCTCATAAAAAATGAGGGTGGACTTGAGGCCTTAGAGCATCCTTATCTGGGGCACCAAAATTTTCACCAAATTTAACTTCAAAAACACCTTTTATAAATTAGCAAGTCACTTTATCAAAAACCCACAAAATCAAACTCTCTATTTTAACTTTACTATATTAAACTACTCCCCTCAAATCTATAAAAAAAAAAAACTCTTCCCCACTGAGCTGTACTTGTCCAGCCAGCTGTCACACCCCTACCCACCCCTTCCCCTTCCCTGACGCAACAACTCTTCTCCCCCACAACAACTATTTTAGCCAAAAAGCTAAATTGTTAAGCCAAATGGGGATGCCCTTACAAAAATTTTAGTTGTGAACGCGAGGGCTTGTAAAAGTGGGTAGTTGACTAGACTCTCTACAAGCACCTATAATGGACTTCTCACCAATTCTTTATTTTTGTTTCCTACCCACTTAGATTTCCAAAAATCAGCTTGTCGGTCTTTGGTCAATGTGAAAATAGCTACTCACCATCAAAGGGTCAATGGCTCAGAGAAGATTACCTCTGCAACCTGAAAATGGTGAGTAATTCCCTGATGCAATTGAGTGTACGTTTATTAATGTATCTTATATCATGTAATATTTAGTTTACTAATTAAGAAATTGAAATGTTAAGCAATTGGTTTATAATAGTGCCCTTGTTATTAAGAATGATTCTACATTGATTGATGTTGCTAGCAGAACTAAACCCATAATCAAATGTGCCAACATAATAATCCAGGTGATGTATATTTAATATCTTCGTACAAGTTACAAGTTCCTTTGTGTTTTTCCCTTTCTTGCTCTAAAATTTCGACGACAATGTTTTATGTGCAAATATGGTTCTCAGAAGGCTCACAAACTGTCCTTTTCAGTCGAAGCGCGTCAGAGGAAATTTTTAAATGTGTCGTTGCAGTGCTTGCTCCTCTCCCCATGTGAGCATCTTCTGATCGCCATTTGATTCATGTTGCTGCTTATTGCAAATGTGTTTCTACAGACAACTTAAAAGACTTATAAGATGCATTAATACATAGATAGAATTATGTCATGCTATTATGTTTTCCTAATATTTTATCATAAAAATTCTCTTTTCCATCCTTTACACCTTCGGTTCAGTTAAATTGCCATATATGTGGGTCGTGGGCCTTGCCCGCGGGCCTTTCACTAGTAGTCATCTATATAATAAGATAGCTCAGTGTTTGAATCCCAACATAAATCCAACGGCCTACATCTATTTGGTGCTTAATTGATGGTTCGGATTGAGTAGCAACTTCCACTCAAGGGCTGAGATAGAAGGGAAAGTATTTTAAGGGCTGAGATTTGGCTTTGAGGTGTAGACTTAATACCCACCGTTGGATGCCTCTCTTTTAACTGCACGTAACAACTCTCTCTCCTCCCTCACACACCCACGTTCCATACTCTCTCCCCTCTCTGGCTCTCTCACTCACCCACGTTCACCACTGCCGTGAATACAAAACCCATGTCTCTCTTCAAATCCCATGTTTCTCCTTCCCTACCACAGTTACTGGATGCAAATCCACCGCACAGTAGAGGTTCGACCCTTCAAGAATCGACAGAAACCACGGCCGAATACATACCGCAATTGCAAAGACTGGTGGCTTGGTCGCCGAACCCATCCCGATCAAGCAGCTTCGGCGGTGGAGCACTTAATAGAGGCGAGGAAGGGGTACCGTAAGCATTTCTCTCTCTCTCCCTCTCCGATATTAATCTGATGGCATCACAAACTGTGAGAGTCCATTAATTTCATTTGTTTGCACACCAAATGTTTGATGAAATGTCTGAACCATGTGCACCAAACACCCGTGTGTCCATAAATCTAATTATGTGTTGTTTGAGTATACTTTAGAGGTTTACTGACTGCACAGTGCTTTAATAAGCATGGTGGCTTATTTGCTCTTGCAATGGCTATTAAATGGTGCTTGGTACTATTTTAGATGTTTGTCTCTAGGTGTGTATATATCATTTCTAAACACTACATCATTATCCTATTGGTTATATTTGGGTTGACTTCGAATTATGTTACCCCTCAGCATTCTTAGATGTGTACCTCATACAAAAGTGAATTGAAACTAAATTAGGAGAACAAGCCTCTTTTTTTTTCTTCTCATAATTATTTAAGTTTGGCTGGCATTCTAAATTACTTGGAATTTCATTTGTATTGCTATCAGGATCCCCTATGAGGCGAAACGAAACTAACTGTACATACTAATAATATTGAAATCCAGGAAATTATGAAAATGGTGTTAATCTTGGAATTACACGTTTAAGTACTCCACTATTCATAATTTGCATCTATCTGTAGTTTCAATCCAATGGATTGCCAATGTAATAAGGGAGCTCAGTGTTTGAATCCCAACATAAATCCAACGGCCTACATCTATTTGGTGCTTAATTGATGGTTCGGATTGAGTAGCAACTTCCACTCAAGGGCTGAGATAGAAGGGAAAGTATTTTAAGGGCTGAGATTTGGCTTTGAGGTGTAGACTTAATACCCACCGTTGGATGCCTCTCTTTTAACTGCACGTAACAACTCTCTCTCCTCCCTCACACACCCACGTTCCATACTCTCTCCCCTCTCTGGCTCTCTCACTCACCCACGTTCACCACTGCCGTGAATACAAAACCCATGTCTCTCTTCAAATCCCATGTTTCTCCTTCCCTACCACAGTTACTGGATGCAAATCCACCGCATAGAACTGCACGTCCTTAGTTTTCTTGGTTCCAACCATTATATGGTTGTGCAAATGGAAGTGAACAACAATGATCATTTCCTTCTCTGCTGGCTGGAAGAAAGCATGCTTAATGTTCCCATACATGATGACAACACACTCGCCTGGCCTTGAAGTTGAATACGGAAACCCGTTCAAGTGAGCTTCTAAAATACCACTCAGCTTTCTTTCGCCACCACCGAAAGTGGGCCTGATCCAAAGGTCAATCAACTTTATGGCCATGAAAACTCGAATTGGAGGTGTCTTCTATTTGCATCAACTTAATCAAATGAGGGTATCAGTGAACCTGGTGGCTGCAATTAGTAGCATTGTTAATTTTACATCAATTGCACTTTAATTGGACATTTCTCTTTCTAGCATTTGTTTGTTTACATGAAATTGGACAGTGTTTGCTCTTAAATTTATATTAGATTATTGTTTTTAGTTGGATGCGCAGTGACACATTGGGTACCTGTTAAGGACACTTTAGGAGAGTACAATTCAATTTGAAAAAGTGGAACCTGATTCAAGAGTTCCATGGATGCTTAGTTTACCAAATTAATATTGTGACCGTGAGTTTGTGTTCTCATAACGTCACTACAATTCTTCCTCTTTTTTTTTGTTGCTATCTTAATTTGCTAAAGACCATGTTTTTGACTTCTATGTTAGTAGGCTCTGGGAATTGACTTTTTTAGGGGCGACTTTCAATGTCTTCTTTTCTTTTTTTCTTTTCATGAACATGACATACTTTCCTATGTTTGTTAACTTTTGTACATATTTCTTTGTACATAACATTTCTTATTTTGTTGGTGTTTTGGATGGGTAATGAATTCTGTTAACTCTGAATTTATGACGTTTTATGAGTTTGTTTTTTATGCTTCCATGTTTTCTACAGTAGAGATAGTCTCTACTGCTACTGCAATAGTCTCTATGTTAGCTGTTGTTGCCACTGTTTTTACTTCAACCAAAGTGGCTAAATTTTGAAAATCTAAGTTTGCATTGTGTTTTTAGTTGACTGGAATCAGCGATTTGATGGGCGTGCCATTGCTTCTGCGTCCTCATTAAAAAAAAGTTAAGGCGCTTTGTCCATTATTCTAGGATTACGTCTCAGGTCTAAAGCTTCCAGGTATTATTTTACTAAGCATTTCGTCCCCTTTTGTACTTAATATTAGTTGTCGTATCATCGATTTACCGAGCCATCGCATGATTTCTGTAACAATTACTGATCGATGTGTACTCAATCCGAACAAAAGGCAATATTTTGATATCACAAATATTTGTGATAAGGTAGTTTATTCTCAATTCTGACCAAGGCATGGGGATTATAAATTCTGATTAAATCTTTGCAAACATATACTGGGATCTCTCTTGGATAAATGTGGTTATGGTTTACTGTATGAGATTGCTTGGTTATGGTTTTGCTTATAAAAAATTGGAATATGGTTGAAGATTCTTTACCATTGATGTTAGGTCTAAATTAATGGCTATCATGGATTTTCAGGGCTGTCAACAAAGGCTGAGATTGAGCATGCTCTGTATAAACGGCCAAGAGGTACCCTTCAGGCTTCAGAATGTCCCACCTAAAGGCCGCTAGCAAAACTAACTGCTTAACTTGCAAGGTAATGCACCCCAAGGGCAGAGAGCATGGGAAGGCCCAATGTTTCCAAGCTATCTCTCTCTCTCTCTCTCTCTCTCTCCACCCCAAGGGCAGAGTAATGCACTGTCAAGTAGCTTGCAAGGTCTATGATGGTGGTTACTTGAGCTACTGTTGCTATCTGCTGAGGATCTATATTTTTCTGTTACTATCGTGCTTGGTTCTGGGTTGGTGACTTCTATTGCTACTGTTGATGTTGATGACTTCTATTGGTGATTTCTTTTATTTATGTGGTTTGCTGCTACTGCTGACAGAAGGGAAAGCTTTCTGTTTTAGTGGATGCTACTGCTTACCTTATGCTACCATTGGTGTCTTCTGAAGCCCTAGCATAGACACAATGTATGTTATTGCTTTTGCTTCTTATGTTTGAAATGCGACTTGCTCATTTTTTAACTATGGCTTATTTGTTTGCCCAAGGTATTATTGTCTCAGAACTTCATTTTTGCGGTTCTCTGCGCCTCATGGGAGCACTGTGATTATACGGTACTTTTTTCTTCTCTCCAAATTGATGGTTTCATTCATACCAATGTGGTTTATATGGATTCCTTTCGTATATGTATTGAAAATAATAGACGTGGAATAATAAAAATATTGAAAATAATAGACGTGGAATAATAAGAATATAAGATCATTCTTTAGTTGCTATAACGTAGAAGCCGTGGAATAATAGCCGGGACTGAACTTTCAAAATTGAAAATCTGTTCACATTATCCTTGAGAAAATGACTGGAAATAACAGTTTGGGTGCTGAAGTTGGTGTTTAAATATTGGAATTGATGTTGAAAACATTAAATGCTATTAGACTATATATCTTAATGTTGAAACAGCTCCAACTCCACCACCACTTATGTTTGCGTGGGTTCAGTTTTCCTTTTCATCAGAAATCCACCACTGAGATACAATTTTCATTTGTAGCATTTGACGACTGAGAATTAGTGACTTTACTGTTTTGATGATTTGTCAGCTTAGTTATTTTTATTTTTGTCAAGTTACTCTTAGTTACTATGACTTCTCATGCAACCTGACTCTTTTTTTCCCCAATATCATCGGATTCACCTTCATTTTTTTTTTATTCTAATGAGTTTCCTTGTAAATTTACTCAACTTTTGTAGGAAGTTAATGAATTGAATACGACAAATTAGTTACATTTTTTGAAGAAGGAGACCAATTTTAGGTGTGTTTTCTTGGTGAATATTCATCGATTTGGGTGTTTTTTTAAGTGACCTTCAGGAATTCGTGAAGTGGTTGATATATTGCTTTTTTGGTAAATGGTTCGATGTTTCTGCTCTTACTTTGTTTGGTCATCTATTTGGAGAGAAGTACAATTTGCTTGAATGACTTATAAGTCGAAAGTAACCAAATTACTCTACCACTGAACTCGACCTTCTGCTGAAATTGAGTGGCTTACTGATGTAGCATTGATTAGTTGAAATTCTATTCTAACAGCTCACTAGGTTCTAAGGTTTCAAGTTCCCAAGATTGAATTACTAGATGCATCTAAAGATGCCAAAGGAGGTCCTATCTATTGTGATTAATGGATTCTGATGTATGCTCTATTTGGAAGCAGTTGTAGCTACACTTCATGAATTGGTTTCTTGACTAATAAAAGTTTAGTAGTTTTTTATTCCAACCAATCTTTCGGTAGTTTTGGTCGACTCATGAAGTCATGACGTATTGATTGTTTGGATTCAAATACTTTGCCGTGCCTTTAGGCATGGTCACATGCTATTTGTATAATAACGAAGTCTCACAAACGGAAATATAAGGGACAATTTGCATTGATTTAGTGTCAATCATACAAACTCTTAGCTGTTGGGCTATGTCTGTTGTATTTTAGGCTATTACCTCATTTACCTGTGCTCATTGTTTGTTATTTCCTCCAAGGTTAATGCAGCTCTAATGTTTTAAAGGTGGACACAAAATTGCGTCTTTTTGACATCTAATTGTTATTTCCTCCAAGGTTAATGTAGCTCTAATGTTTTTAAGGTGCACGCTAATTGTTCGAGCCGTGCCTTCAGGCACGGGCATCCGCTAGTACCTATACATGATAAGAGGGAAGGGTGGTCAAATTTCCGGTCACTTTCGTCACCAATTCTATTCATCAAACCCAGGAAGGGGCAGCGGGCAACACCTTCACTCCTTGCTTCGTTTCTACGCTTCTTGTTGTACCGCAATTACCTCTTCGTTGGCGGCAAAGTACGGTTGCTCTGTGTGGCTAAACGGAGAATGAGGAACTTCGGTACCTCTTTCCTGCTTTTTCGTTGCATCTCCTTGTCTTTCCATGCCCTAATTCGCCCCTATTGTTCGGCGTTGGCAGAGCTCTAATTATGCGTACTTCATCGCCACTGCTACAGTGGCAAGCCGCAGATTCTATACTTGGGACGCAGTTCAGACACTGTAGAAACGGCCCTTCACTGTTGAAGCTGGTATAAAAGGCAGTCAGATGCTGAAACTTGAGATTTGCAAGGGTTCCGCGTTCCTCAATCCCTCATCAGGTATCTCTCTCCCTCCCTCCCTCCATGTCTCTCTCTCTCTCTGAGTTCCATTTGTGATTCAAATGATTTCACTAGGTTATTGAAGATATAGTATGGTGGTTTGAGAATAAGTCTACTGGTGGAATCATCATTTTACTTTTGGCTTAATTATTTCATTGTTTGCAGTCAAATGGAGTTCATGTTCATGGGATACAGAATGCCAAAATAGATTCTAAGTTAATCCTTCAGAGCTCGATTTCAATGGATCAAAGTAAATCATTAAACCGAGTTAAAATATTAGTAATTCCTGCAAATGTATTTTATTAAAATCCATGGATTGAGGTATTGAGTGGGATTCTATATATACACTCGACTTCTCTTCCTTCTTGGTTTAACTCATCATATATGTAGACTCACTTTTATTCCTTTTCTTTTTGGGTATTCTATATGTACCTTTCATTATCTATGAAGCACGGATACAGATATGAGATACGGATACCATACGATACGGATATGTAGATACGTGAATTTTCTAAAAAGTCGGATACGATATGTTGGGGAATGCGTTGAATATGAAAATATAAAATTAAATATATTGTTTTAATTCCTAAAATTCCATTACACAAGTTCACCATTATATATATACACGGGACATGAGGGATGAGAGAGAGAGAGAGAGAGAGAGAGAGAGCAGAAGCTATGTCGATTGATTTGGGGGAAAACACATATAAAGCCCGTGGGTCCGAGACGTATCCTGGCTATCCAAAATGAATCTGAATACCAAAAAAATAAATATAAATTTTGGATACTTTAAAAAACGTAACGAACACGTATCCGGAGAGTATCCGAGAGTAGGTATCCGATACAAATACGATACGTGATACGGAAGCCAAAATAGAGTATACGTGCTTCATAGCTCATTATCAGTGTGCAAGGAAAATAGACATCGTGGACGACAATGTGTCATTCATCGGAAAACTCCACCAGATTTTCTTTCTGTTACAATGAGGTAGCTTTCTGATGTTGGAAATGGCAAAGTAGTAACTGTTCTCTTTCTTGCTATGTACTTTTTGCTCGAGTTCTAGGTTTATGAGTCCTTATTTGCTATGTACAATGAGGTAACTTTCTGATGTTGGAAATGGCAAAGTAGTATTTGTTGTCTTTCTTGCTATGTACTTTCTGCTCGAGTTCTAGGTAACTTTCTGATGTTGTACTACTCGAGATATTTATTCATGTCAATTGTTTGTTAAAAGTGCGTGGAGAATATGTTTCCAGTTAATTTATATCTTGAGTAGTACTATTTGCTTCCTTGTGGAACAGAGACCTTAACGTATGTACGGAGTATGTAACGATTATTTGCTATGAGTTCCCTTTGCCTTCATTGCAAATGGTTGAAAGAAGTTGGTTGTAACAGTGTAATCATGTATAAACTTGGAGCCTGGTATATGACAATCAATTGTTTACTGGTCCTCAAGGTTGTCAAGCTCTGATTTTCATAGTTTGGTGAAAAAAGTTCGCATGCTTCTACATTTAAGTTGAACTTTCTAAAGTGTAGGAGACCTCATCGGTGCTGTATGCACACTATGAGTACCTAATTTCTGAAAATCTGTTAGTGTAGTTTCCTCGTAGCTTGCCTTTGCTATCCTTCCATGCTTTTTATGGCACTAAGGAAAGTTTATTTCGAGAACCAAATTAATCCTATACAGCACACTCTACAAATGATTTTCCACAATCATCAGTGACTGTCTGCACTTTTTTTTCCACGTAATGTCTCTTTTCATAACAGAATACTCAAGATGGAGATAATTGGCCCGGACATTTAGATCCACTGTTGGTATCGTTGTCATTAAAATGGAGCATGTTCCCTTTCATCATCAAATGGTTTCTTGGTCACTACTAAAGTATTTTAAATCCTTTTTTACTTATGTTGTCACTACTGCCAATTTTAAAGTTGCTTCATTTGCCCAAAAAAAAAATATATATTTTAAGTTGCTTCAGTGAGTTCTGATGATGATTGGTTCAGCCATTGTCGCTTTTAGCTTGCAGTTATTTATTTCTTCATCAATAATTTTTGTTAGCAAATTTGGATCCGATAAATTTTCATCTTTATGTATGAAATTTATTACTTTTAGTCTTATTTATGTGCTTCACAGTTGTTAATTGCGTCCTCTCTAAGGAGGAAGTATTTGGACTATTGCACCCCTTCTGAGATTTAAAACTGAGGAAGAAGCTATTCGCATAACTAATGACACAAATGCAGGTTTGTGTTCCAAGTAATCTAGATATTTTAAGGTTGATACTATTCGATAGACATATGGGGCACATTTTCTAACAACTTAAAGCTTTCAAAACTACAGTTTGACCAAAATCATAGCTAAGATTTGAATCCTGGGAGGCCTTGGATTCATATCTTTCTATCTACATTTGTTAACCGTGCATTATGTTTTGTACGTGTATGGGCATTAGTGAGGTGAGAGCATAGTACAGGCCATAGGGTTATAAACATCTTAAGGTTCATTTAGTCAGGTACCATGATGACACTTAAGAGGTTAGCATGCGATTTCAAAAAGTTGAGGTGGGGTCATATTGCCACGGGAGCTTACTTCTTGGATACTTACTTTGTAGTACTGTTTTTTATGCATTCACAATTTAGTATTACCAGTATCTATGTTCCTTATTTAATTGTAACCTTGTTCTCATTTCTTATTTGGACTTATAAAGGTCCATGTTCCAAGTAGTCTCGATTTTTAATGTTGATTCTATTCGATCGACATATAGTACATTGTTGGGCATATTTTCTAGCACCTTTAGCTTTCAAAACTATAAGTGACCGTCATAGCTAAGCGTTGAATCCTGGATGCCTTGGGTTTATATCTCTCTATCTGCATTTGTTAACCGTGCATTAATTTTGTATGTGTACAGGTATATGCATTTCATAATTTGATAGCAACAATGACATTTGCCTAACTCGTCTCCAACGTGTGTAACCTAAAGTTTTAAACATGATTTCTTCATGTTTCTTTGTCCCGTGTCAATGTGCTTCTTGTGAGGGGTATTTTCCCGAGCAATACAACGTCACGTGCACGGCGTTAATACCACGTGAGGGTATAGTATTTCGGGAGTACCATGGGGAGGGTCCCCAGGGCAATGCCGAGCTAATTGGGCCATGGGTATTGCTATGCCAAACTGTAACATCACGAAAGGATGTAGTTGTAGTAGTGCCGAGCTATTAATAGCTCGGCACCATCATGTGCCAGTAGATGAAGGCTTTGCCGCGCAGTTTGTAGCTCGGGCAGTTAGACCGCCCCAGAGGATAGCTCGGCATGGCTATCCGGAAGGTTCTAGAGAGGTCCTTTACGTAATAAAGGACAAATCCCAAGTTTAAAGGGATCGGGATGGAGATTCCATAATGGCACGAAGAGTCCAACATGGAATTAAGTCCTAAGACGATGCGGGGTCTTGTATAAGGAAACTCTGTTGACTAATGAGGGACAAGTCCTAATTGGAAAGGTCTCCTAATGCAATAAGGAAATCTTTGGCACGAGAGGCCTAGAGGAATACAATGACCAGAGTCTATAAATAAGACATTGAACCTGTGGTGAAAGGTATGCTGTAATTCATTATTTACATGCTTTGTGTGAATTAGGGTTTCCTCTTAGTACGTGATACTAACTTGAGCATCGGAGGGCCCACCGCCGACGAGAGGCGTGGGTGCTTCTCACCGTTTGTTGTTTTGCAGTGCTAGGGATCCGGTGATGGGTGCATATTGTTGATCTCATAGAGCGTGGAAGATGTGTGCCCAGATTTTTCCCCTCTACACTTCTTAGTAAAGAAGATCTGCACCACAAGAGCCGCTTTTTGTGTGTTTCTTTTTTATTTGAATATGGAAATATATTACAAGTTTTTAGTTAACAAAACCAGAAATCTTTTTGAGTTAAACTCCACATGGACATTTAATTTGAAAAGATGAAACTGCTTTCGCGACTCTTTTTGCTTATAGATGTAGATGTGTGTGGATTCATTTGAATTCTTTTGTACATTTTACTCATCTACACTTGCAGGATTAGTTGCCTACTTATTCGTCACCAATATGCAGTGTTCTTGATGCATTTCTAAAGTTCTTGAATATGGAATTGTTGGCGTCAATGAAGGAATTCTTTCAACTGAGGTAGGTCTAATGCCTCATCTGCAATGGGCTTAGAACCAGGAGGAAAAGGTGTCGTGCATTGCATTTAGAGCTTGTTTGCTTTCTTTACAGGTGGCTCCGTTTGGAGGCGTTGAGCATTCTGGTCTTGGACAGCAAGGTTCCAAATCCAATGGATGAATTCTTAGAGGTAAATATATTGAAAAGACTTACTTTTGCTGTTCTTAAAATTGGAGAAAAAAAGGGAAAGCAAAGAGAAGTGAAGAGGGGGACGTTTGGTTTGTCCCCTATGTTGTTTTTCTTTGCCTTATTTGATTGTGTTAAAGCACCTAACTAAAAATCAACCGACGATGCCTGCGAGGATCATATACCAGTTTATTGGTTGTTTTACCTACGTGGAACAAGCTCTAGCAACATTATTATTGGTTTCTAAGTTGTAGAAAATTTATCCATTTTGTTGTCAATAGCTTAGGCACTCTTGTTTACGTGAACGGTGCGTAGTTAATTCTTAAGGTTTATATTTTGATCCTAAGCAAGGTTCCAACACAAGGTGATGAAATCAAGTCATCAAGATGTTGTCGTCGCTCACAAGTGGAAAATTGAGTTGAATAATGAGTGCAGGAAAGTGCAGCTCTCAAGCCTTGTATAAAATGAGTGTAAATAAGTGTCCAGCAACTTCCGTTGTATGTACTCTTACACGATTTTGTTGTGTAAACCTTCTAATTTTGTTAACCTTGTTCCTTTTTGGGTTCAAGTCTGCTTTCCTTCTACTTTGGTGAGTATTTTGACTGGTTCTGTTTCTTGTGCAAACAGATGATATCTATCTCATAACCTAACAGATGCAGGTTCAATGTAGAGGTGTCTGATTTGATTTGACGGGGACCATTTATACCCTGGATGCATATATACCCTGTTTCAACTGGTTTTGGCCTTGGTCAGTTTGAGTTGACGGATGGAAATTTGGTACTCTTAGATTTTTCATCGGTTTTGGTTAGGCTTAGTAAGGTTTTTTGGAGGTTGATGGAGTGTTTTTCTCTGAGTCTATTTTCTTGGATGTGTTGGTCAGTCAGTTGTGTCTGGTGTTCTTTACTTGAGTCCATGGTTTTTTGTTTTTTTGGGATTCAAGTTGAGATAGTCGAGTCTTGGTGCTCATTAGAACCCAGTTTGAGTCCAGTCGAATTTAGGGTGTTTCAGGTCCTGCAATTACCATTCCTGTTGCTACTACTATGGAACTTTTGGACGGTTCGGATATACCGAAGGGGCACCATGTCGGATGCTACCCTCTCGGTATGTAAAATTTTCTCCTAAAAGAGCTACTCCCTCTGTCTCATGGAGTTTGTCCGGCAAGGAGTCCAAGGACTCCAAAAGAAAAACTTTTGTTGACAAAAATCTTCATTTTTTCTACAAGAAAATGTTGGATTTCATTTCGTGTATGCCAATCTAGGACCGAGAAAGGTACCCCATGTCCTGATTTGCAGACTTAAAAGGTACCTTTCGTTTTGTTCGTTTCTGTATTGCCTATCAAATAAATGAATTCTTTTCTTTCTCCCAAATAAGATTGATGCCAAATCACTGAGATCAAAATTAATGAGCACGCGGTCTCATGCGTAGCACGAGGTGCTAAACTAGTACATAAAAAAGCAGAAGGCCGGTCAGTGTTTTCGTCTGTCAATTTACCTTTTAGCCAAGGCCGAGTAGCTTCTCGGGCAGCTCAGCAGGCAGTTGCCTTTATCTTCTTGGCGAAGGAAAAGCCAAATGGTTCAACTGTACTCCAGCCGGAAAATGGGGAGAGCTTTGTACTTGAAGGACACTATAGAGATGGCATGTTACTGTTGAAAAACTGGCAGATGCGAAGGTTTATGCTTAGGTTCCTCTCCCCAATGAATTTCGTCAGGTCTCTCTCTCCCTCCTTCTCTCTTCCTGTTTTCAAAATCATTTGTTAATCTTTTCTCCATCTCTTTTGTTAATCGTTGCTTCTCCAATAATCTTGAGTTTCAATGTTAAACTAGTTCTTCATGTTCATTGCTCGGTATTGATTTCGTTAAGAAGTTAGGGTTTTGTATAAGTGCGTTAGATATTGGGTAAAAAACATAAATGGTACGATTGATGAGATTTCAACATATCTGCTATCAATTTCATCTATTTATTTTTCCAATTGAGTAGCGGTTGTGGAAGAGATGGAGAGTTGATTTCTGATGTTTGGTTGTGATCTTGTACAAGTATTTGTTGTGATTGCCGTCTTTGAACTCAAATGCGTCTTTAATGGCGGCAAGGACAGAAGCTATAAACTGGATGTTAAGGGTTATTGCCCACTATAGGTTTACTTGTATGACCACTGTATTAGTTGTTAACTATTTGGATAGGTTCATATCAAGCACTAGGTTTCAGAGAGATAAACCGTGGATGAGTCAACTAGCTGTTGTTACTTGTCTCTCTTTAGCTGCCAAGGTTGAGGTTACCCAAGTGCCTCTTTTATTAGAACTTCATGTATGTTATTTGTGTACTTCTAGAAACACAATGTGGTGTTTGAGAAATTGTCTAAATGAATGGTTTTGGGGCATTGTACAGTGTCACTAATGGGGACTTTCATATTGTGCTTAGGTTGAGGAATCAAATTATGTATTTGAAGCAAAAACAATTAAGAGAATGGAGCTGTTGGTGCTCTTTGCTCTAGCATGATATATGAACCCCGTGACACCACTTTTGTTCATTGCCACATTAGTAGGAGACTCAGATTGAAGTCTCATTTCTGTTTGGACTTTGGAGTTTCTGCAGAGGTGTGATCGCCTTATTCTCCATCAGTACCGGTAAGCTTATCAAATACCTTTCGATTCACCATTTACTAGAGAGTGAGGATTGAAAAAAGGTAGTTTTACTCTCATTGGTCACCTTCCCAATTGGTTCATCATCTCATTTCCAAGATTCAAAATTGGTAACAGGTTCAAGGTCTGTGTGTTGCCTTCCGTCCATGCTGGCAGCTGCAACGGTGTTACATGTTATCAAAGAGGTTGAGCCATGTCATGCGTTGGACTATGAGAATGAGCTAATGGATGTCCTCAATTTGAATTTGAGCAGGGTTTGTATGTTATTTGGTTGGATTTTCGTGTTACCAAACAATGATGTATTGTACTTTGACACAGTTGATGTAAATCCACTTGCCCATTTGTTGAACATTTCAATGTTTGATGTTTTTGATAGGACAAAGTCGATGGTCTGTCTAAACTAATCCAAGAATTGTATGGAAACAATGGTGATGTGACCCACAAGCGCAAATATGAGCCTCTGTCCACTAGCCCAAATGGTGTGATTGATGCTCATTTCAGCTCAGATTGTTCAAATGAGTCTTGGGCTGTGACTTCATCAGTTTCATCATCACCAAAACCCCTATTCAAAAAGAGAAGAAACCATGACCAGAAGATGAGATTGGATCCATAATTACATGTCTGTAGGTATAGTTGGCAGCCATCGTTGATCTTTCATTCTCTTGTTAGCTACTCCTTTTGGCCCATGGTATTAAACTCTTAACGATCTCTCTTTCATGCATTAAATTCAGTATGTGTTTGTAAGATACAATTGTTTTGCGGTCACATTAATAGCAGTAGCAGTTTTACGTGCAATTATGCCACATTTCATGGTATATTACTGTTTTCTGGCCCATGTGATTGCAAGACTGGTATCGGTGACTCTACAAATTCTTTAATAGGGATTGGTTGGTGGGAAGAATAAGTGGAGTTTTTGTAAGAACCCGTATGAAAAAAAATCACTTTTTGTAGAAGTTTCGATTTGACCCGATAAAAAGTCCCGGTAATTGTTCCTTGAATTTTTCTAATCACAACGGTATAATTGGAAGTTAATTTTGAGTAAAGCAAAGTCATCTTTCACCTATTTTCTTTGGAGAAAAATGTGCCGTTTTTCGGTTTTGTACTAAAAGTGAGGGGATGAGATTTTGATATGATTAAAATTTTAAAATTTTGAAAATGCCATTGTTTCCAAATGGGGGATACTTCCTTATTTTCATAAATAAATTAAAGTAACGAAAAATTATAGTCTTTACTTAAGTTTGGTTTATGAAAATAAGTATTACAGTCACATATTATATACACAAGTTATATTTGGGTGTGTAGTGTAATTAGAAGGATATAAGGGTAGTGTATGGAGGAAGTTTGCTCAAAACATAACACCCTCTCCTCCCTCTCCACCTGACAGCCCCTCTCTCCTCTCTCTCCTCCATTGTTACACCTTCCAAGCTCAAATTTCTCCCTTCTCATTCAATCACTTCAAGAACTTGGGCCATTTTCGCGTTCTACGCACTTTGCAGTTTGCACTATGGACTTGTTAGTTTGTCAATGTTAGTACTTAGTAGTTATTGGCATTTGGCACTAGCATGGTAGCACTAGCAGTTTGCACTATGGACTTGTTATCAATTTATGGCAGTATAGCTACTTGGCTACTTGTACTGGTTGTGCTTAATTATTGGCACTTGGCAGTTTGTCACTAACATGTACTCCTGCTTGTTCTATTTACTTATTTAGTTTGGTTTTTTTTTTATTGGAAATCGATTGTGTAGCTGACTTTTAATTTGGAAATCGAGTGTGCTGCTGCTGCTAGTAATTTGGTACGTTGGTGCAGTGGTGCTGCTCAATGCTCATTGCCTCACTTGCTAATTGCTATAGCATTAGCAATTTAGCAGTTAGCAAATGGAGTTTGGGTCACACTTATGCACCAGAAAGTTAAAGGATTAATCCAAAATTTCTTCTCCTTTTAAGTGGCTTGAGCTCAATAAACCATTTTGATTTGTGACAATGTAGTTAACTGCCCATAAACTTGGTGTGTACCGAAAAAACAATTTATGAATTGTTTGGTGAATGGGCCAAAGATGCCCAAAAGGCCAAAATTGATATTTTGAACCACAGAAAATGTAATGGGCCATTGGGCCTAATGGAAATTTTGATATTTTGATTTAATGCAGCCCAAATTTAATATTTTGATCCACCAAAATTAATACAATTTGACTGCTTAAGCCCAAAACGAATGGCCCAATAATAGGCCCATAAACCCGACCAACCCGTCACCTGACCCGACCTCACCTGATCACTTTTCGGTTGGAGCCCGATTGTATGTTCGGTCGGTGGTCGGGTTGTGTTTTCATAAACCGATCAATTCACCCGACCCGAGCATACCCTACCCGTGTGCAGCCCTACTACGCACTCTACGGAGCTCGGGTTACCGTGTATTCGCACCGAGAACTCCACATTCGGGATTTTGAAGTTTCTACACTTAGGGTTTCATTCATCTTCCATTTTCAAGCAAAACCTTGAGGTAGGGGAACAATTTTTACTCTCTCTAGTTGTATGCTTGTGATTTTTTGCATATACTTGGTCCTTAGCCTCAATTTCATTGAAATTCATATTTTCCCCAATTGTGTGGGTTTTTCCAACTTAGATTTCTTGTTGGTGAAATTGGAAGTGAAATTGACCTCCCTCCATGTTTAATTGTTACCTAGCATCTCTAATTTGAACCTAAGTTATCTCATTTGTGATTGGGTTGAAATTTCACACCCTAAGGGTGAAAATCTGCACTGTTACTGTTCATATATTGCTGCCTCTGCAATTTCCAGCCACTGCCCTTGTTTTTGGGGTGGTTTTCGGTCACCCTTTGATGTCCGTTAGGTCCCCGATCGCTTATTCCTTCATAAAATCGACTTTTGGCATCACTTTCAACCATGTTTTGACTCAAGAACTATGGTTTTATAAGTAAATATGTCATCTTATCTCACATGACCGTTTGTTGGTTTTTAGAAAGCGTGTGTGGGTGTGCGTAGCACATTTTATCGAAAGGTGTAAAATGGTGAAATGAACTTGGAGAAAATGGATCTTTAATAGAATGTTGGGAAATGAGATGTTTCAAACCAATGTCATCACTTGGTGAAATTTTTTATAAAGGCACGCGGAGCCTACGGAACCCGGCAGGGGCACGCGGGGCCCACAGAACCCGGCAAAGGCACGCGGAGCCTACAGAATCCGGCAGAGGCACACGAAGCCTATGGAATCCGGCAAAGGGATTAAATCCCTAGTAATAATGAAATGATGATTTTCTTCAATGAAAGAAAAGGGAAATGAGATTTTCGAACTATCCTTTGTGTTTTGTCGAAACTCGATATGTAAACTTGATTTTAGACTTGTGTGATGAACTTAGGTTGTTGAGTGAAATGAAATGGATACTCGGGGTGATGTTTGGGTACTTTGTTGCTTCAAAATCCTTTTCTTAATGAACCAGCTACCGTTATTCACATTGGTACTACCATTGGACATATCATGATCTCATGTGCATATATCATATTCATACACCTAGCATTAGTAGAATGGTTCTCCTACGAGCGCGTGTGCTCACCTATCCCTTTTCAGGTACCCAGCTTTGATCATGCATGGTTTGAAGTGCATGACTTGGATGATGAGCATATATAATGTGGAGTTATTTTATTCATCTTCAATGCATTAACTTTTCTTTTGGGGAGATGATATTGTAACTCTAATCCTTTTTCTATCTTTTGACTATGGATTTGCAATAACTTATGGGATGTTATTTTGATTTCACTTTTGGGGCAAGGGTGCCCAAACTTTATTATTCGATTACACCTTTGGGTAAGGGTGCCTAAACATTTGATAGCCATTGGACTAAGGATGTACTCTAATTTATGAAAATCTTTATCTTTTAACTTACTTATTGTTTGAGATTCTTTTATTTATGTTTTGTAAAATGAGGGCGTGACAGTTTTACCGTACAATATAAAACGAGTAGATAATCTTCCTTTTAGCACATAAGAAGAAAATACCTATAGAACACGGGAATAAATGGCTAAAACTTGTGAGCCAACCTGTTAGTTTTATTTAATCTGTAGAGAACTTTCTATATACATCATATGCCATATGCATACATGTATGCGTGTAGGTAACACCATCCGAAGTAGAATGGCAGATCTAGGATGGATAGAGAAGGGAGTGCCAAGTTTTTGGTGGGGAAATTTAGAATAAACAGTGTAACAATTTTATAGAATAAACAATGTAACAACACAAGTATCTCTTCGGCAAAGGCAACAATTCTTTGTTGGTTTACTGTGTAGTTTATTTAGTGCAAAATTTAGAGATCAGTACAACTATTGGAAAAGGGAAAATAAACAGTGTAAAGATATTTATGCGAATCTTAACTAAAATTTTTAGCGCTAGGAGAAAAAACATATGTAAATAGAACTCGATTGCATTTTAGCACAAGCTCATGCCCCTTTCTGGAAAGAGTAATGTTTTAAATCTCATTTAATTGCGCATGAGTAACTCTTTGATTTTACCATGTTATCAACAAAAACTCCAGAGGTTTTCCCTCTGCCTTTGACCATTTGTTTGCTTGCTAACTCGATATTGATCATCACAGGTACATTCATTGTCTGACACTGAATGTTCCATACTTTCTGAAAATACTGAAAAATCAGAGTCAAATAATTGCCTTATTTTGATTGTAATCATTCTCTCCATCATGTCTTTCCCTCTCCCTTCCCTTTGAACAAAAAAATATAGGTTAGTTAAGAACTTTGGCAGACTCGTACTGCCAGTAATATCTAACTTTTCCACAAAGTATATAGGAGTTTTTTTTATCTCATCTTCATTTTGTCTAGTAGTTTATCGGGCTATATTTGCCTCATGAAAAGATTTGTATTTTATGTTTGTGGAAATGAAGGTTGGAGATAAAACAAACAACGAAGGGTACACAAAAAGTCCCAGGACTGGCTGAAGCTTGTGTTTTTGGTACAAATGAAGTATGGGAGCCGAGCCATATCTGTTGGATCTACTAATGCTAATGAGCTTAGTAGCCGTTCGCACTGTTAGTTGTGAATTCCTTTCACTTCATTTATCTAGCTTCTAATATTTACCCAGAACCTGTCATGAATACTTGGTTTTTTTGTAAGAGGACCATGTATGTTCTCTCAGTTTTGTTATAGGAGCATCTCCAAAAAAAATTTGCATGGTAACTTTTTTTACATTGTAAACTTGTTTTAGAAAAAGAGAGGTCCTCTCACTCAACTCTTTGGGGTTCCTTTGTTTTTCTCAAACTTATATTTGATGTTGTGTTTTGTACTTTTATAGGTTCTCCCATTGTGAGGCAGTCTCGGTAGCCCTCTTAACCAAAAAGGAGAGATCACATCTTTTGCTGTTGAGGCAAAACTTGATGTAGATTTTGCAGAAGTCTATGCCAAATCTGATTTATACAGATTTCTAGAATGCCACAATCCAAACTCAATCTGTAATTTCACATAAACGGAATCTTACCATGAGATTAATCATGTTGAACACTTTGGGGCCCACATCCATATGAGCTTTCTATGTACTTTTTGTGGTTCGTTTCTGTCTACTTGCTATAAAACTAGCACTTAACTTCGCTCTTCCTTAGTCTTACAGCAGAACAACTCTCTCTCCGTCATAGGAGGAATGAAGAACTCATCAAATATCTGAGCACTCCAACGACCAAGTGCTCACCAACATTTACTACTCAATGCAAAGCTTGCTTTTGGAAACAACATTCGTCCTATTGGAGGAATTCATAGTACAATGCCATCCGCTTTAACACGACAACTGAGTTATTTTCTGGAAAAAAGAGTGAACAAATGGAAGTCAATTGTTAACGTTTTGTACGAACATTTAGATTGTGTTTGGATTCTAGATTTGTGGGGGGATTAACAAGAAAAAAGAAAGTGATAGGAAAATCAAGGAAACAAATGATATATCGTTCGCATATTTCGACATGGTATCAGAGCAGGTTCTAGGAACTTGATCTCTTTCTATTATCTTTTTTTTTTTTTTCGTAGATCAGTCGATCTATCTCTCTCTATTCCGCTACAGTGAACCATCAAAACTCCTTCCACAACCATCTTCTCCTTTGTTTAACCACCACCAATCCTTAAAAACCTGAAAACCGAAGCTCCTACAACCCAAAAAACTCTATTTCGACACTGTTAACCCTAAAACGAGACTGCTCTCCACAGCTCTACCCTAAATCGACTACCCTATTGCCCTAACAGTATAAAATCGACACTGTTACAGCCTTCAAAACCCTAAACCGAGGTCTACCCAGTTGTTTTCGAGTCCCTTCAGGCTCAAAGTCGGTCTGTTATACTCGATATTGTGGCCTGTGCTGCTCGAAGTTGATTTCAAGTCCATTCAGACTCAAAGTTAGTCTATTGCTGCTTGGTATTAAGTTGTTGATGCTCCAGATTCGTGTATTCGACTCTCACTTGCCACTTGTTTGCTGTTTCGCTGCTTGTTCGTGACCTCATGAGTTGAAACCTACTAGGTCTTTGCCAATTGCACTGGGCTTGAACATTCAGACCTCAATATCTCATATTCAACATACGTTGACGATTATCTGAGGTATTTTTGTAGTATTTTGGATTCTATTTGCAGTATTTCTTTACTCTAAATCTATCATGGGTGATAAAACTAGAAAACTGACAAACCCGAAGCCTCAGAAACCAAAGAAGTTGTTAGGAATCCTTTTTTGCTTTGTTCTCTCACCACTATTAAATTAAATGGATCCAATTTGCCATGGTCATGCGCAATAACTCTCTCTGCGCACAAGTGGCGAGACTTCGTATATCACCAATGCCTCATCTACTGATCCTTCTTGGATCCAACATGATTTGTTTATCATGACCTTACTTTGGAATAGTCTTGAACCTGATATTTTCAACAACGTTGCATACCTTGATACGTCCAAAGAAGTCTGGGATACTCTACCAATTATACTCATCCGATCAAAATCTCTCTTGTATTTATCAGATTTATCAAACTATTTTCTCTTTTCAACAAGGAGATCGATCGATTGATGAGTACTTTTCCACCTTAAAGGGTATGTGGGATGAGTTAAATGTCTACCAACCTCTCACCACAGATTTGGCAGTTTAGCAAAAGTACAGAGAAGAATTCCGTGTTACCAAGTTTTTGTCTGGATTGAATTCGGAACTTGCTCCTCTTAGTCCCCATATTCTTTCTGGAAAGGAAGTTCCCACCATTGGTGAGGCCTTCGCTCGTGTTCGACGAGCTGCTACTCATTCGTTTGGTTTAGAGCGTCCGACTCCATTTGCTCTAGCTGCTCCCACTACATACCCTAATTCATCTTTTGGACATTTTGGCAATTACAATTCCCCCCACAGTCGTAATGGTCCCTCTAAACGTGGCGGTCGATGTGGAGGACGTGGGGGGCATGGTGGTCGTGGCACCAAGAAGTGTACTCATTGTGGTGCAACCAACAACGATGTTGAGTTCTGTTGGAAGCTTCATGGCAAGCTGGCTTGGGCTAATTAGGCGGCTAATCAGGCTACACTTGAGGGTGAGCTATCTGCTCAGGTTACTATATCCCGGACTGAGTATGATTCTATGGTACAAAGGGCTAATGCATCTTCTTCTTCTTCCACTACGACCCATGTCGCCTCAGGTACTACTTGTCTTCACCCATCTTCTTGTACTCGCAGTACTCCTTGGATTCTCGATTCTGGTGCATCTGATCATATGACAGGTGACTTGTCCCTTTTGACTAATGTCGTTACCCCTTATGTTCTTTTTTATGTTACTATTGCTGATGGATCTAAAATTCTTGTTCGTAGCATTGGCACATATTCTTCATCTGGTCTTGTTTTTCCTTTTGTCTTATATTTGCCACAATTCCCTTTTAATCTTATTTCCATTCATAAACTTTTTCATACTCACCAGTGTTCTATACTTTCTATCCTTCTCGTAGTGAATTTCAAGATCCAAAGACGCAAAGGATGATTGGCGGGGGGGTATGAGAAGAATGGTCTATATTACCTTCAAGAGGAGGAGGAGCAGCAGCCGCCCACCTCGTCCATGTTTTTTGCTCTATATTCTACCATCACACCTTATCAGTGGCATTGTCGTCTTGGGCACCCATCTTCTGCCAATCTTCGCAAGCTAGCTCCCAATTTACCTAGTTTTTCTCCTTTTAATTATGATACCTGTGAACTTAGTAAACACCATAGGGTTTCTTTTCCTTTACGTACTTGTAGACACCCCGATTTTGAACCCAAGATATGCTCGAGCATTCCCGATGATGAAATGGACTAATCATAACTACCCAAAGTTTGTAAAGATGGCTTGAATCTGGTCAAAACCAACCAAACATTACCAAATAACCCAACCAAGCCAAGCATTGTTGAACCAAGTCAAAACCAACAATTTGCCACCAAGAGCCTTGAGCGCTCAAGCTTGAGGCCTTGAGCGCTCAAGCCGTAAGGAGCACCTTGAGCGCTCAAGCCTACGGCTTTGAGCGCTCAACTCTGAGCCAGTCAGGAATCTGCAGAATATCTAATCATGAGATTTTTTGCATAGGGAGCGTCTGGGGTGATCCTATACGATCCTAATATGTATACTACACCCTAAATATACTCCTAATTCTACCCCTAACCCATCCCAAATACAAAACCCACTACTTCTCTCTCCTCTCTTTCCCTCCACTCACTCTATATAAACTCTCCACTATCTCCTGTGGAAAGAGGTTAACCAATTTCACACTCCAAGCCACCATAGCTCCAGCAATCGTCTTCTCTCTCTAACAATACCACTGATCCTCCATCAAAACCTTGGGAAAAAAAAAATCTGTGAAACCCAAAAATCCAAGTTCTGATCATCAATCAATCCTTACACTACGTTGTATACCTAGGATACCCAAGAAAATACTCAACATTTTCCAGTTCCAAACCACCATCAAGTCCAAGCCTTCAAACAAGCAAAAAGGTAGTTAAACAAGTGATTAATTCACTGTTTTGGTTCTTCTGAGGAAGACCAGTGAGTTCAATCAAGTTCCTTATACTTGAATTGAGCTCACAAAGGTCAAAAAGTTGCTCAAAAACGTTTTCAAAATCTACAGTGACAACAGGGGTTGAGCGCTCAAGCCTCACGCTTTGAGCGCTCAATCTCAGTTCTGTACAGTTTCTGTTTTACTAAGTTTTGGACTTTCTCTGGGTTTTGATTGTTATCTAATAGTTAATTATGCTCATGTAATTCTCAAAGTAGCTTATTTCTATCTCTAAATCACATGCATGAGTGTTGATTAATTATTTTATGATGATCAAGAGCCAAAATTCTTAAAAATCTTGTGTTTGAATGCAAAACAGTGACTGTGATACTTCATAAACTTTTGTATTACGTGTTTATGGTCCTGAGAATCATCCAGAATCCGTTTTCCTTAACAAAAGTCAGAAAAATCCTCTAAAGGCTTGAGCGCTCAAAGTCATCTGTTTGAGCGCTCAAGCTGTTCTTGAGCAGTTTGTTGATTCTTGGTTGTTTTGATGATGGATCATTCTTTATTTGATTTATGATGTGAATATGATATTATTTCTATACTGCTGGTGCCTACATTTGTTGAATCATGACGGTTTACCTTTTGTTTCATCCTTTGAGAGATCAAAGCCTAGCCTTTATCGATCTGTTTCTCCATCAAAATAGTTTATGAGTATTTGATCTCGCAAAGAATGAGCTAAAAAGGTAATGCAGAGGCTTGGAATTTCAGAAGCCAGAAACTGGTTTGAGCGCTCAATCCATGGGACTTAAGCGCTCAAACTGGTTTGGAGGGGTTGAGCGCTCAAGCCTTCACCTTTGAGCGCTCAATGTCTATTCTGGGATCCAGATTGTGAGTAAGTGTATTAAACCTCATATTCATGATTTCCTGGGTCTTTGTTCAGTTCCTGTTGACGTTCATGCTCTGTAAATATTTATTGTAATTTCTTGTTTTCGTCATCCCCATGTAAATCATATTCACAAGCATCCACGTTAAATTTGTATTGTTATATTTCCTTGCTACTTATGTGATTCCCGTTCCCGATTCCTCATTTTAGTGTTTCGAATTAAATTTCAAATATTTTCAAAATTCCACAAAATATTGAGTAGAGACCGGTTCGCGGACCGGGCGAGAGGGGTGCCGTAAAACCCTTCCCCTCTCGTAATCAAACCCCCGAATCCGAGAAATCTTTGGTTCCGCCATGATCAATGAAATCTTTTTCAATGGGTAAATGAGTCATTTTTTTTATTGGTTTCCCGGATTCGGTCCTTAAATCTGGGTGGCGACTCTAACAACAATCACAATCTTTCTAATCAAAACCGAACCATTTCTCCGTGGGCCGTCCACAAGCTGGCGACTCTGCTGGGGACTCTGGTTGATATATATTTTATTTAATTACACTTGTGCAATTTCTATTACACTTGTGTAATTCTATTGAAATATGTGTTAATCAAAGCGGGTTTAATTCGAAAGATGTTTCGTGGGATTTGTCAAATGTTTGAAATTCGATTCTGCATTGCACTTGCATGATTCTTAGCCCCGCTGGCGTGTTTTGGCAATCCTGCCCGGCTTGCCGGTGACAGGGAATCCTGAAATGCCCAGCAGCCCTCGACCGTGATAAATCACATCATCACTACCGTTTTAAACGGTGGGAGGCGGTTTTGATTTTGAGTCCGGGGTACCCTTGGTGACCAAAACCGGTCTTTGCATATAATTAGCCATAGAACCCCACGTTTAGCAACCCACCCATGCGTTAAGTTTACATGGTCCATCTTGTTACGTGCTATGTGTTACCGCTTTCCTCGCCATGCCATGTTGCATTCATGCATTTGCTTTGTATATAGCCGTCGCGAGCATCGTTTGTATAGATATTCTGTGTAGATATCCCGTTTAGTTTTAGTGCCTCGGCAGTTAGTAGAAGGTTGTTTCGGCCCGATGATGAGTCGTGCATCCCATATGCATGTTGTTCTTACAAGTTAACCTTTAGGACGGCCGGACATGGAAAATTTGGACCATCAGATTCCTAGCATTGATCTAGACGGGTTTAAGGGACCTTGGCCCGAGGAGGGTCAATCGCCCTTAGGGATCCGATCCTAGATCATTGACGGAATTCGTGTGGATCAGGATTTCCCAAATCCGACCATCCGATGTTAAGGATTTATCGCTTAAAAGAAAACTTGAGGATTGGGGCAATCTTCCAAAACTGTTGAATTCAGTCTAGGAGACTTTAAATCCATGGAGTTTGAGATACCTCCGGTGTTGGTCGTGCCCAAACGGCCGCCCGTGATTCAAACTAGCCTTGAGGTCATTTGTATCTGGATTGCAACATCCAAATTGCTTTGTCTCGGATGACCAAGAAAAGTGCTACGGCGTCAACATTTAGGCTTTAGGTTGAAACGCCGTACCTACTGAGTAATGGTTTACCCGGGGTGTTGGAAATCATCTGTGCAATGGTCTTAAGTGAGATTTGAATCCGGTAGAATAACCCTAGGTTGTACATGAAGTCTAGGAGATTTTAAATCCATGGAGTTTGAGATACCTCCGGTGTTGATCGTGCCCAAACGGTCACCCGCGTTTCGGACTAGCCTTGGAACCGCCTGTATCTGGATGGCGGCACCTCATTGCTTTGTCTCGGATGGTCAAGAAAAGCACTACGGTGTCAACATTTAGGCTTTAGGTTGAAACACTGTATTCGCCGAGTAACGACCTACCCGTGGTGTTGATACAATCTTCTGCGCAAACGGTTCCAAGTGAGATCCGAAACCGGTAGATTAACCCTAAGGCTAGAAATAGGATTAACTCCGTGAGTTGAGATGAGATGAGACGATAGTGAGCATTTGTAAATCATTCTTTCATGCGCATAGTAAACACATCGAGTACGCATCTGAGTCCGGCTTTTGCTTTATGTCCAGTTCTTAAACCATTGGGCCTGCCAAGAAGAAGAAGACCTTACCTGTTTGGATTCGACCTCCCGGACAAAGATTGTCTAGATCCTTATCACCGAAGTCCGAAGCAAGTATGTCGGCTGAACAGGAGCAAGATCCCCCTAACGAGTTTGAACAACTGAGGAAGGAAATGCATGATGAGAGGGTTCGAACTGACACCCAAGTCGCCCAATTCATGGCGATCATGTTAAATATTCAGAGTCGACTCCCTCCACCTCAGCAGCAAATACCCGATGGTGGACCTCGCAATCAAGAGGTCCCTAATGATGAACATCCGGAACAACCTCCTCCCCCTGAGAATCCCCAATTGGCCAAAATGCTAGCTAAGATACTCAAGCTAGAAGAATCTGTGGCCAAGAATGAGAAGCGAGCCATTACCGGTTTCGACATGAACAAACTTTGCATCTTCCCAGGCGCTAAGCTCCCTAAAAAGTTCAAACATGTGGACTTTGAGAAGTTTGATGGGACTGGTGATCCGAGAGGACATATTCAGGCATATGTAAGTTCTCTTTCATTGCAAGAAGTCGATGAGCCCGCCATGGCGCAAATGTTCCACGAGACTCTCACAGGGCCAGCACTCCAGTGGCTCTTGTCACTTGATATCTCAAAGAGACAGACTTGGGAAGAAATGGTGGCTGCTTTCATTAAGCAATATGAGTATAATGTCCAGCTCAAAGTCACTACTCGCGAACTTGAGAGTATCAAGATGAAAGAGAAAGAGTCCTTCACAGATTTTGTGAAGAGATGGAGAGCAAAGGCTGCGCAAATGACCGATCGTCCTAGTGACAAAGATCAAATGCGCATCATAACCAAGAACCTTCAGCCAGATTTGGCCCAATACATGGTGACGGCCCAAGCGCATAATTTTGAGACTTACTTTGAGACGGGTCTGACAATTGAAGAAGCCTTACAAAGTGGGGTGTTGAAGAAAGGAGATCCAATCCCCAAACCCAAGCGCAATTACATTGGAAACACTTCCTCCCTGTATGCAAATCCCAATTACACAGCCGGCACCTCATCTAATTCCATGAATCACCAACCTCATAGAACTGAGCCCATAAATGCTATCCTGTCCCAGCCAGCTCAACAAACTCAACCATCTCAAAACCAAAGAGGACGGCGTGTCTTCACCCCTCTCCCTCTGCCTCTACCAGTCATTTTTGAGCGACTCATTCAGCAAGGAAAAATTAAACCTCTCCAACCAACTCCACCTCCACAAAATCCCCCGCCCACTTACAATCCAAACACCTTCTGCGTCTTCCATCAAACACCTGGCCATCCCACTGAAAGGTGTCAGCGTTTGCATCATGAGATTCAAGATCTCATTAACAATAAACAAATTCGAGACCCCACCGAAAAACCCAATGTTGTCACTAACCCTCTGCCAGCTCACAAAAGAAACGGTAACGTAAGCCAGATAGCCCTCAGCTCCACTCAAAAAGACCAAAACCCTACTTCCTTTGATCCAAGCCGATTCATTGTACCAGAAACAGACCCTAAGCCCATTATGTCTATACCTGATGAATGCGAAGCATGCTTCCTTGATGCACATTTGGATCCTACGATATGGCAAGAATGGGGTGGTTTGATAATGGCCATGGAGGCTCAGGAATACGAACAGATGGTGGCCAATAATGTGGTGAATGAAGAAGTTTGGCCGCACAATGAACAGATTGAGGAAGAACTCCCGCACGGCGCCATGATGAACTTACTTTTAAACCCAATAATTGAAGATCCGCTTGATGGGCTCGCGCTTCCTAATCTTTTTGAACCATTTCCGTTGGTACAAGATCAACCACCTATGGAGGAGGGACAGGGACAGAATTGGCATCAGGAGAATGAGGCACTCCATATTGCACAGGAAGATGAATGGGATCCCACACCCAATGAATGGCAGCTCATGGACCCCAATGATCCATTGGATGGATCTACACTCCCCATGTTCTTTGAAGAAGCTTATTTTCCGATGCCACCATTGTGGGAGGGTCGCCCTGATTTCTCCATGATGAGTGAACATGCTATAAATCGAATGACGGAGGGAATAGAGTTCACACCATACGATTACATAGTTGATGAAAATCTCCCAGCACCTCAAGTGCAAATCCCGGAGGGTTGTAACATCATGATGTTGAACGGTGGTTTGCCCGATGTCTGGGGACAGCAAATGGAGGGGAATGATGTGGCTAATGTATGGGCCAATCAGAATGAAGAAATAGCACTCGCACCACTGTGGGTTGGGAATGATGAAGTCTGGGCAGTTAACGAAGCAACAATGGAGAACGGAGATGTATGGAGCGAAGCAACGGTGGAAGGGATTACCAAGGGCTTGGAAAAGGCCAGCATTGAAAAGGGAAAGAGAAAGGCGGAAGGCGATTTAGTTGACCTTTACACCGATTACACCGACTTGTGGGGGGATGATATTGATTCAGTTCTTCATCTTCTTCGGAGTGGACGGTTCTATCAGCCGCCTCAAATGTACACCGGAAGTACCTCTAACCCGCCTCCTAACTCCCTAAACCAGCCACCTTTTAACCTAACTCCACAAAATAACTCAACTCCACAGAACAACTCAATTCCACCAAACAACCCCATTGACCCAATCGCTAACCCTACCGATTTTCAAACCCTTTTTAACCCACTAGTTAACCAATCCCATGCTACCTCTGCAACCAACAGTCGAGTGACTCGTTCAAAACCCCCACCAACTACTGAAGAGAATCCCATCCAAAAGCAACTTGAGAAAACCCCGGCTGCCATAACCATTTGGGGACTGCTCATGAGTTCCAGTGAGCATCGACAGAAACTCGCTCAAGCATTGTCTTGCATGGAAATTGCTCCTGATATCACCCCTGAAGCCATGATGGCCGCCATCACTACCAAGCCTACCATTACCACTAAACCAACCAAGCATGTCGTAACCTTTATCGAAGCTGACTTACCGCTCGAAGGAACTGATCACAACAAGCCGCTGCATGTCAGCATGAAGTGCATGGGGAAGTGGATCCCAGTTGTATTGATAGATAATGGGTCTGCACTCAATGTTTGTCCTCTTCGGACAGCACTATGCTTAGGACTCAAACCAAAGGACTTCACGCCGTCAAATCTCACAGTTCGAGCTTACGATAACACACGTCGCAATGTGCTTGGGACTGTTGAAATGGAGATTGCTGCGGAAGGGTTTAAGTCGACAGTGGAATTTCATGTGCTTGAGATCCCAGCTTCATTCAATCTACTGTTGGGGCGACCGTGGATGCATCGGCCTGATATTATGGCAGTTCCATCCACTCTGCATCAGAAGGTTTTGCTTGGGTTGGAAAGTGGGACTGTTGCTCTCTATGGAGACACGGGCATTCGTCCTCATGCTGAAGATAATGCTCCCCTGTTGGAAATTATGCATGATGAGAATGATGTTCAACTTGGGGGTTTCGCTTTTGATACGTCCGGCGGTGTGTTCACGCTACGCATTGATGATGATTTCTCAATCAGCACCACCGTCCTTGAAATGATGAGAAGGATGTCCTATCTGCCAGGGACTGGATTGGGTCGAACTCACCAGGGGGTGGCTCAATTTCCTGAATTCCCTTCTCAGCGAGGCCGTTTTGGGTTGGGATATGAGCCTACATTGAAAGAAATGCAAAAAGGGAAGACCAATAAAGCTAGCACCAGTATGGGCCGCCAGATTCGCTTTGTCAGGGAAGGGTCAAATGAACCATACCACGGTCAGCCTGAGCCATTTGTAAATGAAATGAGTGGAAAGATGCACCCAGGGTTTGAAATCTTTGCTAATGATGCGTGGGATAGTGAGGATGAACATGAAAAGGTCGAGCAATTGGTGAAAGACCTTAAAGCAGACTGGATGGAGGCTTTGGATGGTGGGATCTTGATGTCAATGTTCGAAGAGGTCAGTCTAACAGGTAAGGATAAAGAGGAGCCAGCAGTGATGATGCTTAGACAGGAGGCATTCGAAGACCCCAGCGTGCTGATAGTGGATGCAGTCGGAGAGTACAAGAATTGCACTTTCACTCCCGTTGTAAAATTTACTAATGCATTCACTAAGCTAGAGTCCGAGTCTGAATCAGAGTATGAACTTGACTGTGAGTCGGAGTTTGTGCCTCATGGCCCTCCACATCGTCATTTCTATTTTGAATTTGAGTCTGATGCCATGTACTGCGCCCCGGAGGGCTTTGTTAATGAAATGGATGGTGATTTCGCTTACTTTGCTGTTCCCGAAATAAATTGTGTCGACCCTGACGACGATGAGATTGAGTTCGAGGGAGAAATACCCAAAGAACTTAAGTCTCTAATCGAAAGGGAAAATGAAAGGCATGCTCAGCCAATAAAAGAAGAAGTTATTTCAATAAAATTGAGAGATGAGGAAAATCCTCGCATGGTTCAAATCGGTTCCGAGCTATCTTCGGAGGAACAGAAATTGCTCGTTGATTTACTCAAAGAATTCGAAGATGTTTTCGCTTAGTCCCACGCAGATATGCCCGGAATCGATCCTGAAATTGTGCAACACCGAATTCCCTTGTACCCTGATGCAAAACCAGTGAAACAGAAATTGAGGAAAATTAGGCCGGATTGGGTAGAAAAGGTCAAGGAAGAGGTTACCAAACAATTCAACGCCGGTTTTCTGATGGTAACTGAATATCCACAATGGGTTGCAAATATCGTCCCGGTACCCAAAAAGGACGGAAGAGTCAGGGTGTGTGTAGATTTCAGAGATTTGAACAAAGCTAGCCCAAAGGACGACTTTCCCTTGCCTCACATCGATGTACTGGTGGATAACACGGCAGGGCATGCACTGCTCTCATTCATGGATGGGTTCTCAGGGTATAACCAGATTCTGATGGCTCCAGAAGATCGAGAGAAAACAACTTTCACCACTGAATGGGGAACGTTCTGTTATCGAGTTATGCCGTTTGGACTGAAGAACGCTGGGTCAACTTACCAATGAGCCGCTACAACCTTGTTACACGACATAATGCACAAAGAAGTTGAGGTGTATGTGGATGATATGATTGTGAAAGCGAAGGAAAGAGAAGGTCATCTCCCAGCACTACGCCAATTCTTCGAGAGGATACGTAAGTACCAAATGCGCCTCAATCCACAGAAATGCACGTTTGGAGTCACCGCAGGGAAGATGTTGGGATTCATGATCACCACCAGAGGAATCGAAGTTGACCCGTCAAAAATCAAAGCTATTCTCGATATGGAACCACCCCGGACGGAAAAAGAGGTACAGAGCTTTCTCGAGAAAATCCAGTTCATCAGTAGATTCATCGCAAAGCTAACATCGACTTGCGAGCCGATGTTTCGTCTGTTAAAGAAAGGGATACCATTCAGGTGGGATGACAAGTGTCAGAAAGCCTTCGAGTCAATCCGACAATATCTTCAAAGTCCCCCAGTGTTGATGCCGCCGACACCCGGGAAGCCTCTCATTTTATACCTATCAGTAACACAGTCTGCAATGGGCTGCATGTTGGCACAGGAAGGTGAAGAAGGAATCGAGAAGGCGGTATATTATCTGAGTAAGAAGATGGTTGGAGCAGAAGAAAGATACACACCTTTGGAGAAAACCTGTTGGGCCCTTGTGTGGGCCTCCAGAAAGCTAAGGCACTACATGTTAGCCTATTCGGTAGTGTTGATTTCTCGAATGGACCCTCTCAAATATCTGTTTGAGAAACTAGCACTCACTAGAAAACTGGCACGATGGTTAATCCTGTTGGCCGAATTTGAACTCAAGTACGTAACGAGAAAGTCAGTGAAAGGCAGGGCCTTTGCAGAATTCCTGGCAGATCACCCGATTGAGGGACCAGAAGATACAGAGTTTCAATTCCCCGATGAGCATGTCATGGCGGTGTCAGATGATGTTTAGAAGCTGTAGTTCGATGGAGCAGCAAATCAGAAAGGATTTGGGATCGGCATACTGCTAGTTTCACCAGAAGGGCCGCACATTCCCCTCTCTTTCAAGTTAAATTTCGAAGTTACGAATAACCAGGCGGAATATGAAGCATGTATTGTTGGAATGGAGGCTGCTCTTGAAATCAGGGTGAAGAAGTTGGAAGTGATTGGGGATTCAAATCTGGTGGTTTCCCAAGCCAACGGTGATTGGAGAGTGCGAGAAGAAAAGTTGAAGCCATACCATAAGGATCTCGACGATCTGATTCATCAATTCGAGCAAGTAACCTTTACTCATATACCAAGGATGAAGAATCAGTTCGCCAATGCACTTGCAACTCTGGCGTCAATGGTAGAATTGCCCGTAGGGGTGAGAATGAGGCCAATCATGATCGAGCAAAGAAATAGGCCAGCCTATGAATATGTGATGAATGTTGAAGAAATTGATGATGGTCTACCTTGGTATCACGATATCTGGAATTTGGTCGAGAAAGGAGAATACCCGGAAGGAGCAAATAAGAAAGATCGAATAGCATTGCAAAGGCTGGCGTCACAATACATCATCTGTGGTGGAAGGTTGTATAAAAGGTCATACTGTGGCATGCACAAGCTGTGCATCTATGGTGACGACATAAAGAGGGTAATGGAGGAGATCCATGAAGGGATCTGTGGTCCCCACATGAGCGGATTAATGATGGCAAAGAAGATTCTGAGGCAAGGATATTTCTGGTTAACCATGGAAACGGATTGCGTTCAGTATGTGCGAAGATGTCATAAGTGCCAGGTTCACGCTAATCTCATGCATGTTCCGCCATCCGAGCTTCATACAATGGCAACGCCTTGGCCCTTCTCAGTGTGGGGAATAGATGTGATCGGGAAAATCACGCCGCCAGCATCAAATGGTCACAAGTTTATATTGGTGGCGATCGATTACTTCACGAAATGGGTAGAGTCAGCTTCTTATGCTACATTAACCGCGGTACAAGTGGCCCATTTTATCAAGCAGAACATCATTTATCGGTACGGGGTCCCTAATGCCTTCGTATCAGACAATGGTGTGCATTTCAAAGGAAGGGCAGCAGAAGTACTCGAAGAGTTTATTGTTCAAATGCACAAATCAACAGTGTACAGGCCACAAACTAATGGGGCCGTGGAAGCAGCAAACAAGTCAATCAAGAATATCTTGGAGAAAACCATCGAATCATCTAGGGATTGGCATGAAAAGCTGCCGTTAGCATTATGGGGATACCGCACCTCTATTCGAACTCCAACAGGGGCAACACCTTATTCTTTGGTCTATGGTATGGAGGCAATACTTCCCATTGAGCTCGAAGTGCCATCTTTGAGGGTAATGATAGAAAGTGAAATCGATGAAGCTGATTGGTTGAGCGACCGGTTTGCAGAGCTAATGTTGTTCGATGAAAGAAGGTTGCGAGCATTCTATCACATCCAAGGGTACCAGAGAAGAATCGCTCGCGCATTCAACAAGAAGGTGAAATCCAGGGATCTGATTGAAGGAGATATGGTGGTGAAGGAGATTCGGGCACCGATATTTGATCCAAGAGGGAAATTCAGGCCGAAATGGGCAGGACCATACATTATCAAGACTATCCTTGACGGTGGAGCAGCAGTGATTCTTGATCTGGACGGCAACGAGTTCAGCAATCTTGTCAATTTGGACCAACTCAAGTGATATTATCCCTGAGAGATGCTCGTTGGGCGGAAAATCGCAAGGGGTGAGCCGACCCAAGCAAAATTCAGAGCAAGCCTGCTAGGCTGAAAACCCACATTGGGCGGTCTAGGCAAAATTTAAGGCAGAATATTCAAAAAGGGCTCGCTGGACCGAAAACCTGAAAAGGCGGTACCAGGCAAAATTTAGAGCGCAAAAGGAGAGTGTTAATACCCGAGTGAACCTTTGCTTGAACTACGCTATGACCTGATTCCTTGAAAAAGGATACGTAGGCAACCCTGTCCCAGGTTCGGTCAAAATCTGATGAGTTGGCCAACATTCTCGCATGTCCAAAGAAGATAGCATATGGAACCAAGTGAACCAAGAGGGGGAAACCCTTCATCGTTCAATTTTATTCAAATCACTTCTTCGATTACATAAGCTGAGCATAAAAAAAAAAAAAAAAATTTCCGGGAAACAGCCTAGTGAGTCGAAAAGAAAGTTGCGCTAATTTCTTCGGCGTATTGCTCTCATCTGCGTTCTCATCCAATCTCTGTAGTGCCTGTCCAGGTGAATGGTTGGGTAGGGATCAGGGGCCCAAATGACCCTTTGTCTCCAAGAAGTACGGTAATGCTCAAGAACAGAATGTTTGAAGGTGGGAAGGCTGAAAGTAGCAGGAACTGTATACTCCACTTCTTGGCGAATGCAATATTGGCGAAGAATGCGTTGTGGAAAATAATATGCATATCCTTGTAGTCCTGCCAGAATCACCCATGTGTCTCCCATGTGATTGGCCGTCATGTCCGGCAAAGGCAACCAGTGACACCTCCAAGCAATGTGATCCTCCTCCAATGACCTGAAGAAGTCAGTCCATTCATCTTCATCGGCCTCATCATGCACAAATGGCCTATCCACCCAAGTTCGGGGTTCGTAAACCCAACCACCTGCCGGCTCCCTCAAAAGCCCAACCTTGTCACATAACCACATCTGCAATCCAAAATATCCAAACCAAAGTCAAAACCAAGCCAACAACCAAAATTCCCAAAACCATGAAATCAAAACATCCAAACCAAATAAACCAAACCTGAAGCAAGAGTGGACTCCCGGCAAACGTGTCCGTCCTCCCAGCCTTGACCGCATCCAAGCCCATGATTGTCTCAGCCAAGACCATAGGAACCACATCCCTCCGCTGTTCAATCTGAGCAGCAACACCGACAATGGCGGAACTAGGGTGGCCATCATATGGGATCAACAAGTACAATGCCAAGAGACACATGCAAAGTGCGAACGTGCGCCGTTTCTGGATGGTAAAATCCAAGAGATCACCTGTAGGGCCATAATCAGCGAAGAGACGGAGGACATTGAGGGTCTCATTGCGGATTAAGAAGCATGCAGCGCCGTTCCCTAGACCAAGCTTTCTACTGAGAATGTTGGCGTAGTTTTGGCCGATAGGTGGTATGACGGGATCCGCACAAGCATTACCGCCAAGGTATGCTTGAAATTCTTCAACAGTTGGGCAAAGCTCTTGCATGCCAAAACGGAACAAATGGAGCTCCGAATCCCAACAACGAACGGCGGCGCGCAAAATGTCTTGGCGGATAGGAAAGGTGTGGAGATGGCGAAGTGCATTGAGCCCGAGACCCCGAAAGTTGAACCAATCGATGTTTTCAAGGCTAGCAATCCAAGTGTTGATAACAGAAGGGTCAAGGGCAACCATGTGAGAGAAGAGGAAGATTGATGAAGGAAATATATGGAGGAAGAAATGAAAAATGATATGGAGATGGTGTGTGAGAAAGGATAGATTATGCATGGTATTTATAGAGAGCTTGGGAGGAACCTTACAAATTTGCCATGCAACATTGGAAATCAAAGATTGCATTTTCAAGATGGTCAAATGCATATTTCCAAAATACTTTGTTGGAAAATTTGAAGATGCATTGGAAATGCATGGTATTTGTGGGAAAAAGGTGAAAAGACCTTGGGAAGGTGATGTTCAAAGCTTGGGGAATGATATAGCAGAGTAACAAGACGTTTGGAGCAGAGAAAACCATGCAAAAGGGTCCAAAAATGCGTTGGGAAACAACATTTCAAATCTGCCCAGCTTAGACATTGAGCGCTCAAGGCCATAGAGTTGAGCGCTCAAACCCCCTGGACCACCTTGAGCGCTCAAGGTGGTGAGCTTGAGCGCTCAAACCCCCATTGAGCGCTCAAAGCCTGCAGAAGTAGCAGCTGCAGGATGGTCGTTGGATGTCCAAAACTTGTTCTAAGTACTTTGACCCTCTACCAACACCTGGACCAAGTCCCAATGAGTATTTGTGACTTCACGGAGAGTCTCGTTCCTCGAATTATCAAGCCGATACGCGTACGGACACGGGGTACATGAAGATAGAAATTCGAAATAGCTGTTGGAGGTCCAAATCTTTTTCTAGGCTTCGTGAGCCATGTTCAATCATCGAGACGCGTGTCATAGGGTATTTATGGCCTGTTGGAACAATTTACGGGGCAGTTCTTCAAGAATATGGAGTTTCGGGGTTTCGACGGCCAATTCAAGCTACGGAATGGTGATCGACATCATATCAAAAGTGGTTCGGTGAGATCTCTCGTTGGTTTGTGACGGTCACAGGGGCATTTATGTCATTTATGACTTGGTCAAGGCAGTAGCATGGCAGTGCATCATATTTAAACAGGCTCATGAAGTATATTGTTTTCAAATATGCCTTATGAACGCTAAATTCTGTTCTAAGGTTGTTTTGTTCATTCATTATCAGTTGTACATATACGGGAAGCGTGTCAAGTTGTATGGCATGTAAATATATTTTTCAGTTATACATAAGTTTAGATAATCATGTTTCGTCCAAATTCACGAACATGATAGCTCTTCTTTGAAGTCAAATTTTAAATTATACATTTGATGCTTGGATTCAAGTTTTGTGAATAAATCATGTATATTCTACAACAGGCTGATTCATTTGTACATCAAGAGCGAGAGAACAGTGCAATAAATAATGAAAGTGCAAGTCATGTATATACTCCGATCAAAATCCACGAAAAATCAAATGTCAAGTCTAAGTATCATCACTAACTACTGGGGCACGCAGGCCCGATCTATCTATCTACCGGGGCACGCAGGCCCAATCAAAAGAAAAAATCAAAAGTAAAAGCAAGACTCTAAAAGCTACTCTAAATGTCTACTATATACTACTCAGACTCGTCCATCGTCTCATCTGAGCTCTCAGTCTCGTCACCGTGCCGCTGCTTCAGTCGCTCCTGTCGAGAAGAGGGGTAGTTAGTGTCACTGACACCGTCATCATCGCTCGAGCTCGCCTCAACTATCCCCTCAGGAGCTATCTCCACCCTCTGACGGGTAGACCTCCGCGGTCTCTCCTCCTCGAGTCCCACCGCCGCAGGCTTCGAGCGCCCAAGTCGCACAGTCGTGTCTCCAGGACCGCCAGCTCCATCGTGAGGCCTCTTCCTGATCACAGGCGGCTGCATCATCAAGCAAACGAGAAAAGGAATTAGTACATGGAATGATCAAGGAATTAAAAGGACAAGAAATGTATGGAGCATACCGGTGCGACTCTCGGGCGAGAAGGCCCAGGGGCAGCAGGAGGTGCTGGCTCGTCCTCCAAGCGGATGGCAACCTCCTGTCCGGCTATGAGGAGGCGTATCAGGACACGAAGTCCCCGGTTCTGCTCATACATCGTCTGTGCCGCCTCCTGTGAAACCTACAAGCAAAGTCAAGATTCATATTGTCAGTACATTCGAGCATTCATAATCAAGGCACGCGATATAAAATGGATAGAATGTTGCTTACCGGTGCCAAGAGCGGTGGGAAGTCAGCCGGTGGTCTCAGGATATCTATGACCCCTGCCTCTCCGCCAGCAGAAGTGATGTGCACCCACCACCTGGCCGCCTCTGTCTCCTCAGTCAGGGTACCAACACCCTCGCCCCGACCTCCTGCTACTCCCCCGGCTGAGGCGCGCGCCTTCGCGGCCTTCTCTCTCTCCACCTTATCCCTCCACTCTGCTGCCTTCAGCGAACCGGCCAAATACCTCCTCCAGTAGTCGACATAGCTCAAGGCCGGACGCAAGTACTGGATCAGGTCCAGATCGGGCGTGGTGTAACGCTCGATCTCCGCCAGCGTGTACCGAGACATCATCAGCACTCGAGGAGGGAGGCGCCCTGGAACCTGAGGTCTCTCAGCCCGTATCGACTGGCGCAGCACCCTGTCACCAAGGTACCAGAACCAGCCGTACTGGCACTCAAGAAGGACCCTCCCCCTCGTGATCTCTCTGCTCCGGGCCAGGTAAGGCTCGTCGACGGCGTCCCATACATCCCAGCGGACCTACAAGGATTATTCAGGCATCAGTAATCGAAATGCATGGCTATGGGTGGATTGAAAGCAAAGTGAATACATGTGAGATTTTAGTACTTACCAAAGAAGCAGAGAGTCTGTCCGGCGAAACACGGAGGACGTGGAGGTTCCCACGTGCTAAACCACCATACCGAAAACCCTCTCCCCAACACAGCGCCCGGGGAATGACGTTCGGGTCATGGTGGCGCGTCTCTGGAGGGTGCAACCCCAAAACCTCATAAGCCCAGAGCTGTAATGCAAACAACAAAGTTGGTCAGTCAATACCAGTTTTAATAATCAAGTGCAAGTATTGAAATGCATGCATTTAAAAAAAAAAAAAAAAAAAAAAAAAAAAAAAAAAAAACTTGAAACAAGGGTTTTGAATTTTACCTCCCAGACGCTCCACAGTCCAGAAATGCCAGTCCCTTTCCGCCTTGAGACTGCATTCATGAACGCATAGCAGCTCCCGAGTGCTGCTCCACCCCAGTCGTACTTCGCCGCCCTGGCAAAGTCTCTCAACCCTCCGAGATAGGAGAGGTGCACCCTGTTACGCCTGTTTGGGTACAAAGAGGCCCCAAACAGATATAACAAGTAGCACCTCGCCTTCCGTGCTGCATCCTCCTCGTCCGTCGGCACACCCAGTCCGGCCATCTTGAACTGGCCATATGTGGATGTCTCTCCCTCCCTGGTGGGCACGAAGCCCAGAAACCACCTCAGCGCAGCCTCGTCCCTGCCTATCCCCGAGTCAAACGGGATCGGGTCTCCTCCTACCCGTAACCCCGTGAGTGCTGAGAAGTCCAGTGGCGTCATCGTCGCCTCTCCGAAGATAAGGTGAAAAGAACTCGTAGAGTCCCTCCACCTCTCTGCCAATGCCGTCACCACGGCATGGTCTTGCTGTGTGCTCGAGAGAGTCGGAATGAACGCCCCGAACCCTGCCTGATCCACCAATGCCTTCACAGAGGCATGTAGCTGCTGGTAGATCTCCCAACTGGAGCCCATACCTCCATGAGCCTTCAAGCGCAAGTTTCTCTGCAAACAGACAACAAACAGGCAAACAATCAGGCATTAGTCCAATCATTCATTCAATCATCGATTCAGTCATCAATCAAGCAGTAATTCAATCATTCAATGCAAATTAGGATTTCTAACTACTGAAAGTGCGCGAAAGCAATAAACAGGAAAGTAAAGCAAGCATACCGTCAGGCAGTCAGTCGAGAGGTGGACCTCGGGGTCCAGTAACACCTCTTCTCCAAAGTACAACTCCCGGCGAGGAGTGTAGTCCTCAGCACCAGACGGCACGAAGAGGTGCACAGGCGAAGCATAAGTCGCCGCGTCAAACGCCGGCCTCCCCCTCCTCAACCGCTGTCTGGCGGCCTGAACCACTGTAGTCCTGTGACCGGCTGCCCTCTCCTCCTCCTCTGCCCGTAGCCTGGCCTCCTCTGCAGCCTCCTCTGTCTCAAACTCCTCCCAAAAGGCCCTCGCCGCTGCATCCTCATCGACCGCCTCTCGCAACAATGTCGCCTCCCTCTCTCTACCCTCAACGATGGCCTCCCTCGCCGCGTCCAAAATTCCCGGGGCATCCGCTGCTGCTGCCATCACCACCTCCTGAGGAACGTGCTCAAGATAATCCTCCCGAGAGATCCCTACTGGCCCCTGAGCCGACGGCCCGCCGCTCGTCCTCTGAGTCGTCGACTCATCACCCATC
This sequence comes from Vaccinium darrowii, assembly GCA_020921065.1. Classification (NCBI taxonomy): domain Eukaryota; kingdom Viridiplantae; phylum Streptophyta; class Magnoliopsida; order Ericales; family Ericaceae; genus Vaccinium; species Vaccinium darrowii. The sequence goes on along the minus strand of CM037162.1, from coordinate 23,080,506 downwards.
ACTACCGCCTTCCCCTTGTCACCACCACTAGGCTGTTGGCTAGGTCTAGGCTCTATCCTCCAGCGGGATGCCCTAGTCCTGACTACCCTGCTAGTACCCTCCGCCATATCGCCACCACTACCACCACCAATCCCCCTCTCCTCGACCGTCTCCTCGCTACCACTACTACTAGCCTCGCTCGCACTCACAATCTCCACCACCTCCCTATCTCTCTCCTCAACCCTCTCCGTACCACCACCAACATCACCACCACTCCTCTCCACATCATCACCACCACCAACACCACCGCTCCTATCACCACCACTCCTCTCCACATCATCACTACCACCAATCCCACCAACACCATCACCACCACCCCTTTCTACATCATCACCACCACCAATACCACTCTCACCAACATCATCACTACCCCCACTGCCGCTGGACACCGCCGGATCACCACCATCATCACCTCTAACCACCTCTGATTTACCACCATCGGCACCTACTGTTTCCTTCTCCTTCTCCTCCACACCGCCACCACTCTCAACCGTCGTATGCCCCTCTGGTGGCCCCTCAACTGCCGCGTCACCACCTTGAGCGCTCAAGCTCGGTGGTGGCAGAGCCTCAGCACCGCTGTTACTTTCTACCGCCGTCGGCGAACTCACGGGAGACCGTAGCACATCGGGATTCTCCATGGAAACCGATCTAACACTCTCAATCGAGCCCTAATCGAACTGGAATCAAACCGAAATTGTGCGAACAAACCCTAGAAATTGGGGGTTCTTGGTTTTGCAAGAAATTCGAGTGAGAAATGAGTAAATTTGGATCGGAATCGCAAGAGAGGTGTACGAATTTGATCTCTGAAAGTTTTTGGAATGTTATGACGTTTAATCGGAGTAAATTGAAGTTAAAACCGAACGTTATGATTCTGAACCGTCGTCCCCGTTCAGAGGTTCAAGCGCTCAAGGTGGCCCTTTTGAGCGCTGAAGGTCCAAATTTGGAGATTGAGCGCTCAATGATCTGGAGTTGAGCGCTCAAGGTGGAGTTGAGCGCTCAAAGGGTACACCCTGAGCTCTCAAACTCAATCCTGGTACAACTTTTTGGCTTCTCTTGCTAGCTTTGCAGGGGCATTTTGGGCATCCTTAATGATTTGATAATAATACTTTGGACTCCTTGGTCCTGTTTGTTTAAACGCATGTGGGTTCGGGAATTTAAATCTCACCAGTTGGTCGTGCTAGTCTGTATTACTCAATTGAAACGTGTTGTGAAATCATGATTCACTTTGGCGTATACGCGAAGAGTTTTGACTGCATTTTGAGGACCACGTGAAAATAAAACATCATGCTTGAGGGCTTTGAACCCGTTTATATTAGTTTATTGATTAAAGTATCTTCCATTGCCCTGATGAACTACGCTGGTCTGATCCCTGCAGTGGGGTACGTAGGCAGCCCGAGTGGCGCGACCATGATTTTTAATGATTTTCTTTCGCAGCTTGAGATGTATCACGGAGAACGAGTCGGGTTGTCTATGTCTTAGACGTCACTCATACCAAATCAATGGCATCGAGTCCCGTCCAAGAGGGGCAACTGTAGACACCCCGATTTTGAACCCAAGATATGCTCGAGCATTCCCGATGATGAAATGGACTAATCATAACTACCCAAAGTTTGTAAAGATGGCTTGAATCTGGTCAAAACCAACCAAACATTACCAAATAACCCAACCAAGCCAAGCATTGTTGAACCAAGTCAAAACCAACAATTTGCCACCAAGAGCCTTGAGCGCTCAAGCTTGAGGCCTTGAGCGCTCAAGCCGTAAGGAGCACCTTGAGCGCTCAAGCCTACGGCTTTGAGCGCTCAACTCTGAGCCAGTTAGGAATCTGCAGAATATCTAATCATGAGATTTTCTGCATAGGGAGCGTCTGGGGTGATCCTATACGATCCTAATACGTATACTACACCCTAAATATACTCCTAATTCTACCCCTAACCCATCCCAAATACAAAACCCACTACTTCTCTCTCCTCTCTTTCCCTCCACTCACTCTATATAAACTCTCCACTATCTCCTGTGGAAAGAGGTTAACCAATTTCACACTCCAAGCCACCATAGCTCCAACAATCGTCTTCTCTCTCTCTCTCTCTCTCTAACAATACCACTGATCCTCCATCAAAACCTTGGGAAAAAAAAAATCTGTGAAACCCAAAAATCCAAGTTCTGATCATCAATCAATCCATACACTACGTTGTATACCCAGGATACCCAAGAAAATACTCAACATTTTCCAGTTCCAAACCACCATCAAGTCCAAGCCTTCAAACAAGCAAAAAGGTAGTTAAACAAGTGATTAATTCACTGTTTTGGTTCTTCTGAGGAAGACCAGTGAGTTCAATCAAGTTCCTTATACTTGAATTGAGCTCACAAAGGCCAAAAAGTTTCTCAAAAACGTTTTCAAAATCTGCAGTGACAACAGGGGTTGAGCGCTCAAGCCTCACGCTTTGAGCGCTCAATCTCAGTTCTGTACAGTTTCTGTTTTACTAAGTTTTGGACTTTCTCTGGGTTTTGATTGTTATCTAATAGTTAATTATGCTCATGTAATTCTCAAAGTAGCTTATTTCTATCTCTAAATCACATGCATGAGTGTTGATAAATTATTTTATGATGATCAAGAGCCAAAATTCTTAAAAATCTTGTGTTTGAATGCAAAACAGTGACTATGATACTTCATAAACTTTTGTATTACGTGTTTATGGTCCTGAGAATCATCCAGAATCCGTTTTCCTTAACAAAAGTCAGAAAAATCCTCTAAAGGCTTGAGCGCTCAAAGTCATCTGTTTGAGCGCTCAAGCTGTTCTTGAGCAATTTGTTGATTCTTGGTTGTTTTGATGATGGATCATTCTTTATTTGATTTATGATGTGAATATGATATTATTTCTATACTGCTGGTGCCTACATTTGTTGAATCATGACGGTTTACCTTTTGTTTCATCCTTTGAGAGATCAAAGCCTAGCCTTTATCGATCTGTTTCTCCATCAAAATAGTTTATGAGTATTTGATCTCGCAAAGAACGAGCTAAAAAGGTAATGCAGAGGCTTGGAATTTCAGAAGCCAGAAACTGGTTTGAGCGCTCAATCCATGGGACTTAAGCGCTCAAACTGGTTTGGAGGGGTTGAGCGCTCAAGCCTTCACCTTTGAGCGCTCAATGTCTATTCTGGGATCCAGATTGTGAGTAAGTGTATTAAACCTCATATTCATGATTTCCTGGGTCTTTGTTCAGTTCCTGTTGACGTTCATGCTCTGTAAATATTTATTGTAATTTCTTGTTTTCGTCATCCCCATGTAAATCATATTCACAAGCATCCACGTTAAATTTGTATTGTTATATTTCCTTGCTACTTATGTGATTCCCGTTCCCGATTCCTCATTTTAGTGTTTTGAATTAAATTTCAAATATTTTCAAAATCCCACAAAATATTGAGTAGAGACCGGTTCGCGGACCGGGCGAGAGGGGTGCCGTAAAACCCTTCCCCTCTCGTAATCAAACCGCCGAATCCGAGAAATCTTTGGTTCCGCCATGATCAGTGAAATCTTTTTCAATGGGTAAATGAGTCATTTTTTTTATTGGTTTCCCGGATTCGGTCCTTAAATCCGGGTGGCGACTCTAACAACAATCACAATCTTTCTAATCAAAACCGAACCATTTCTCCGTGGGCCGTCCACAGTACTGAATCACCACGTTTAGAACCTTTTGCTTTAGTTCATTCAGATATTTGGGGACCTTCGCACACTACAAACCTATGTGGTGCTCACTATTTTGTTACATTTATTGATGATTTTTCTCGTTTAACTTGAGTATATCTTCTCAAAGATCGGTCTCAATTATTTTCTGTCTTTTCTAGTTTTCATGCTGGGGTTGTAAATTAGTTTAATGCTAAATTACATATTTTGAGAACTGATAATGCCCAAGAATATCTTTCTCATCAATTTACGCATTTTAATGAAACTCATGGTATTATTCATCAAACTGCTTATGTCACCACCCCTCAACAAAATGGGGTTGCGGAACGGAAAAATGGGCCAATTTTAGCGGTAGCTTGTGCTCTCATGCTTCACATGCACGTTCCAAAACATTTTTGGGGATATGCTGTTCTTACAGCTAATTATCTCATAAATAGAACACCTTCTCGGGTTTTGAATGGTAAAATCCCTTATCAAGTCATGTTTCCTGACAAGGATCTTTAAATCCTTCCCCCAAAACTGTTTGGTTGTGTTTCGTTTGTTCATAATTTATCTCCTGGTCATGATAAGCTTGGTCCTCGTTCTTACAAATGTATCTTTCTTGGTTACTTTCGGACACAAAAAGGATATAAGTGTTATAGTCCTTTGTTACGGAAGCACTTTGTGAGTGTTGACGTGACATTTTTTGAGACCATCCCATATTATTCCCTTGAAGGTGGACAGGTACCGCCACCCGTAATGGTTGACCTTGGTCAGTCCCCTTGTCTCCTTGAGCTTGCCACTCGACCACATATTACATGGGTATATGTTCGTCGTCCTTCCGCTGTCACTCCACTTGTTGCTACTACAGATACAACTTCTATACCCACATCATCTCCTCGTGCGTCTACGGATCCTACTCTCAATCTTCCTATTGTTCAGCGTAAAGGTATTCGTTCCTGCACTTCCCATCCTATCTCTCAATTAGTGTCCTATAATCATTTATCTCCCTCTTTTCCTACTTTTTTTGCATCTCTTTCCTCTGTTGTTGTTCCTAAATCTTATCAGGAGGCTCTTTCTCATCCTAGATGGCGTGTTCTGCTATGAAAGAAGAGATGCGCGCTTTGTCATTGAATCATACTTGGGAGACTTGTTCCCAAGCCTTCTGGAGCACATATTGTTGGTTGTCGATGGGTATTTACTGTTAAACACAACCCTGATGGCATTGTTGATCTTCTAAAAACTCGTCTTGAGGCCAAAGGTTTCACCCAAACCTATGGGCTTGATTACATTGAGATTTTTTCTCTGGTTGCCAAACTCAACTTTGTTCGAATTATTAGATCTCCTGCCGCCAATCTTGATTGGCCTCTCCACTAACTTGATGTCAAGAATGCATTTCTTCATGGCGATCTCTCTGAAACTGTCTATATGTCTTAACCACCTGGTTTTGAGTTCAAGGGGGAGTCTGTGTGTCATCTTCACAAATCTTTATATGGACTCAAACAATCTCCCCGTGCTTGGTTCGAGAAGTTTAGTAGTACCCTTGTGTCTCATGGCATGACTCGAAATCAAGTTGATCACTCCATATTCTTTAAAAAGACCACTCGTGGTATTGTGATTCTTGTGGTTTATGTGGATGATATTGTCATCACCGAGAGTGATAGTGTTGGGATTCAAGTATTGATTCGTCATCTATGTACCAGTTTTCTCACCAAGGATCTAGGCAAGCTTCGGTATTTTCTTGGCATTGAGGTTGCTCGTTCCAAAGCGGGCATCAGTTTATCACAAAGATAATACACTCTCGATCTCTTGAAGGATACAGGTTATCTTGTTTCTAAACCTGTAGCTACTTCTATGGAGACTAATCTTAAACTCATGCCTGAAGATGGTGAGTTGGTTGATGATCCTGAGATGTATCGGGGACTTGTGGGTAAACTTATTTATCTCACTATTACTTGACCTAATATCTCTTATGCAGTCAGTGTTGTCAGCCAGTTTATAACTTGTCCTCGAGTTCCTCATATGGAAGCAGTTGTTCATATCTTGAAGTATCTTAAAAATGCACCTGAGCGTGGATATACAGATGCTGACTGCGCGGGTTCTTCTGCTGATCGTCGTTCTACCACTGCTTATTGCACCTTTATAGGTGGCAATCTTGTGACATGGAAGATTAAAAAATAGTCAGTTGTAGCACGTTCTAGTGCTGAAGCATAGTATGGGGTAATGGCTCATACCACTTGTGAGTTGACTTGGTTGCGTACACTTTTACAAGAGTTTGGGATTCCAGTGCATGGTCCCACTCCTCTATATTGTGATAATCAGGCTACTATCCATATTGCTAATAATCCAGTATTCCATGAGAGGACCAAACGCATTGAAGTTGATTGTCATTTCATTCGGTCAAAAGTGGAATCTAAAGAGATCAGCACGCCCTTTGTTCCTTCAGGTTCTCAACTTGTTGATATTTTCACGAAGACTCTTCCCAAGACTTCCATTGACTCTATGTATCGCAAGCTTGGAGTATACGATGTATACGCTCTAGCTTGAGGGGGAGTGTTGGAAACAATTATCGTTTATGGTAACATGTGTATTGTATCAATTAGAAAGATTAATCAATTACGAAGATTGTAATTAGTCCAATTAGGTAGGTAGAATAATTAGGTTTTATTTACTTTCCTTATTTGCCTTCGTATCCAGTCTATAAATAATTCCTCCTTGTGAGAAGAATAATATATCATTCACATATTTCGACACAAGTCTTCCTTTGTTCATCGAATCAAGGATACACTAAACTTGTCAATGCTGTCATGAATACTTAGTTTTTTTTTTTAATTTTAAATATGCTACCTAAAAACTGTGAACTTCTTTAGTTTTTTATTAGTTCGGGATACTTGCTAGGATTATTCACTTAGATTATTCTTTTCAGTTATTCTTGCTTAGTCTTCAGTTTCACTACTACTTCCCGTATAATCACAACTGGTATTTTTTTATTTTTTGCAGACATGTGTCTGTGGGTACGTTTGTGCACTAGCTTTTTGTTCAACTTGGGATCGGCATTGCCATCTTGTCCGGTGCTTTGTTGATCAAAAGGACACTTAACATCAAATAACCAAAAAGGTTGGAAATGGATTTTTCTGGGGCCCCTTTGCTACTGATGTGGGGGTGCGGGGTGGGGCGCTCGTGCACGTGTGTATTTGTTTTGTGCACCTTAACATTCAAAAGATTATTTTGATTTCTGTTGTTCGTAAAGTGGATCTTTGCAGCTTTATTAAATTTTACTGATGCGCATGCGTGTGTGTGTTTGTTTTGTGCACCTTTACATTCATAAGATTATTTTGCTTTCTGTTATTAGGAGAGTGGAACACCCCAACTTAAGTTCTTTTGGGAAAAAAATTTGTTCACCCTCACCTAGAGAGGGTGAACAACACTCTCACCTTGATTGGTTGAAATGGTATGGGGTCCACCAAAAATAGTGTGAATCCCACCAAAAATTGATGTCATGCTTACCAAAAAGTGTATTGATTCTATGGACCCCACACCATTTCAATCAATCAGGGCGAGGGTTTTGTTCACCCTCCTTTGGTGAAGGTGAACAAATTTTTTCTCATTTTTTTTACTATGGGTAAGTACAATAGCATTTGTTGTACAGAAACCCTGTAATGATTTGTACTGGGTATTATCTAGTGTAATGATTTATCTTTTTGAGAAGTGTGAGCATATCTGGTGTTCGTTATTTCTTCAGAACAAATTGGAGGAAATAATACTCGTATGGATGAGAGTGATGTTTGGGATGGAAAACATGAAACGTGTGCTGAAGAAATGCAGACTCTTCCAATTCTTCATTGAAAAACTAAACAAGAAAGTTGACGTAAAATTTTCGACGTTTTTCCTATAGTAACTAATAAGTCATCAAATCTTTTATCCAAAATTGTTGGCATTTTTTCCAGTTATATCTGAGTGTAATTCTGTTTCGAAGTTCGAAGAAGGATCATGCAGTGAAGTTAGATTTAGACCACTAAACTATGGTTACGGGTCTTCTTCTATTGTTGATTTTGACCCATCTCAGGAAAATGAGTTACAAATCATTTGCTCCGATTCTTACAAAAAGCAATTCAAGTTTGATCATGTTTTCAAGTCGGGAGATAGCCAGGGTAACTTGAAAACTCACAACTAACAATTTACTTCATCTTCTTCCTGCTATGATTCTATCTAATGGCATTTACTTTGTTTAAGTTTCTAACCCTCTTGTGGCATGCAGAGGCTGTTTTCCTGTGAAATTCCCCTGTGGTGACCTTAGTGTTGAACAGATACAACATGTGCATATTTACTTACGGGACCAGAAAAACATTCATTATGGAAGTGAACTACCTGAAAATAATGGAGTGAACTACCGGATGCTGGAGGAGTAGTTCAGGATTTCCAATTGTTAACTCTACTGAAAGCGAGTAAATCACACAAAACTTACATAATGAAGCACAGTGGAATATTTCAAGCTTTCGGAGATCAACGAACCAAGACCCGTTCTACAAGCACAATCCGTAACCATGAACAAGAACCCGAACACCGTCTTCTATCCTCATCGCGTAAAGAAGACTACTAGAGTCTACTCTTAATATCCACACCGCGAATCCTAGGGTTCATAGATGGAAACCCTAGAGAGAGAAGATATTGATAGGAGAATATTATGGGGAGATGGAGATATATGAAACTCTAATTGTTTCAAGTGTGTATCTCTAATATCTGCAGGACTTTATTTATAGACAAAGTCCTAGAGTTTAGACTCACTTTAAACCCTCCCAACAGATAGAGATAAGAGTCCATCTCTTATTTCTAACCAACCCAATCAATTAACCCGTGTGGACGACCCGTGTGGGTTGGGTCTGGTTGAACCGACCCATAATTTTTAACATCTCCCACTCGTACACATTGGGTTTTTAAACAAATATCTCATCCATATCAATCTTATCAATTCTCTCCTCATACAAGGAAATGAGGTGTGCGACCGACGAGAAAAAACAAGGTAGATAGAAGTACCATATTAAGCTTCCACTAAACTAACATGGTACATCACTCCAAAAGATCTCGTCATTTCCCTAGACAAATCTAGCCACAGTGGATCAAGCATCTCCAACCCCTCTTGAGTCCCAACTCAAAGCTATGCTCAACCCCCTTGCGTTGGTGTGTTTCAAAATTCAAAATTACTTTTTATTTTACTATTATAGAGTATGAAAATATACAAACTTGTGCTGGCACAAAGCACAACCAACTGCATAAACAAATGTGATACCAGAAAGTTTTCCTCGAGCCCTCATGTCAATTCATTTTAACCTTGCTGCTTTCCCAGTCATGCTCCATGGGACCCTTTCGTGGTCTTAGATAGTCAAGCTAGAGTAGCAACACAAAGGCTCTACTTCATGACATAGTCTCAAGTCAAGTAAGGGCAACGAGTAGTCATGTAATGACATTTAGAGCTCACACAGTGATAGGAAAGGGATCCATCTATTACCCCTCTAAGTATGGTCGACAATAGTACATGTGGTATGTTCACATGCTACGGTGGAGTATCTATAAAGATTGTGTCACTCCAAAAACACTGTACAGATATAAGTACAGTAGCTACTAAAAGCGCCTGACTCGAGACTCTCAAACTTGTCGCATACAATGCGCCTCTTTAGGTCTTTATCTGGCTCAAGCAAAGGCAATAGAGAATCTATGTTCGGTCAATAGTGACCTCATCTTGGTCCAACCAAGGCGACAATATCTTAAAATCATCATCTTCAAAGAGTTATGTCTCATCCTACTCGCCCATCAGTGCCGAGGCGGGTTACCGTGTGAGATGATCAACCCTTTGCCTTATGACACACAATAAACATTGTAAGTGCATAACTTAAACGCAACTTGATTTTATAATCATAACCAACTAGAATACAAAAACCAGTGCATTAACAATAAATAACCAAAAATTGTCTCAATAAAGCACAAGTAACTCAAATCCTACGAAGTCCCAGACTACTAACATGTGTCTGAAAGACACCCCTTGCTATAGGCTTGGTTAAGGGATCAGCCGCCATACTGGTTGTGGATATATACTTTAAGATCGCCTCTCCTTGCGCAACCATATCTCGAATGTAGTGAAAAGGAATACCAATTCCCACACCTGATTAGTTTTCATAGAACTAATCTCATCCTCCATAGCAGCTAGCCATTCTTTACAAGCAGGTGAAGATAAAGCTTCATTGTATGAACTTGGCTCATCTTCCTCTTGAGGAGCACACATGAAAGATTCCTCTTCAATCTCAAGACGATGACGGGGTATATTTCAACGTTCGCTCCTACGTTATGGAGGATCTAGGGAATCGGTAGTCTCTAGTGGAGTACTCCCACTAGGTGGCAAGTTACTTCCACTGTTCTCGGACCATAGGATGAAGATATATATCCCCACCCTCGCTAGGAACAGGTGTAACTTTCTCAGACTCAGACATCTCATAAAGATACATATCCCCTTCTCACATCACCTCTGCTTGGAAACTCATGTTCAATGAAATTCACATCTCAGAACTCAATCTCAGTCAATCCACCATCAGGTTGTTCACATATCATAACATACCCTTTGGAATGTTTAGGATACCTTATATAATACCCTTTTTGCCTCTTGGATCTAATTTTCCAAGTTGCTAAGAAGGAATGCACACATAACCCACTGACCCCCAGGGCCTCTAATGGTCAAGGACTGGCTTCCTACCTGTCCATAGATCATATGGCGTAGAAGTAACTGATTTTCTCGACACACGGTTAAGGATGTAGGCCGCACTCAATAATGCATCTCCCAAAAAACTAATAGGAAGATTAGCTTGCGCCATCATTGACCTAACCATATTTAACAACGTACAATTTCTTCTCTCTGCAACACCATTTTGTTGCGGAGTCCCAGGAATCGTTAGCTGTCTTTGGATACCTTTATCCTCACAGAGCCCTTTAAATCGCTCAGATAAGTATTCGCGTCCACGATCTGTCCTTAGAACTTTTAGGGTTCTTTCTATTTGATTCTCAACTTCTCTAACAAATCCAATGAAGCAATCTAATGCTTCTGATTTATGAGAAATCAAATATACATATCCATATTGCGAATAATCATCTGTAAATGTGATGAAGTAGGTACCCCCATGTCGTGCCCTCACATTCATGGGTCCACAAATATCTGAATGTACTAGCTCTAGTGGATTTGTAGCTCTCACTGCCTTACCAAATGGTTTTCTTATTGCTTTTCCTGCCATGCAAGGCTCATATCCTAGTAGGTTTACTTTAGCGAGTAGGTCAAAAAGGCCTTCTCTAACTAACCTAGTCATCCTATCTTGTCAAATATGACCTAACCTGGCGTGCCATTTCACAGAACTAGAAACAACATCATCATCATGAAAAGCCATAAATGTATTTACCAAAACATGCAAATCCAAAACATAAAAACCACAAGAATTAAATCCACGCCCAAACGATTTATTATCTAGATAGATAGAAAAACCATCCCTATTGAAATTAAAGGAGAAACCTAAGTCGACTAAAGCTACTATTGATATCAAGTTGTGTCGAACTCTAGGCGCATAAAGTACGTCATAGAGAATAAGTGTGCGACCACTTCGCAGCTTCAGCTGATAAGTGCCAACTCCTAGCACATTCTTGGCTGAACTATTCCCCATAAAGACACTCTTGCTGCAAAGAGGAATCCGGCGATACTCGATAAATCCTCCTCAATCTCGTGCTACATGTTTTGTTGCTCCTGTGTCCACAATCCGATCAGGATTAGTATGAGCAATCAATACATGAGAGCAAACTAAGCAATCTGTGTGATATATAAAGTAATATGGTACCTTCTGCTTAGTGCGCTCACGAGCGAAGTGGCCATTCTTCTGACAGTTGTAGCAAGTCAATTTGGATTTATCCTTCTTGCCTTTGAAGTGCTTAACACGTTCTTTTGGCGCATTATCTCCAGCTTGTCCCTGTTTAGCCTTCCCACCTTGCCTGTTGCGCTTAGACCCATTTATCTTGCGCTGGCTAGGTTGAACCATGAAAGCTTCACTGTCTCACCTTGCTTTTTGGTGTTCGGCTTCAAGCTCAACATGATACCCCAAATCACTAAAGGTTTTAACCATTTCATTGTGTGTCATTGTAAGCTTGAAATGCTCCCATGTCTTATCAGGCAAGGACCTAAGCAAAGTGAGAATTTGTTGCTCATCAGTTAGAACATTACCGGTAACCCTAAGGTCGTGTATCATAACCGACATAACCCTTAAATGTCCAGGCATGGAATGTTGGGGGTACATTTTGTAGCTGTCGAACTTCAATGTCAACGCGTGCAACCTAGTTGCTGTTGTGGCCACCAAAAGCAATTTTCAGATGGTCCAACATCTCTTGGGCCGAGGCACAGTTTTCAAACTCGCCAATGAGATCATTGTGCATGCTCACTAACATAGTAAAGCGCGCACGTCGGTCTTTCTTAACCCAATTTTGACAAGTTTCCATGTTTCGGCGGTGCTGGGCAGTGGTCCCCTCTTCCGGGGCAGTCATAGTGTTGGTCAAGGTTTCAAGTTCCTCTTGCTCATTGAGGAGATACTGGACTTTCTTACTGCACATGTCATAATTTTTCCCATCCAGTTTCTCCCCTTTAACAAGATCGGCAACAATTGTGTTTAAGGCCATTTCACTACATTCATTTGCGTATTGGAAATATTTAGCACATTACAATCAATTTTATCCCAAAATCCTATTAAGCAAATAATGATTTTAACCATGGAGAGAGATCGAAAATTTGTAATGCTCATAGTCATCACCCCCACACATGGTGTAAATTATTATTTCTTAATCGATTTTTAGACAAAATATCCAATGAATATACACCAAAAAGAGGATTGCACTAGATTTTTTAAGTCCTTATTTAAGATTTTATGCAAGTTTGGGAGACACAAATATTATACAAAAATAAGTGCAAAAACAAACCCCCTTACAAATTAAAAACAAATGAGGGTGTTGCACTTATCTCCATATAATAAATTTGTCTCCGGTCTCTATCATCAATGAGAGCCCATCTCCAAACGCATACAAATATTAATCCCTTAAAGCAACCATCCATGCCGACATGCAACAACACATATATGCATGGATCGTTCCATCACAGTCTCCCACTTGGAAGATGGATATAAGTCCATATAATCTAGGGTTCCAATTGTTTGCGTCGTAACGTAGCAATAAACAATCAATACATTAAATACTGACATATGGTGGATCATATTAATATTATCCAACTGATGCAATAGGATATAATTTCAAAATTTATATAAATCCAAAACAACCAGAACGAAAATCAGTCACTCGGTTTGCCATCTCGGTTTCACAAAATCAAAATATTTGGGGTGGCTCGGTAAAACAAAAAAAAAAATATTGCAGAACCAAAACCCAAAAGTGTAACAGTTTATAAAAAGAAAAGAATGCTTGTTCCTTTTTTTTATTGTGTGATATACCCAGTATTCTTTTTGTTTACAAAAGAAAAGAAAAATTAATATCAAAACGCAAACTGTTTTGTTGCTATTCACTGATCTAAATGGTTTTGGTGATAAAAGGCCACATAAGTCGCATGGAAACAATACCAGTAACGTGTTGTATCAAAACCTATTTGGCATTAACACTTATCAAGCAATAATCAAGTCAAGAGTTATGAGCGCAGCAGTGCTCTACCCGTGTACTGTACCATGCCGCTCAATAACTGGCGCCCCTACAAACCGATTACTCTTAGATTATCCGATGGGCTTAAAACTAGACCAACCCGAGAGGCACAAGCCACACAACCACATTTGATTGATTTTTCTCACTATGGCATCCTCTCTCCTTTTTCTTTTTTCTTTTTTTGTTGCATAGCAGAATATCACATTCATCACCGAAACAAAAAAAAAGTTATTTTCCAAAACATCCCTCAAACTATACACCTAATGTTTACTTAGTCCTCGAACTATCAATTTTGTTTACTTAGTCCTCAAACTATACACCTGTTGTTTACTTAGTCCTCAAACTATACACTTGTTGTTTACGTAGTCCTCAAACTATCAATTTTGTTTACTTAGTCCTCAAACTATACAGAACATGGACAGAAAACTTAACGGATGCCATTTTCCCACCGCATCTAGGGTAGAAAGGTCATTCCACTTGATTTTTCTCCCATAAAAACAGCAGCAACAAAAAAAAAGAATAGTCCTGCGTGAACATGGACGAATTTTTTCTCGAACAGTTTTTCTTAATCAATAATGTAAGCTCAAACTTCTGTGTGAAGTTAAACTATATAAAAATCTTGAAGAACTACATCACTATATCACAGCAGATTGATGGTTGTGGCCTACATGATTTCTATTTAATTTTTTTCGAATTGGCTTACTCTTTCATATATAAGGTCCAGAGATCAACTATCTTTATTATGCTCAAGAATGCCACAAAAATCTTCGGTTGTTGCTTGCATATGCGTTTCGGTGAAGGTAGGCCATTGAGTTCTTTCTTTTCTTTTCTTTTTCTTTTTTTTTCCTGGTTGATGCTGTTTTTGTGTTAGGAAAATCAAGTAGAATGACTTCTCTACCCTAGATGCGGTGGGAAAATGACATCCGTTAAGTTTTTCGTCCATGTTCTGTTAGCAAAATTGATAGTTCGAGGACTAAGTAAACAACAGGTGTATAGTTTGAGGACTAAGTAAACAAAATTGATAGTTCGAGGACTAAGTAAACAACAGGTGTATAGTTTGAGGACTAAGTAAACAAATTTGATAGTTTGAGGACTAAGTAAACATTAGGTGTATAGTTCGAGGGATGTTTTGGAAAAAAACTCTTTAGTTTTTCTTGTAACTAGCCAACTATGGTAAATCGTAATAAGTCCTGCTCATACATTAGCCTTTTTATTTTAGTTGCTTTATATTTTGTCGTGGGTCTTACATTGGGCCTTTAGGCCTAATGGATCAGTTGTAAAAGTTAATTTGTAGGGTGTTTTATTTTGGGCCTTTAGGCCTAACAGACTTTTTTTGTTTAGGACTTTTTTTAAATCAGATTTGTTTTTTTTTTTTTTTCCCCAATTGGACTATAAAGAGACTTACTCAACCTAGTAGTAAAAAATATGGGAGTGCCCCTCATTGTTTTGATCTTTTTTTAGATGTTCAAGGCCCGGGCCTCTTGAACTTTAGGGTTAGGCCGGCCATGTGGATAAGTTGGATGGAAATGGCTACAATACACACCCTTTATTTGGGTGTACCATATCCACCTATTGTATGGTCTATATTGTGTGACCTCATCGACAATCGTAATATTTTTTTGTTTTTCGTAACTTTTCAGCAATATAATTCGTAACATTTTCTATGATTCGTAACATTTTGGTGTGTTTCGTAACTTTTACAAAAAAATTCGTAACTTTTATAGGGGTGTACATCATACACACCCAAATAAGGGGTGTGTATTGTAGCCTTTTCCGTGTATCATACACACCCCTGTAAAAGTTACGATTTTTTGCGAAAAGTTACGAATTTTTTGTAAAGGTTACGAATTTTTTTTGTAAAAGTTACAAGACACACCAAAATGTTACGAATCATAGAAAATGTTACGAATCATATTGCTGAAAAGTTACGAAAGACTAAAAAATGTTACGATTGTCGATGAGGTGGCACAATCTGGACCATACAATAGGTGCATATAGTACACTCAAATAAGGGGTGTGTATTGTAGCCATTTCCATGATACACACCCAAATAAGAGGTGTGTATTGTAGCCTTTTCCTCTTTGAAGTAATAAAATCAAAAGAACCACATCTATCTAGCTAGTACCCTACCACTGATTTGCAAGAACAATTCTACACGCACACCACATACTCGCACCCCAAATGCACACCAGCACATTCCGATCGTCCATTTCAAGAATCAATGGTCCGCATTTTAAAAAATTTGTTCGCGCAAACAAACAAATTGTTCGCGTGAACAATTTATTTAAAATCCGGACCGTCGAAAATGCGCACGGACGGCCATCCGTGCTGGTGTGCATTTGGGGTGCGCGTATGTGGGGTGCGCGTATCTTTTTCCGATTTGCAATCCGCATTTGTAGTTGGGCTATTGATCGATATGCAATGTATGGCCTATTTTTTATGTCGATGGGCTGACATCATGTAAAATTGTAAATGCCGTTCGGGAGAAATTTGTAATAATTCACTGTGACACGTGAAAATTTTGATTGTAGAGGGATAAATTGCCATTGTTTTTCATTCCCTTGAAGTAGTATACATCAAGGATATATATATATACACAATGGACTTCCAGTCCAGTCTCCCGGAAATGAACAAAATCCGGGCTTCGATCGTTGGCCGTTGGATCTAATCCAGCGCCTGTGGAGAAAAACGGATTAAAATCAAATTCGCGGGTCATATGGACCGGGTAATATGATACCGGGTTGTACGAAACGGGTCATTATAAATTCTCCAGATCCACGGGTTTCCCCTCATTTTACGTTTTGCAGAGAGAGAGGAGAGAGAGAGAGAGGCGATCGAGAGACCACCGTCGCAATCGAGAAACCAGACGACACCACCACTAGGCGGTCAAGAAAAACCCTACACCGAGGAAGAAGAACTCCAGGTATGGTCTCTCTCTCTCTCTCTCTCTGTGGAACGATCTGGATATCTCTTTGTTCGGTTTATTTGAAAAATCGAAACACTACATTTGAAAAAACCGTAGATCTACTCGTTGTCTGTGTGTGTGTGTGTGTGAGAGAGAGAGAGAGAGAGAGAGAGAGAAAGAGAGATTTCGATGTCACAGGAAACTACGATTTTCGTTTTTCCAATTTTGAAAAAAACTAGGGTTTGGATTCCATAGTTGCCCGAGTGGTTTTGCTGAAATTTTTCCCTTTGTGGTACAAATAAAAAAGCGACGACAAGCAGATTGGTACGAGGTATGTTGTTGAAGTTTTCGACTTTGTGTTTTTTTTTTTTTTTTTTGAAAAGAGGAACCAGTTTTCGTTTTGAATTGTTATGTGTGTCTTATGAAACCATTTGTTGCATTCATTAGCCTTCATTGCACACACACACACACACACACACAGAGAGAGATATTGCATTCACTAGCATTGGTTGCCTTGGTATTGGCCAAGTAGAGAACCAATTTTTACCTTTTCACCAAATTGAATGCATTTTTTCATGCATGGGCTACCAGAATGACTTCACCTCTACCTTCTCCTCTATGTCCGTAACTAAGATCTTGCATTTTCATCAACATTTATTAGCCTGGGACAGTGATGGGAATTTCCCCTAACTTCCAGAGCTGGACTGTTTAGATGCAGCTTTTCATTGATTTTGTTCACCGTTTTTCTCTGTTAAAAAATGGAATGTACCTAAATTAAAGTACCTACTGTTGGTTTGTGACTGTGCCTAAATGACTTTGTATTTGTTCCCATTTCCCGTGTTATCTTATTTTGAGAATTATTTTTTTCGTAGAATTAAATCTTTCGAAGATACAGAAATATACTCACCGTCACCATGTCCACCACCATTGTGTCAATCATCTAGAAATTCTTGTAATCAAGTTTACACTCCTCAAGTTAGAAATGAGTTGATACCAAAAATTGGGCAACATTTTTACGCATTAGAAGAGGTTCAGTCCTTCTACAACAATTACGCTAGAGAATCAGGATTTGGTACACGAATTAACTCTAGCAAAAAGAGTAGAGACAATGAAATCATTAGGAAGGAGTATTGTTGTTACAAAGAAGGGTTGAGAAAACCTAAGTCAAACAATGTTGAACCTAGTACCCGGAAGCGAGGGCTTACTAGAGAGGGTTGTGGGGAAAAACTAGCAGTTGTGAAAGACAAGTCAGGTGTGAGGTTTGTTGTCTCCCAATTTTTCGCCGGTCATAACCACCCTCTTACAACGCCTAAGAGGGTGCATTTGTTGCATTCTCACCGAGAAGTGTCCAATGCCAAAAAGGCTTTAACAGCACAATTGTCGGTTGCAAATGTCTCAACATGCCAACAAATGAGTATTTTCGCGATGCAATCGAGGGGTATTGAAAATGTTGGATGTTCTCAACAAGACCTTTACAACGCTGAAAGGGATAGGAGGAAACATTTATTGGGACAAGACGCCAAAATGTTGTTAGAGCACTTTAAGGCTGAACAAAAAAACAATCCGGCTTTTACATATGCGATTAAGGAGGATGATGAGGGGAAATTAAGTCATTGTTTTTGGGCTGATGCCACCTCTAGGAAGTCGTACCAGTATTTTGGGGACGTGGTGGTGTTTGATACCACTTACAAGACAAACTGGTATAAAATGATGTTCGCTCCTTTGTTAGGGGTTAATCACCATGGGCAGACGACTCTTTTTGGGTGTGCCTTTTTAAATGATGAACTCACTAGTTCTTTTGAGTGGCTTTTCAATGAATGGTTGAAAGCAATGCCAGCGGGCCCCCCGAAAATGATCATTACCGATCAAGATCCTGCAATGACAAAGGCAATTGCTACTACTCTTCCGAATACACATCATAGGTATTGCATATGGCCCACCGGAAATGATTCGGTTTAACGTTTGAAAAGATTGTGATTGTTAGAGTCGCCACCCGGATTTGAGGCCCGAACCCGAGAAACCTATAAAAATATGACTCGTTTGCCCCTTTGAAAAAGACTTCACTGATCATGACGGAACCAAAGGTTTCTCGGATTTGGGGGTTTGGTTACGAGAGGGGAAGGGTTTTACGGCACCCCTCTCGCCCGGTCCGTGAACTGGTCTCTACTCGATATTTTGTGGGATTTTGGAAATGTTTGAAATTTAATTCTAATCACGAAAATGGGGAATCGGGGATGGGAATCACGTAGATAGTAAGAGAATACAAAATGCGAACTTATCGTGGATACTTATACATGATGATTTACATGGAAAAGGTGATAATGATAAAGGAAAATTACAACAAATATTTACAGAGGGCGATAATAACAAAAACTATATAACAACACAAGAAGTTATGAACATGAGACTTAATAAACTGACTTGCAATCTGGATCCCAGAATGGGGGTTGAGCGCTCAAGGTTGATGGCTTAAGCGCTCAACCTCCCAAACCAGTTTGAGCGCTCAAGGCTCATGGATTGAGCGCTCAAACCAGTTCCTGACTTCTGTGATTTTGACCCCTTTTACAACTTCTCTTCTCATTCTTTGCAAGATCAAACGTTTGTAAACATTTTTCATAGATAAACAGATTAAAACAGAAGGGTTTGATTTCTCAAAAAATGATGAAACAACAAGGATCATCACAAAATTAGCAAAGGAAACACTTGAAAATGGAAGAGAGAGAAGGATTCAGATCACAAGCACAGGAATAACAACTCACACACACCAGAAACAAACTAAACCATGATCCATCATCGAAACAACCATCAATCAACAAATGAGCCAAGAACAGCTTGAGTGCTCAAAGGAATGACCTTGAGCGCTCATGCCATCATATGGCTTTCTGATTTTTGACTTGAAAATAGATTTTGGGTGATTCTCAGGACCACAAACATACAGATAAAAGATATTTGAAGTTGAACAGTCGCTTTTTAACTCTTTACTATGAGATTTGCAAGAATTTTTATGTTTGATCATCATAAAAATAGTTAAATTACACTCATGCATGTGATTTTAAGGTAGAAATAAGCTGTTTTGAGAGTTACATGAACATAGTAAACTATTAAATAACAATCAAAACCAAGAGAAAGCACAAAATTTAGCAAAACAGAAGCTGTTCAGAAATGGGCTTGAGCGCTCAAGGCCTAAGGCTTGAGAGCTCAACCCCTGTTGTAACTACAGATTTTTTTAAAAAATATTTTTAAACAACTTTTAGACCTTTGTGAGTTCAATGCAAGTATAAAGAACTTGTTTGAACTCACTGGTCTCCCTCAAAGGGATCAAAACAGTGAGTATATCACATGTTTAACTACCTTTTTCACTTGGTTGAAAGCTTGAGCTTGATTCTGGGCTTGGGGGTGGAAGATTATGGATGTTTTGGTTGGTATTCTGGATGAGTGAGACAATGTGTATGATAAATTGATGATCAAAGATCGAATTTAGAGTTTGAAGAGTGGTTTTTGTGAGTGGTTTGGATGGTGAATGAGTGCTTTTCGTAGAGAGGGAGAGAAAGGATGTTTTCTGGAGGAATTGAGAGCTGGAGTATGAGAGTTGGTGTATTTCAGTCAGCAACCCCAAAACCAGGGGTAGAGGTTGGTTTTTGTAGAGTGAGTGGGAGGGAAATGTAGAGAGAGAGAGTGGGTTTGTATTTGAAAGTGGGTTAGGGGTAGTTTTAGGTGTAGTTTTAGGGTCGTGTTAGAGTGTATTATACGTATTAGGATCGTAGAAGATCACCCCAGACGCTCCCATGCAGAAAATCTCATGATGAGATACTCTGCAGATTCCTGACTGGGATCAGAGTTGAGCGTTCAAAGCCGTAGGCTTGAGCGCTCAAGGTGTTTCTCAAGGGTTTGAGCACTCAAAACCTCAAGCTTGAGCGCTCAAGGTTCTTGGTGGTAGATTGATGGTTTTGGCTTGGTTCAACAATGCATGGGTTGGTTTGGGTTGTTTTGATTGCTTGGGTGGTGTTTGGTTGATTTTAATCAAGTTCAAGCCATTCTCATAAGTTTCGGGTAGTCATGATTGGTCCGTTTCATCATCGGGAATGCTCGAGCTTATCCCGGGTTCAAAATCGGGGTGTCTACAAATATCTGATAAAGAACATAATGATGAGTTCAAAAGTTGCATATGGAAATCCGAAACCCCGGAAGAGTTTGAAGCAAGATGGGTACAAGTTGTGGAGAAAGCTAACTTGTCTTCCAATGAATGGTTGAAAAGCATGTTCAACATTCGTGAGAGATGGGTTCCGATGTACATGAACCATATGTTCTCTGCCCACATGACTAGCAGCCAAAGGGCTGAAATTACACATGCTTTCTTCAAGAGGTATTTGTCTCCACATAATTCTTTGTGGGATTTTCTCTCCCGGTTTGAAAGGGCACTTGCAACTATACGTCATAACGAATTGGATTTGGATCACAAGGATATCAACGAGAAGCCAATCTTGAAAACCCTGTGGGGCATGGAGGACACAATGAGTCAAATTTATACACGGAATTTGTTTTACAAGTTTCAAGACTAGATCTTTTAATTCCAGGCATATGAGGTAACTTTAACATTTGAGGATGAACATAAACGCTTGTACAATGTTAAGGGGGATGTAGAGAATGCTCCAAAGGGTCGCAAGGTGTCGGTAGAGAAGTCATCAAACTATGTTACTTGCAGTTGTAAGATGTTTAAAACTGACGGGATTCCGTGTCGACACATATTGGCGTACTTCAATTTTGTGCATGTTAGGAAACTACCTGACAATTACATCTTGAGGAGGTGGACGAAATCAGCAAAAGCTGGAAGAGTTAGACACGAATTGCTGGGTGGGGGGAGGAAAGAAATATGTGACACTTCTGTGTTAATGAGGCGGAGTAAGCTTTTCCTTCGTTCTTCAAATGTAATTGATGAAGCTATGTTAACTGAAGAGGGAAGTAAAATTTACCATGAAGCTTTGGACTTTGCTGAAAAGAAGCTCGCAGTGTTAAAAACTAAGTAGAGAGGAAGATGCCGAAGAGAGTGTTGTTGGAGAGTCTATTCCTCTTGGAAGCCAAGGTTCTAGTTTGAAAGAACAAATGTTGCTAGACCAAAGGGTGGTGGTAAAAGACTAAAACGAGGAAAAGAGAAGAGTGTCAAGAAGAAGAGGCGTTGTAATGGTTGCGGGTTGGTAGGAGTTTCACATGACAAATGAAATTGTCCCAAACTTCTAGGTATGTAAGTGTATTCAAACTTCACTGTTACATTAATTGTTAAAATGGTAATTGTACTAATTTATTTTTTGTTTGCCATAGTTCTTCGCAAGCATCACAGATCAATGACGATGACGAAAGTATGGACTATGATCAAGATTGTAAGTGATTGTTATTTATTATTTATGGAATATGCGTGAAGTTTTCCTTGTAATTTGTTTTCAACTTGGTTTATTTGTAATTGGTTGGCCTTATATGTTGAAGTTTGTGCCAATGCAGAAACTGCTGGATTTGGTTGGTCATTGGATTAGGTTGCTCACTGGATTTCCTTGCGAAGTTCGATTTCCTCACACAAATCAGTCACTGTTTTCCTTTTTTTTTTTAAAGTTGAATCTGTATTGTTAAGGCACTCAAACTGTTGGTCACTGGATTTTAACTTGTAAGGCACTGGAACTAGTTGCTCACTGGATTAGGTTGCTCACTGGTTGCTCACTGCTCACTGTTTTTAGTGCACTGGAATTGGTCACTGCTCACTGCTCACTGGATTTACTTTGCTCACTGGATTTGCTGGACATGGTTGGTCACTGGACTTCCTTTGCAAAGTGTATTTCAATTGTATTTGGTTACTACAATGTTTGAAGAAATGGGAATGTGAACGGTCGGTCATTGGATTTCGTTTGGATTTCCTTTGACTGTGTTTGGTTATTACAATGTTTTAAGAAATGGGAATGTGGTGATGTTATTGGTATCTGTGGAAGTGCTTGGTTTTGTTCACTGAAGTGTTGTGAACAAGGAAGCAACTTTGTTCAATGTTTCATACAAACTGTCTAATTCAAACATACACTGTCATGCACTTTGGTCACTGCACTGGATATGGACGCTCAACGCACTGGATTTGGCACTTTGCACTGGAATTGCACGGTCACTGCTCACTGGAACTTGTGCACTTTCCTCGCTGGAACTAGGCACGGGAATGCCTTACAAAACCAATCAAAATACATAGCCAGCCTCTTCAAATTTTATTGTACATAAACTTTGTCCTCCATTTGTCCTTCAACAAAGGGCAGCCATATTTTATTTATTGAAATCTGTTGAATTTAACTGATGGGGATCACATAGGAATAGAATCGGGTTCTAGTTGAGTGAAATGAGGGCTCTGGTGAGCTACTTGAAGCAACTCAATATCATCAGGATACAAATATACAAGGCAAGAATCTAAATGAATAAAAATAAATTGCCTTTTATGATCACCATCTATGAACAATGTGTTTCTTGCTATAGTAGTTAGCAAAATCACACATGATGCAAATGGAAGAAAATCACAACAATTTTCATAAGAGACAAAAACTTCCATAAGAGACAATTACAGTACCATGTCCAAAACACAGCTATGCCCAAAAACATAACAAAACGAAATTCAAAAAAATTTACAGTTACAACTTCATGGCAAATAGTTGCCATTTCCAACAATTACAGTTTTTCCTTGTGAACCACAACATGATGCATGCACATAGAAGAATCAAACTCTTCCATTTGTACGAGACCACTTGACCTTCTACAACCATCAACTTCTTGTTCAGCTTCTTGTTCTCTTTCACTAATTCTTGACACTTCAAATGTAAAGCACGATTTTCACTTTCTAAAGCTTCAATTTTCTCCTCCATTTGTTTCTCTCTAGGGGGCTGGGTCAATCCAATAAAAGTAATCGCAATTTTTTTTCCCTTTCTCCTATAGCATAAGAAACAATTTAAAAACTACATTTTATTACGTAATTAGCATTCATAATTAAAAAATGTAATCTATTACCTCATAGTTGCCACAGCCTAAGAATCTCCTTCCTGGATTTTCTTTAGTCTTTGACTTCCTTATAGGGGAGGGCTTCCCACAATTGCAAATAGGGTATTCAAGTTGGAAGGTTGAAGAGGCAGAGGAGGACGATGGCATGGATTCCCACATTCATGCAACGACAATAAAAAGGGAACAATAGGCAACAAAAAGGGAACAATAGAACAATGCAATTCAATCTTCATCACTGACAGATTCAGGTTACAACAACCAAACATGTTCTTCATCACAATCACAAACACAGCGCAATCACATTTAGTCATGCCAAACTAACACCAGTGAAATGGGGATTTAATTTCAGTCCAAACATATAGTCATGCCAAACTAACACCAGTGAAAGGGGGATTTAATTTCAGTCCCAACATATAGTCATGCCACACTAACACCAGTGAATGGGGGATTTAATTTCAGTCCAAATTTATAGTCATGCCAAACTAACACCAGTGAATGGGGGATTTAATTTCAGTCCAACCTAACAGCAACAAAAAGAAGATTTAATTCAGTCGAAACGACCAAGTCTAATAATGCTATAAGTTGGCACTGAGTACAAAGATATAAACAGAGACAAGAAACTCAGACATATTCAAAAATTACCAAGTCTAATAATGCTATAACTTGGCACTGAGTACAAAGATATAAACAGAGACAAGGAACTCAGACATATTGAACAATTACCAAGTCTAATAAACCTATAAGTTGGCACTCAGTACAGAGATATTCAAAAATTTTGAAAATAGAGACAAGGAACTCGGTACAGAGATATAAACCCTAAATTTTTTTCAAAATTTCGAAACCCTAAATTTTTTGAAAAATTTCGAAAAGGAAAAATATTTCAACAGTGAAATACAAAACTGAAACCCTAGTTTTTCGAAATACAAAAGATTTAATCGAACCCTACTCTTCCAAATCGGAAAAAGCCCTTCCAACCCAATATTATAGGATCGAACGATGTAGTGAGAGAGAGAGAGAGAGAGAGAAAGGGAGAGAGGGAGAGACCTGATTAAAGACCGAGATAGAGATCTAGTCACTTCGACTTCGACTTCGCCGTTCGACCTGAACAGACAAAAAAAATTAGGGTTTCTGAAGAAAAAAAACACGAAACATAGACAAAGTTGGAGAAGACGAGTTCGATCGAGACCTATATCGCTTCTTCTTCTTCATCAGAGTCCAGTTTCTCGCGTGTTCTTCGCTCGAACATGGAGATCGCCTCGCCTCTCTCTCTCTCTCTCTCTCTCTCTCTCTCTCTCTCTCTCTCTCTCTCTCTCTCTTTCTCTCTCTCTCTCTCTCTCTCTCTCTCTCTGCAAAACGTAAAATGAGGGGAAACCCGTGGATCTGGAGAATTTATAATGACCCGTTTTGTACAACCCGGTATCAAATTACCCGGTCCATATGACCCGCGAATTTGATTTTAATACGTTTTTCTCCACAACCGTTGGATTAGATTCAACGGCCAGCGATCGAAGCCCGGATTTTGTTCATTTCTGGATTTTAATAAAATGCGGACCTCATTGATCCCGATCGAATTTCGACGATCCGAACCGTCCAATGTGTTTAAAAGTTGTTTTTTAGGGTCCCCGCGAGAAATCATCAAAAGAAAATACCGGGATGGGCTTGATCCGAGCCGTTTTTCACAACATACATTTGTGAATTTGTGAAAAACGGCTCGGATCAAGCCCTTCCCGGTATTTTCTTTTTATGATTTCTTGCGGGGACCCTAAAAAACAACTTTTAAACACATTGGACGGTTCGGATCGTCGAAATTCGATCGGGATCAATGAGGTCCGGATTTTAACAAATTATGGGAGTTTGGAGGGGAAGTAGACTGTATATATATATACACACGAAATCTTTCCTATCAGGACTCCCTGATGGGCTTCCCATTGGGGACTTCTATTTCCCGATCAAATTTTCTTATATGCATTTTTATCGAAAACTGATCGGATCAAGCCCTTCCCGGTATTTTTTTATTGATTTTTCACGGGGACCCTTAAAAACACCTTTTAAACACATTAGATGGTTCGGATCGTGAAAATTTGATCGGGAAATAGGAGAATTGGAGGGCTCCCTGATGGGAAGCCCATCAGGGAGTCCTAACGGGAAGCTCATTGTAGATATATATATATTATCCTCATAGCGTAAGACACATCTCCGACTATTGAATTTCCATACCACCCTCTGTTGCAACTTGTTATGTTTTGATCTTTCCAAAAATCCTCTCCTCCCTCTCTCCCCTTCTCTCTATCTCTTGGCTAGTATAAGCCACCATATGAGAAAGAATAGAAGCAGTAGTATCAAAGAATAACAATATTCACCACCAGGCCATGTGGTTCTTTGGATTCTCAACTACAAACCCAAGAAACCTTTGGGCCATAGGTGCAATAATTCTGGTGATCTTGTTCACTGTCATCTTAATGAAGTGGGCGATCTACCTTGGATCAGATCAACAAGGTGAGAGCAATAATAATATCACAGCTCAAACAATTCAAGGAGAAGATGATTGCAGTATGAATATGAATATTAAGAATGGATGTTGCCATTGTAGTAGCTCTGTTATTAGGACTCATGCAGTTGAGGAGTTGAAGGTGGCTACTCGAGACTTTCGGTTTCGGATAGGGGTCGGGGCGACTTCCTACGTTTATTTGGCAGAGCTTGGGGAACGGAGATTCGGCGCGGTGAAGAGGGTGATGGAGGAGAGAGGAGGGACCAAGAAGATCTTCCTTGATGAGGTTTCTGTTTTGCTTAGGATATCTCACCCTAATTTGGTGGGCTTGTTGGGATTCTGCTTGGAAAGAGGTACTCTACTGACATCATACTAACAACGAAGTTATGTTAAAACCACTCAAAATTCACTGCTCAAAATCTACTCCTATATAGAGGTCATCATCTGTCCGGACAAGCCCTGCCCGGAAAGCATGTGTTTCAACTTAATTAAAAGGCTTTAAATTAAAAATTGATTCACGCATTTGCATTCTCCTCTAACCGTTACAATTTTTTTCTTTTAATTTTTTAATATGAGGGCGTGAGAAGGTAAATATCCAGTCAAACGACTTTTTAACAAATACTCTCCCTTTCATCGCAGTTCAATAGTCATTCATTGACATATGCGTGATTCAGTAGAGACAACAAATGATGCATTTACATAAAACAAAATTGAATTTCTGTGCCTTTTTTTTTTTGTGGAAAATAGAGAGAAGATAGCATGCATAGATAATCAAAGAGTTTACACAAGGGTCAACAAAATATACAACAACAGCAACATAGAGATATGAAACTAAAAAACACAACATCAGACAATGATGCGCAAAGGTCCTGTCAACCGCCGTCCCCCGTGTCAGAGTGACGCACAAAGAGATGGCATGGTGGGCTAAGTCATGAGTTCGCTGGACCTCTCTCCGTGTAGCCTTAGAGATCTTACAAAAAGTTAGCCTTGAGATCTCCGTTTTGATGTTGTGTATCAAAAAGGTGTCGTAGTGACCCTCACTCTGCCCTGCAATCTGCAGAATTGCATTATAACAGTCAGTAAATATATGAACAAAATTGTAGTTATAAGCTATAGACCAATTAATCGCTTCCTGAATAGCAAGAAGTTCCGTCTATAGGGGCTAGAGCTATAAGAAGAGCAAGCACGTTGAGCTAAGAGGGATCCGTTCGGTGCACTAGCAGTACTGAAACCTAAGCCGCACCAGGGATGTCCATCCTTCCATGCACCATTCACATGTAAGATACACAAGGTCTGTGCAGGGAAATTGGTCGGAGATGGTTTTAGGACAAAAGATGGATTAGTGCTACTCTGCTGCCTTAGACTAGTGGAGCGCTTTTGCCATAAAAAAAAGCCCGTCGAAACCAGTCCGCATTGTTTCTAGTTATTTCCATAGTCTCGGTGGTATTGAAGGCCACACTAGAGAAGATTAATTGGTTTCTTTGCTTCCATATAGACCAGAGAATAGCAATAAATAGAAAGAGCCCATCCTTATCGTCTTGAAACAGAATGAGTCGATCCAATAACCAATCAGGAAAATTCAGATTCGCAGTGATATCCAGCGAAGACTAAGGAAAATCGCCTTCCACCCAGACCATGGATGAGAAGCTACAATGGCAAAATAGATGAGCCATAGTTTCTTCTTGACTATCGCAGATGGGACAGACAGGAGAGATTTGAGGTACGTGTGAAGCCAAATTACTACGGACAGGTAATACACCCTTTAAGCATTTCCAAATGAACACTTTAACCCTCTCAGGGAGGTCTAGGCGTGAATTTCTGTGCTTTGAATGTGAAAAATAGATAGTTAGAATGAGATGTTGGGTACATAACTATAACAAAAAAAAACAGTTGTTTTCAAAATATGCAACGCTATACTATTCACAAGCACGATAACCCATTTTTTTCCTTTAACCTTGTTGTATGGGAGTGAGATAGCAAAGACTAATAAATTTTCACATTGGAAATAATACTTTCCTATTTCCAAAAGTAAAAGTATGGGTATTTATTATGGGCTAGAAAGCGGGCTGGATGATGGGATAAGCGGGCGGGCTTGCAGGCCAGGCTTACAAGTGAGCCGAGCTTTAATCCCCAAGTCCAAGCCCAATTCATACACTATTTAGGCTGGGCTAGTTCGCCCACTTGACAGGGTTGGGCCTGCAAGCGGAATGACGACCCTTAATCGATCTACATTTGTGCCTACGAAGAAGTAAATGTCTCCCTATCCGTATGCCTAGTTGCTATCTAGTGTTGCATACACGTAATCAATCTCCCAAATCCTGCAGTGGCAAAGGTCTCATATGTTCCTTGTTGAGGAAAAGGCTAGACAAATAGCGGCTCAAGATTTTCTGAGACCTCAAGCACACCGTCAAAATGAGACATATTTTACGAGTCGTTGGCCAAGACAGATGCATGATGTTCAGGTTGGGTGGGCAACTAAAACAATTGTAAGATGGTCATATAGATTTTCGATCAACCAATTCAATTACTACTAAAATATGGTCATATAGATTTTCGATCAACCAATTCAATTACTACTAAAATATGGTTATCTACAATTATGAGTTTATACAATTTTATGCTTTACTATATATTCATTTTAAAAGCAAAGTACTAGTACAATAGCCAAAAGTATTGATATAATAAAAAAAAATTCCAAAACTATTGGTTAGGCGAGTGTTGGATTGTTCAAAACGATACTTGGCAGACAAAACTATGTAGTTTTAAACTTTCAAAGAAAAATAATTACCAAAATTCTAATTAAAATTTGGAGCGTAATTAGGGCGGTAGTCCAGGCTTTTATCGTATTTGTGTGCAAGCTAACTATGTAGTTTTTGCTTCATTTATCGTTTTCACTATTAAATATTCATACAATTAATTAATTAATGGCTACATTAAATATTCATACAATTACTTAAGCTGAATTCTTTCCCCATGGAATCAGGTGAACAACTACCATTGCTAGAGTATGTTCCGAACAAGAGCCTCTTCGATCGGCTCCACACCCACTACGGCCAATCCCTCGTACCACTCATGGCATAATCGCCTGAGCATTGCCCTAGACATCGCCCGTGCTCTCAACTACCTCCATTCCTTAGCCGATCCTCGAGTCATCCACAGAGACATCAAGTCCTCCAAGATCCTATTAGTAGATGACAGCCACGCGAAACTCACTGATTTTGGGTTTTGCAAGTTGGGCAGCGATGCCCAAACCGCTCGAACCCCAACCACAATAAAAGGCTCCTTGGGCTATGTGGAAACCAATTATCACAACACCGGCCTAATATCACCAAAGTGTGATGTTTATAGCTTTGGAGTGTTACTGCTTGAGCTTATCACAGGCCTCAAGTCGCTCCAGGGATCCATGACACTCCCGGAGTGGACAGAAGCGTGGCGGAGGAGTAAAGATTCGGAGGTTTTGATGGGGATGTTGGATCCAAAACTCAATGGTAGTGATGTAAATTTGGAACAATTGAGGGTTCTAGTTGATGTTGCCAATTCGGCGCCTTGGTGGAGAATCCAGAAGGGAGACCTGACATGAGCATGATTTTGTATAGAATTTCAAGTTGTATGGATTTTCATGTACAACCGGAATTGCCTGTGTAAATGTCGACCTCTACTTTCTTGATAATAGCAGTTGGTTGTCAATAGACATACCATGATGTAATTAATTTAATAGCGATATTCTAGTGAACATTTGTACAAGCAATTCTTTTGAAATAACTCGTGGCATGCATTATCCGGAATTTGTTTAATTAATGCAAACTGAACTTCTGTTTTGGCGGCAAGTGGTGGCTAGCTCATGCGGTAGAGCTCTTGGATGCAACACACTTCCCGTTTCCGATGTAATACTCCGTAGATTAAGAATGACGAGTTTTGGCGGCAGTTGAGCTAGGCACACCAATTAATACGAGTAGTTTTTTCAATCATTTCAAATCAATTACATTAGAGAGGGGGAATGGGACTTGATCCTAAGATGCACTGTGGGGCATTCAAGAATTCTACCGCATGAACTAGCCACCACTCAATATATACAGTAACCAAAATTTAATCGGACAATACTCCTCTGGCACAATCATTATTCTTTTATGCCCTTCCTTGAAATTAGACTTGTCGTTTCTTGGAAGAAGGGTAAAAGAGAAAAATTATAGAAATTTGTACTTTCAGTTTTTAAAATAAGAACAATTCCGTAACTCAAAAAAAAAAAAATGAGGCAAACAATATGGGACAGAGGGAGTAGAATTTATAGGCCGTATTCATACACTCCTGTAGACACCAAAATTTCGGCGTTGCCTAATCACAGTCCGATTAAATGAATAATCTTGATTAATTAAAAGTCAAGCATGGGTCAACATTTTCACATGTATTGGGCCTGTCAAATTTATGGGCTTAGTCCTTTTGAAGATTTATGGAAGACCAAAAAATACATTGGGTTAAATTAATTTGTCAAATGAGTCAAGGAAATGGGCTAGCCCAAATGTGTAGGCCCATTCAAGATAACCCAACAAAAAAAAATTAAATAATTAATAAATATATTATTTATCTTTTTGGGTTAATGTTATTTCCTAAAAGAAATAAAAGAAGTCAAATTTCTTTTAGGAAATGAAAGCAAATCAATCTCCTTAATTGATATTCAATTATCTTGATTGAGGTTAAATTATCCTGATTGATAATCAAATAATTCTGATTGATTATTAATTATCTTGATTTGTAATTAAATAAAATTAATTACAAATCATACCAAATTGAAACCCCCTCTTCCTGAGCCTATAAATAGAGGCTCATATGAAGAACAAAGGGACTTTTTCACCCTTGGCTGGGCATTCAACCAAAGCTCTCAAGCAATTTCTCAACAACTTGCGAAGAATCATCAAGCACCAAGAACAACGTGTCAATTTCTTCAACAAATCAAATTCATCTTCAAACAAAAGAACACAAGTAGCAACAACTTGCAAAGAATCATCAAGCACTAAGAACGTGCCGATTTCTTCACAAGTTCACCATCAAACAAATCATTCAACAAATCAAAGCCATCTTCAAACTTTGTTCTTTAGTTCATTCAACTTGAAGATTCGAAGAAAAGTCATCATTTGTGCGATTCAACAACAAGCATTCAAGCCGTTGAAACGTACCGGAGATCGAATCAGAGGATTGTCTTTTGTTCTTTTATTGTAAAAGAGCATTAATTAGAGATTGTATTCGCATTAAATTCAAAATCAATAAGATTATTATTTTGTGCATCTTTTTCGTGTTCTTAATTTTAGGACTCGAATTTGTGTTTTACAAATTTGGCACGCCCGGTGGGACCTCTCTACCTCTCATCTCTTTCTCCTAAATTCAAGTTTTACACAAATGGTGCCGAAGAAGATTCAAACCGCTTCGATCAACAAGAACGCCAACAAGAACGTCATTGTGGCCACAAACAGCAGCAGTACCTCCATTGGCCCGATGACGCGCAACAAGGCAAAGGCAACCGCTACCCCGACAAGTAAAGGGGTTGTGCCAAAAGTGCTGGCAGGTAAGTACCAACCCGTCGCCACGCTTTTGTCAAAGAAAAAGGACGAAGAGGGCTCCCAAAAGCTTCCTTCCAATGCTGAAAATTCTATCTCAGGGAGTTTGTCACCCCGCCCATCCCGCTCAGTTACTGATGCAAACTCTAGCATAGGTTCGCATTCTGGATCCTCGCCTTCTTCACCAAAGCGCACAGATTCGCCAAGTCGTTCAGAATCATCTTATTCTGTGGCTATGCAAGCCATGACCACTAGCGCTGCGACAGTGGAGGAACAGTTGGCAACAATGGCGCGCGCCATTGAAAAGCTCACCAAAACTATGGAAGAGAAAGATCTCCAGATTGCGTCACTTATGAACAAACTAGAAGCCCAAATTGTGGGAGATACTAGCCAAGATGTTTCACATCCACCAGGCTTCACACCGCAAGGAGTCATAATTGGTGACCAAAATGGAAAACTTATAATAGGCGATCAAGGCATAAAGCCCAAGCATCAAGTTGACACAAATCGTGTCTCGTCATCAAATCCTGGAGGTGGTGCTAAGTTCAATCATGCAACTTCTGCAGCAGTAGAGATTAGAGAAAATGCCCCACCCACCTCTATCTCTTCGTTGTCTGTCCAACAACTCCATGACATGATAACGAATACAATCAGAGCACAGTATGGTGGGCCATCACATAGTAGCTACATATATTCGAAACCTTACACAAAGCGTATCGACTACTTTAGAATGCTTGTTGGTTACCAGCCCCCCAAGTTTCAACAATTTGACGGAAAGGGAAACCCAAAGCAACACATTGCCCACTTCGTTGAAACATGCAACAATGCTGGGACGGAAGGGGACCTGCTCGTCAAACAATTCGTTCGTTCTCTTAAGGGAAACGCTTTCGAATGGTACACAAACCTAGAGCCAGAGTCGATCGACAGTTGGGAGCAGATGGAGCGCGAGTTTCTGAACCGTTTCTATAGCACTCGCCGCACTGTTAGCATGACGGAGCTAACCAACATGAAGCAATGAAAAGACGAGTCTGTGGTCAACTACATCAATCATTGGCGTGCTATAAGCTTAGACTGCAAAGATCGACTCTCAGAACTCTCTGTCGTCGAGATGTGCATGAATGGCATGCATTGGGGTCTTCTCTACATTCTTCAAGGGATAAAGCCATGAACGTTTGAAGAATTGGCTACCCGCGCACATGACATGGAGATCAGCATAGCGAATCACAGTGGTGGGAATCCTTCCATAGTCGAACACAATAAGTACAAGAATGGGACAAAAAGCGATAAGTCATCTGGCGGCTCCACTGAAGAGTCATTGGTAGTTAGCATGGTCCCAGTTAAAATACCGAGAAAAGATAAGAAGAAGGAAGAAAATCCTAGGGACAAACGCCCAACTTTGAAAGAGCTGCAAGAAAAGAGGTATCCTTTTCCTGATGCTGATGTGTCGAGCATGTTGGAAGATCTGCTTGAAAAAAATATCATTAAACTACCATAATGCAAACATCCTGAAGAAATGGGGAAGGTTCATAATCCAAGGTACTGCCATTACCATCAGATTGTCAGTAATCCTACTAAGAAGTGCTTTGTTTTGAAAGATCTAAAATAAAGACTGCTGAATCTACAACTACTCCAACACTGGAGGCAATTTTTAAAACCATACGATTTGGTCTATTCGATCTGATAGCAACCCAATGCTCAAGTCAAGATGTACCTACTCATCCTCACCTCAAATGAGCACCAAATGCAAAGGATGACAACGAGTGGATCCCAATCCCCCAAATGAAGTCAATAGAAAACAAGCACAAGACTCATCAAGTCAAGTCAAAAAACGGCAAGTGAAGAAGAGTTCTACTCGATTCACTGAGAAAGACGAAGTCAATGATGGAAATGATAAGGAAAAGGTGTTTGAGAAGAGTTCTCCCACACCAATCACCCAACATGACTTCTTTCCTGAAGGGTACTTCACCGATGACTATTTTCAGACAGTTTACATGATCTCAGCCAATGAAAAGGATGACATAAGTCAAAGTTCCACACATCGAGTTTCAACTTTTGATCGCATTAAAGCTCCTACTACTCGCACTTCAGTTTTTGATAGATTAAACAAGGCTAGCCGAGAAAACAAGGAAGCAAACTCCCAGCCACGAAGGTCTGTCTTTTCTCGACTGAAAAATACTCGGGTAAAGTCCAAAGCAGAAAACAAGAAACGAAAAGTGGAGGAAGCCATGATTAATTCAACAAAAGAAGATGAAGAGACTCGAAGCTTGATCCCATCTCGCATGAAGCGCATAACATCAGTGGAAGTTTGTCACAACGGTCCACTCAAAGTCAAAAGGTGTACCATCGTCTTAACTAAATCAAATGAACCTCAAGTGGAAGGTGTGAAGAAGGAGCAAGTTCCCTCTATCATTCTTTGAAGATAGTCAAAAGAAACACACTCCTTGACATGAGCCTAAACTGTCTCAAAAAAAAAAAAAAAATCTCCTCATCGCACGACTTGAAACTGCATGATGCTCCTAGCCCACATGAGCTAAAACTGTGTACGGCACAAAAGAAACAAAAAAAAATCACTTTTGAACTATGTTTTGACTTGATCCCTTCAAAGGGTACGTAGGCAGCTTGGGATTCATCGCAAGCTCAGTCAACCAGCTCAAGAGAAAAAAGTGCCTTTAAACTTCGTCGCGGTATAGTTCCTCTTCGCGGGATGCACAAGTCACTGAGGCCGTCATAGAACTCTTCAAATGAGGAATGGTGGGGTGCAACAAATCACGGAAGCTCTTCCGCTTCATCAAATCTCTTCAAATGAGGAGTAGTGGCATGCACACAATTGCAGAAGCTCTTTCATCATCTTCAATCCGTTCAAGTGATGAACAGTAGAGTCGAAATAACATAGGGACGACATGCACAAAAGGCAGCGGCTCTCCCACCGTTTGAAGTCTCTCCCAAAGGCGAGCGGCCTCGAGGCAACGTAAGGACGGCATGCACAAAAGGCAGCGGCCCTTCCACCGTTTGAAGTCTCTCCCAAAGGCGAGCGGCGTCGAGGCAACGTAGGGACAGCATGCACAAAAGGCAACGGCCCCCACACCATTTGAAGTCTCTCCCAAGGGCGAGCGGCGTCGAGGCAACGTAGGGACGATATGCACAAAAGGAAGAGGCTCTAGTGTCATCTTCAAATATCTTCAAGTGATGAGGAGTGGCGGCATGCGCGAAAATCAGAGGCTCTCTTTCATCGTCTTCAAAACTTCTTCAAGTGATGAGGAGTGGTGGAGTGAATAAGGGGCTTTCTTTCTTTGTCTTCAAAATTTCTTCAAAGTGATGAGGAGTGGTGGCGTGCGCGGAAAACAGAGGCTCTCTTTCATCGTCTTCAAAATTTCTTCAAGTGATGAGGAATGGCGGCGTGCACGAAAAGCAGAGGCTCTCTTTCGTCATCTTCAAATTTCTTCAAGTGATGAGGAGTGGCGGAGTGCGCAGAAATCAGGGGCTCTCTTTCAACATCTTCAAAATTTCTTTAAGTGATGAGGAGTGGCAGAGTGCGCAGAAATCAAGGGCTCTCTTTCATCATCTTCAAAATTTCTTCAAGTGATGAGGAGTGGCAGCATGCGCGGAAAGCAGAGGCTCTCTTTCGTCGTCTTCAAAATTTCTTCAAGTGATGAGGAGTGGCGGCATGCACGAAAAGCAGAGGCTCTCTTTCCTCATCTTCAAATTTCTTCAAGTGATGAGGAGTGGCGGAGTGCGCGGAAATCAGGAGCTCTCTTTCGTCATCTTCAAAATTTCTTCAAAGTGATGAGGAATGGCGACATACGCGGAAAGCAGAGGCTCTCTTTCATCGTCTTCAAAATTTCTTCATGTGATGAGGAGGGGCGGCATGCGCGAAAAACAGAGGCTTTCCCGGCTTTTCAAATCTCTTCCAAAAGTGAACGTGGTGTCAACGCAACATGGGATGGCGTCCATGAAAGCATAGGAACCCCTCCGCTTGGTTTGAAGTTGATTCTCATGGTCCCCTGGTTAAACAACAAAAGAAGAAGAAAAAAAAAAAAGGTAAAGGGAAATTTTTGTTAGTGAACAGTAGGGGAAAGTGTGTTGCAGAATGAGACCATGAAATTTGCCGTCCGGTCTCATTTGTTTAAAAAAAAAATTTTGAAGAGCACATGATTTATGCTAGCAATTTGACGCTGCTACGATTCACAAGGTCGCACAGAAGCATTTGTTTTCTGGCTCTAATAAATGGTACATATTTTGAAAAGAAGACACAAGGTTGAACAGTTGTGACTTCATGCCAATACGGGGTGTGTTTGAAGTTGTTTCGCCTTAGCCCTTCAAGATTTCAACGGCGGCGGAAAGTTTTAAGACTGTTTTCTTTCAAGACGACAACGGCGGCAGAAGGTTAAGGCACGACAAATGGAGTTATGGAGCATTGCATGCCGTAAGGTGTGAATATATAGCAGATGAGTGCTTAAATTGCTATCTCGTCACCCGATTGACTGTATCCTCCCAGAGTTGCTAGTTTTCACCCCAAAAGTCCACAAAATCCTTCACCGACTTTGCGTTTGCCAGCTTCGATGGCTTTCCTCTTCTGTTTTTCATTTCGATCTTCAGGCCATAAGTCTATCAAACTGTCCGGAGTTTCTTGACTGTTGATATTAACTTCTTCCAATTTTGCTTTTAGGTTTGTTACCTCTGAATCTTTCCATAAGTCTAATTTCAAGGAAGGGAATCCTCCCACTCCTGATCGTTCATGGCCCATTCTCCTTCTTCAGCATGGTCACCCCATTTGAGTTTGGGCTTCTGTTCAGAAGTCCTAATGGCATAGATACCCAGGTCCTCCGACACTGAGACAAAGGGTTTTGGTTTAGTGATAGGCACGATGTACAGGCTTGGATTCAACTAAGTAGGGTCTTGGCCTTTTGAAGTGGAGCTCAAGGATATTTGGTTGATCTGGATATTTTATTTGTGGTCAGGCAAGGGATTGGAAATGGTATTGGGCTTTTGCTTGGGAATTGGGATGGTTCCGTCATCAACAAAGTCTTGGACTATGTGTTTGAGGCGGATACAATTGTTCGTATGATGATCGGGAATTTGGTGATAGGCACAGTAGACATTTGGGTTGTGGTTTATAGGAAGCTCTTTAGGTGGATCAAGAAGTTTGATGGCATTTTTCTCAAGGAGCTTTTTGTAGACTGTGGTAAGAAGGAAAAGGGAATTGATAAAATTCTCTTCCTGGCCAAGATGTATTTTGGAGAGGTGGTGACTGGGTAGCTATCTGGTTAACTGGTTCGGTTCTGACTGACTTGGGATTGGAAGAATTGGCTTGAGCTGGATTGTAGGTGTTTGGTCTGAAAAGGTTGTCACTGTTACCAGAGTAGACTCGTTTAGGTCGAGAAACAGATTCTCCTTTGTTGAATATGCCAGTGCGGATTGCGTCTTCAACTGCAAGGTCAGCTTCATAAAAGGTTTTGAAGTTGGCGGAGGTTTGGAAGACCACCAGGTGTTTAGCAAAGTCTGGTTCCAAGTTCTAAGTGATAATCCTCATTTGTTCTTTCTCCGAGGGCCTGTCCATCATCTGTGAAGCCTTTCCTCTCCAGCATTTGACAAAGTCAGCAAAAGATTCATTCTTTCCCATCTTTGTAGATTCCAACTCCCGAATGGTCATTTTCAACTGGATGTTGTAGTTGTATTGAGCTACGAATGCTGCTCCAATGTCCTCCCAGGTCTTCTTCTTTGAATTGTCTAAGTTTAGAAACCAACGAAGTGCAGATCCCGTCAGGGTTTGCTGGAACATTTGAGCCATGGTGTTCTTCTCCACATCATACATGGATAAGGTACCCACGCATGTTTGCAGGTGTGCTTTCGGATCACCGCTCCCATCAAACTTGTCCCAGTCAATTGGCTTAAACTTGTCAGGCAACTTAGCATCAGAGAACAAGCATAGTTTTTCCATATCAATGCCTATAGTTGCGATCTTTTCTTGCTTCTGAATTGATTCCTCAAGCTTGGCTACCTTGGCCATCATGGTTTCCATTTCCAGGTGATTATTTGATGATTCCTCAGTTAGTGAAGGCAACTGGGAAGTAATATCCTGAATTAAGATCATCATCTGGGCCATTTGTTTGCTATTGGCAGCTCGTTGATCTTCCAGAGCTTCTTTGAGAATCTAAACTTCGATCTTTTCTGTCTGCTCTGTGGTCTTGGTCATAACTGGAAGGCTATCTGACTGTTCTGCTTGACTCAGTTCGAATTAATCGTTGTTAGGGAGTTCGAGCCCTACCAGGTGCAGGAGTGCTCTTGTTTTTGCCAATGGTTATGTACTGATGGTATGAACAGATTAAATCATATTGTACATGCAATTTATTTATACGAATGAGGTGTTATGCATGATCCAAGATTGCCCCAATTTCCTCTAATTTTGCTGAATATGTTGAAAACAACGGCCGGACCAAGGTTGCCTATGTATCCCCGTAGAGAGAAATCAGGCCGTAACGTAGTTCGGGACTGCAAATTGACTCCCAAATTTTTATGAAAAGATGTTTTTTTTCATTGATCATCCAAACATGGAGTGATACAAAAGGGGTTCCGACAAACGAAAAACAGACTCGATAAGCAAAGTACAAGCTATTAAAGACTCGGTAAATAACCAGTACGAAAAACAACAACAGACTTGATAAGAAAATGCAACAGACTCAGCATTCAGACTAGGCAACTGATGCTGGTTTTTATTCAAAAAGGGCCCTTGACGGCTTGATCAGATCTGGTTGTGGCGCACACTTCAACTTGTTTAGGTTGTGGCTTCAGGGGATGAGATGAGTTTGGATCATCGGGGTGGATGGAGAACTGGCTTCATAGAGCTTCTGCTTTCCTTTGTAGGCCTTGGCCTCTTCTTCCTGCTGTTTCTTCCCAGCATGCTGTTGCTGGAGCTGGCGGGGGGATATATCCTCATTGTCGCGAAGGTAATCCTCGTAGTAGCCATCGCAGTTGCATTCGTCCCAGTACTTATGGCCAGTGACTGGGTCAACAAAGTAGTACATCGGGTTACCTTCTTCATCAATGTACTTGACCGGTGGCATGGTGCAGAAGTCTCCGTCATCTTCTTCGTACACAACAGTAATGTTGTCTGGGAGCACATTTGGGTTGTTGTTTGGTGTGATGTGGAACTTCCAGCCTGGATGGCTTTCAGTGTTGTTCCATTGATTTCGTGTGTCTGACTGGTTGGGCTTAATGATTTGGTCAACCCATTTGTGAAGCTTTTCACCTTCAGAGGTCTTCTTCTCAGACTTAGGGGACTCGCACTCTTCAATAATCCAGACAAGGGCATTGTTGTGAGTGGAGAAGGTAGATTTGAGTCTCTTGTTGCTCGGTTGGTCAGCCATTATTTTCTAACAAGAGGAGTACTGGTTTTATTCGAAGAAAGCGGAGCCTATTTGCAATGATTTTTTTTTTTTTTTGGGTATTCAGCCTAACCAGAGATTATTGGGGTAATTCTTAGGTGAGTGGAGTGATAACCTAGGGTCAATCTAATTTGTGTATGCATGCAAAATGAGAGCAGTATATTCAAAGTAGTGGACAGGCAGCATGCTGACAGGGTATAGGAAAACTGTAAACATGTAGAAGGATATATCACGTGATCCTGCCCTGTGGGTCCTGTCTTAGGTTGGAAGATTCTACGGCTATCTACATGCAAATGCCGGTTTTGGTTTAAGGGGGTTTCCCAGACTAGAGCCAATATTTGCCTCCCCTAAGCCAAGAGTACTGAGGTGGCAAGGGTAGTAACGGCAAGCTGACTCATCATCGTCCAAGGTTACCGAGAATCCTGGGATGTCCTAACACCAGCAAGCTGGGTAGGGCAACCAGGACGCAGCGGCGAGGCTAGTAACCATGCACGTGCGATACAAAAGTTAAATCAATAAAATCTTTTAAAAAAATCCCACAAATATATTTCAAGTTTGGCTCGCTTTTTCAATTAATCAAGACCTTGAAATTTTACTCAAGCAAACAACTGGGAAAGCTCCAGTTCAGATTGATCAGGCTCTCACCCTGACATCATTCCTTTCTAGTACAGCGTGAAACACGTACTTTGTGTCAAGCTTTCAAATGGTCGTTTTACAAGTGTAAAATGTCAAAGTAAAGATTAATTTAAAAAATATCGATCCCCAGCGGAGTCGCCAATTTTGTGGACGATTGGGGTCGCATTTTGGAGTTTTGAAAAAGGGCGATTCGGGAAAAAGGAAAAATTTAGAGTCGCCACCCGGGGTTTAATTTTTGAAAAATGTTAGGTACCTGAGAGACCGTTTAGAAAAATAATGACTCTTATACCGCTGAAAAAGGGTTTGATATGTGAAAAATAGAGATTTGGGTTCGGGAGCCAGGTTACAGGCGGGGAAGATTTTGTTCGAAAAATGCACCTCGCATGCCCGAAATTTTTCGGTCTCTATTAAGCATTTGTGGGATTATTTTTTTTTTGAAAAAATTTTATTAAAAACTTTATTTAACATAAACAATAAAAACAGATATCATGCTTAAAAGAAAATAAATAATGATAACAAATCACGTAACATGCAATCAAGCACATAAATGCAAGAAAATTAACCAAAAAGGGGGTGTAAATGCAAAAATAGTTTAACTGTAATTAAACCTCCCTGGTTTTTCCAAAAACAAAGTATCGGATTCCAGAAAACAGAGAAAGCCAAATATTTTTCCATTGACGCCGTACGGCATCCAAAATCATGCCGCACGGTGCATTTTGGGCGCCGTACGGTGCCTCTGTGCACTATTTTTTTCCGAAAATTTCCATTTTTGTCCGATTGAAATCAGCCTCTATTTTTGTGTAAAAACCATGTTATTCACTTATCAAAATAGGTTTGGAAAATAGTTTTAATGAATGAATGTACCTTATTTTTAGGATGGCATTCCGTGACAATGGATAAATAATATCACGAAATGCCTACCCGAAAGGCGTAATCCTTACTAAAACATTTCCCCTTGGACTCAAGGAGAAGCTACGGAGCTTTCCTTAAGACCGATGGAAACCCCCCTCAGAAGATTGCTGCAATTCAAGCACGGATTTATATACCTTGAAACATAATCAAATGGATCGAGATGGAACTTGTAGCTTTCTGGGTTTGTGGAGCAAAGTGTTAAATAATTTAGCGGATTGTGGGTGAGTATGGGCAGAGGGACGGAGCTTTGAAAGAGGAGTGACTATACTGGGAATTTTTCAGCTGGTTTGTACGGGTTTGTTTTCAGTTCTCTCTCTCTCTCTCTCTCTCTCTCTCTCTCTCTCTCTCTCTCTCACACAGTTTTTTTTTTCAACTCTCTTCAACCATTCCATGGTGTTGGGTTTATATAAAGGAAAGGGTGATGTACGGTTGTGGCATAAGTGAGATTCGCACGGCAGAAAGGTGGGCTACGGGCGTAGGCTTTCGCCATATCACGCAAACAAATTGAGATGCTAGGCAACCCGGGAATCCTGTCGATTTAACAGGTGAAGCCATATGGCATCCAATATGTACCGTACGGTGCAGAATATAACACTGCATGGTGTAAATGGTAAATTCAAGCCGTGCGGTTTGGGAGATGAGGTCGTACGACTCGGGTGAGTGTAGGATTTTGGTTCTTTTGATCCATTCGACTCAAAGAACTGTTCCAAGGTATATTTTGCGCGTTCTTTTCATCATCGGGGATGCACAAGTTATTAAAATTGGGGTGTCTACACATTCCTAATTTCCGTTAGATTGTTGTCAAAGATTCGATGGTCCAAATTTTTTCATGTCCGGCTATCCTAGGGACTAACTCGCAAGACAACGTACATTCAAAATGCACGACTCATCATCAGGTCGAGGCAACCTCCTACTAACCGCATAGACTCCTAAACCGTACTACTCTCGACTTGGAGGGACTATATACAAATGCGGATGCATGCATGGATGCACGTGACAAAACAAAGAAAACGGTAACACGTAGCACGTAACAGGATGGAGCACGTAATCCTAACGAGCGGAACGGTCACCTAACGGAAAAGTTCTATGGCTAACTATATGCAAGAAGGTCGGTTTTGGTCTCACAAGGGTATCCCAGACTAGAGTCATGATTGTCTACCGTGCCATGGATACCCATGGCGATAGTAATAACGACAGGTGTAACTCATCACAGTCGAGGGCTGCTGGGCATTTTGGGATTTCCCGTCATCGGCAAGCCGTGCAGGATTGTCAAAACACGTCAATGAGGCTGAGTACAATGCAAAAGTTGAGCTACAATCACTTCAAAAATCCCACAAAAGCTTTTCGAGTCGAGCACTCTTATTAATGCATATTTTAACAAAATTACACAAGTGTAATTAGATCAAGATATGCATATTAACCAGAGTCCCCCAGCAGAGTCTCCAGCGTGTGGACGCCCCTCCGGAGATCGACTCGGAGTCGCCACCCGAGTTTTAACGGATTGTCCTCGAGAAACCAAACTCGATTGACTCAAACATTATTCAATGGATAAGGATTCTAGCCCGTTATCACCATACTATCTTAGGTTCGGGAGCTTAGTTACAAGAGGGAAAGGGTTTTACAGCACCCCCCTCGCCCGATTCGAAGACCGGTCTTTACTTGACTTTTGTGGGATTACGTGCGATGAATGCAATTCAACCATGAACAAATACGAGGGATGAGGGATGGGAAGCCAAATAATGATGATAAACAAAGCAACAAACTACAGTGCATGCATGTGAGATGTGATCTACATGAGTGATGATGGAATGCAAGTATGAACTAACAAAGTCACAAAATAACAAAGATCAATGTTAGAACATGATTAACAGAGACTAAAAATTGGAAATAGCATGAACAGTACGCAAAACAAGCTAAACCAATCTGATCCACTTCTAGTGGTTTGAGCGCTCAAACTCATGCTCACTCACACATGTTTATGATATTTCTGATGAAAACATGATCTGATCTCTGTTGTTTACTTAGAAACAATACTGCAATGATTGAACAGAATCACGTAGCCATGTATGCATAATTTTAAACCCATTCATAACCCAAAAGAGATGGATAATACAGAAGGAATGAAGACTCAACATTAAAAGACAGTATTTCAGAGTAGTC
The DNA here is from genome assembly GCA_020921065.1 of Vaccinium darrowii. Classification (NCBI taxonomy): domain Eukaryota; kingdom Viridiplantae; phylum Streptophyta; class Magnoliopsida; order Ericales; family Ericaceae; genus Vaccinium; species Vaccinium darrowii. Next base: position 23,038,049 of record CM037162.1, on the reverse strand, counting down.
AATGCTCAGAAACCAAGCTTGGTTGATAATAACATTTGATGGACCAGAAGACAGTTTGAGTGCTCAAAGAGATACATTGAGCGCTCAAACCATCTCCTGGATTTGAGTGTTTCTGCTCCATTCCTCCTGCATTTGGATCATGGTTGAGTTAATAAATGATGCATGATGGTATGCTTGTGCTTGAAACTTTCATAAACATGGATAAAATAAACTTGAGGTGTCCCCACAAGTGGGAAATGAGTATTGGGCCATGCGTAAACATGATTAGAGAGAGAGAGAGAGAGAGAGAGAGAGGATCAGATTGGCTTAGCCAAACAACAACAACACACACACACACACACACACACACACACACACACACACTATAATGAGCTTAAGACATGCATGATGTAAAACTGAAATAGACAAGAAACAAAAATGAGATAGAACAAAGTTTGAGCTCTCAAAGGGTGATAGTTTGAGCACTCAAACCCCATTTGAGGGATAAGAGCTTTTGATGGTTTCTGATCATTTTTGGTATTGCATGTGTTTTGAACCCTCTAATCATGACTCAGAGGCATGGTGTGCATCTGATCACTTCGTAAAACATATTATTCTAGTCTTGATGATGATAAAGCATCATGCAACTCCAGGACTCTTGAGCATTTGATCGATGATCAGAGGATTTAAAAAGCTAACTTAGAAGTTTTTAATTCCACAAGAGTCATCAAGATGATGATATTAACAAAAGAATGATCAAAACCTCAGAATGACAAACTATTTCATGACTTTTGGGCTCATCGATGTATGATCAAAGGAGAATAAGCTGTTTTAAAGCCTTATGAGCCGATCAAAAGCCACAAAAAGGGGGAACATGAACATCAAAAGAGATTAGAATCATAAAAAACATGGGAGTGCTCATGACAGCTTGAGCGCTCATAGCATTGACTTTGAGCACTCAATATGCTTTGAGCTGGGATTTTTTAAAATCATTTTCTTGATCATTTAGGCCCTGGTGAGTTCATTAGAGGTATAGAAGACCTCCATGAACCCACTGGTCTCCCTTAGGAGCACCAACCCGTAACTTTCACATGGATTTCTACCTTTTGGCTTTGATTTAAGCTTGAACATGGATGATTGATGAATGGATGTGTGCTGGGTGGGTTTGTAAGTACAATGTAGGTAGTTTGGAGCAGAATATGAGGAATGTGGGTTGGCTGGAGCTAATTTTGAGTGGATGATGGTGAATTCTAGTGAGAGGATTTGAGAATCAAGTGGGTTTGGTTGTTGAGAGTGGTTGAGTGTGATGGAGTGTAACCTCTGTAAATGGTGTGAATGAGTTGGTTTTATAGAGAGAAATGGGGGGAAAATGGATTAGCTTTGAAATGGAGGGGCTAACAAGCTGATTTAGGACCACCCTAGAGGCAAGTGTACTCATACGAGCAGCAATACGGAGGCTATACGCACGCCATGCAGCAGTATGTTATGATTAGATTCTCTGCCAACAACAAACTAGGCAGAGTTTGAGCGCTCAAACCCCTTTGAGCTCAGGGTTGATTTTGGGTTGTTCTGGCATTTTGGGGGATATTTTGGTCATTTGGGTTGGTTTAGATTGTTTAGGACAAGTCCAAGCCTCATTCTTAGCCTCAAGGTATTCACGGGAGGTTTTCTCATCATCGAGAGTACTTGGCAAGTATCCCGGGTCAAAATTAGTGTGTCTACATACGGTCTCCAATACATTGTAAAAATAGATGTGAGCATTGTAACTTTGAATTGTCTTCGGACTTGAAATTTGTTGCAAGTACATAGCTTTATACTATTGGTTGGCTTCTTGCCAACGGCTGCAGGGCCGGCCCTAGGCATAAACACACCAAGCCGCCGCTTAGGGCCCCCCGTTTTTGGCCGAGAAATAGGGCCCCCAAATTTTAGAAAATGTTATATATTATTTATGCCAATGTTATTATCGATAGTACTATTGTGGTTCACTGGTACAACTGGTGGGTTTTACCTATTAGGTCGCGTGTTCGATCCTTCACGGCTAAATTTTTTAAACCACTATACAGTGAAAATGTATCAAAAAAAGCACTCGTACTAAAGGCTAGGGGTGCTCACGGTCCGGATCGGTCCGGATTGGCATTAATCCAATCCTAATCCGTGAGTTATGGTTTTTTGAAAATACAATCCGTGTCCGATCCAAAAGTCTCACGGTTCGATTCCAATCCGAACCGCGAGTCACGGATCGGTTCCGGATTAATCCGCGGATTTTTAACTTATTCGGAAAAAACAATAAACAAAGGCAGTAAGGCACTAGCAAGTAGCAAATGCACTAAATAGAAAGTTCAAAGTTGAAAATCCCAATAAAAAACAACAAAGGCAGTAAGGCAAATAGTTATATAACTGAACAAACAAAGACACAAATTTATATTACCATAAAGGATAGCAGATAGTTACTTCCGATTCACTCACAAAGACAACAGCAGATAGTTACTTCCAATTCACTCACAAATAGAGAGTATATATAGTAGCACTTGTAATACTTTACCCCCTAGATTTTATAGAGATAACAATATTCACACCATAACTCCTACAACAGTACAACCAAACTGTAAGTCTGTTAAATTAACAATATCTATATAACTATAATTATAAAAGTGACAAAATTATATATATATACGGAAAATTTCTTATCCACACCCCCGGAAATAAGGAAAAAATGGGGTTTTTTTGTGTTGCAAATTATTTTTGAAAAATCCGATCCGTCCAATGTGTTCAAAAGGTGTTTTCAAGGGTCCACGCGAAAAATCTTCAAAGCCCTTCCCGGTGTTTTTTTTTGAAGATTTTCCGCGATGACCTTTGAAAACACCTTCTGAACACATTGGACGGATCGGATCGTCAAAAAAATTTTTGTATAAAAAGTCCGGAAATCAAAAGTCCGGATAAGAAGTTTACCCTATATATATATATATATATATATATATATATATATATATATATATATATATACAGTCTCCTTCCTATCCAAACCTTAAGTTACGGACCTACCGTCCGGACTTCACTTTCCGGACCAAATTTCGACGATCCAAACCGTTAGATGTGTTTAAAACGTGATTTTAAGGTCCAACGCGAAGATTTGGCAAAAAACAATACCCGGAAGGGCTTGATCGGGGCAGTTTTTCGCAAAAACGCTAATATCAAGCCCTTCCGGGTATTGTTTTTTGCCAAATCTTCGCGTTGGACCTTAAAATCACGTTTTAAACACATCTAACGGTTCGGATTTTCAAAAAAACATTGGGAAGGTGGAGGTCCGGACGTTATAAAATCCGGGAGTTTGGATTGGAAGTTTTTTGTATATATATATATATATATCCAAAAGTCACGGTTTTTTATTTTTTGAATCCGTGTCCGGACCATTAATCCACGGTTAAAATCCAAAAGATACGGATCGGTTCGGTCCGGACCGGATTCACGGTTCACCGGTTTTTTTGAGCAGCCCTACTAAAGGCGCAGCGACTGGAACACGAGACCTCAAGGTAAAGAGCACTATTTTCCTCAAAGAACCACTTCAACACAAGGTATTAGTGATCACAGTGTCAAACAACAAATATATATACAGTTGTCAAAGAGGCCCCATTGTCAAATCACGCAAACCACATTTAGGGCCCTGAAAATCTCAGGGCCGGGCCTGACGGCTGTCTATGTGCCTGGGGGGCATATGATTAGCTTGATGGATGGATAAGTGTCAAAGACTCAAACATAGTTGGAATGCTCTCCATCGAGCAATAATGATGGTTCCTTTTAAACTTTGTTAATTATCCTTACAAACATATCATGTTATTTTTTCCATCTAAAAAAAACTGGCGTGAGTGCTCGTGGACAGATTAAATTAAAAAATTACGTTTGTTTCGTGTTTTCTTTTTGCATGTGCGGTTTACTTGATTTTTTCTTCTGCAATTGTAGTTTTGGGTTGAATTCAGCAGTGGCGAAACTAGGATTAAGATTTCTGTAGGACCGAGTTGTAACGGAAAAAATTTCAAAGTTAAATATCTTTCTATTCCTTGCTCAATAAATAAATAAAAAAAGAAGAAGAAAATATGCAATGTTATCACAGTTTTCTAAGAGACGTGAAATTCCTCCTCGGGTTTGTTCTATGTCAGCAGGAGTATACATCTATTACGAGTTATATATATATATATAGTATTAAAAAGATGAGGATTATTTTTCCATAAGAAGTGTGGAGGCCTGGGCAACTCCCAGGCTCTTGGCTGCCTCCGCCCCTGGAATTCAGGACCAATGCAATTTGTTAGATTAAAGCAGCACGTTCATCTTTGCCTCTGTTTGGTGCTGATGTTTCAAATTTTACGGAAAGTGAAAACGCTAGATCCTAGATCTTTGTTTTGAATTTCTCAACCATCCATCCACATATACATATACATATGTTTGTGTATTACTATTAAATAATAAAAAGTCGCTGATGTTTTCCCACGAAATCCGTTTGTAAACTAGTCAACAGGGGAACATAAATGTATTTTGTAAGCAAGCTAACTTATTACTTTTCACGTAATCAATCAAAACAACTACTACTAGCTAGTTTTGGGAATTCTCGTAATCCCCCTGCACGCTTAACTTTTACAACACGGGGAGCTATTGCGCAGAATCTGGGCTGTCTGTTGCTTGGATAGACGGTCCAAATTTCAAACAAATTATTTGCGTGAATAATTAACTATTGGCACGAATAATTTGTTTTCAATCCGAACCGTTGAAACTGCTTATGGATGGCTATGATACTGCACAGCAACATCCCCACATCCTAACTTTTGGGGGTGTCAATTTTGGGTGTTGCAAGCTAATACTTACTTGGGAAAACTTCTGCTACACAATTTTAGAGGAACGGGAGTTGACTTTTTTTTTAATTAATTTTTTTTAACTGGATGGAATTTTTTTTTATTAGAATCAAACACACACAAAGCCATTAAACAAATCGTGTTTGGGTTCAACCAGTTGTATTACACAAACTTGACACGCATATAGTATTGAGAGAATTCTAACACGGATCTATAGCGATATGACGCGACACCCTCGTTGACCTTAGCTAAACAACATTAATTTTGCATTTCTATATTAACTTGAAAATTTAGTCAGAAGCAATATTTATAGTAAATGACTAGATCTAAATGTCAAGGGGGCTCCGCTATATCGGGAATTCCTTAATCTTGGTTAAACAACAAGAATTAATTAGTTTGCAAAGCATTGTGCGTTAGACTTTGCTTTTTTTAATTGATGATATATTTTTTGTCAAAGTGGACAATACCAGCTGGATTTTAGTAATAAATTCCTAGTAATAGGTGGTTTTGACTTATCACTAATTCGTAGTATTTAACTCCTAATTATTTTCTCCATTTTTCATTTAATTAAAAACAGATTATCCGTGCTTCCACGAATGTTCCTGGCTCACTACAATACTCTAAAATAATGTCTCATGATTAGTTTTGTAGTCTTAATAAGAAAATTTTGAATTGATGATAGTTTTAGGTATCCGTGCATGCATAAGTCCCACGTCTCACAAGTTGCATGGATTTTGCATTTCATTAACAGCTTCCTGTGCGCCTTCTTTCCATCATAATAAATAAATCAGCTTTCCATAGTAGTTTATATATATATATATATATATATATATATATATATATATACACGGAGACGGAGTAGTAGGGGTGTAATCGGTTTGGTTCGGTCCGGTTCAGGGGTGAATTGGACTGAACTACTGTAGTACTAGTTTGTAAACCTGGATCTAATTAAAAGTTGGAAAATGACATGAACTTTAAACTCTGTGTTGAGCTACCTAACTTCTTTTTTTTTTTAAATAAACTGTTTGTCGTCTAAGTTAAAAACAATATGAATCAGTGACGAGTTGGTGCAAATGAAACACTACGAGTACAAGATATAACAGCCAAATCTTATCTGTAAAGTCACGGAATGACTTGATTTTTTTTTTTTATCAGCACGGAATGACTTGATTAGAAAGTGATTCAATGAGTATAATTTTTTGAATAACGATACAGACATGCCTTTTCAGCCGCACTCTACCACACCCTCACTCATATGTTGGTGGTCTCCACACCCACATATGAGTGAGAATGTAATAGAGTGTGACTGAAATGATGTGTTTTTATCATTTTTGTAATTATTTAGAGTACTTGTTGACTTTTCCGGTGGATACCCATAGCCGTAACCCAAATCCTTGATCACTGGAGAGTTAAAATCTTTTTTTTTCCCCCGAAATGATAGAAGTAATAGTTTTATTGGTTCTAAGAAATACAGGTACGCAAAATAATATCATAGAAATTGCATCCGTTCTTAATCAAAGGGTTAGAAAGCTGAAAAAAAAAAAAAAAAAAAGGGGCTAGATATCCCAAGTATAGGCATGGAGACCACTACTAAACCCCCAGGAGGGTTTCGTGCCGCCCTAGATTTTTGAACCTTTTACTAATACCGGCATCATTCTTTTACATATCTTATTTATACAAAACGAATTATGTTAGCGCCCCTAGATAGGTACATTAATTTTGAATCAACTACGCTTGCAAGCCTCAAAATAACAAGAGCAACCCCATAATTAATGTGCTTTATTACTTTCACTCCTTATAAAACACCTCTCCTTTTTGCTCTGTTTTAGGTTAATTAGATATTTTTTTTCCATCAAAAAAATAAAAAAAACCCTGTAAAATGTGGACTGAAATAATGTCCTGCTGCCCACTACAAGATATTTCCTATGTTGAATCAAGTATTTAGGTACTCGTGTAGAATGCTAGTAGAAGAGGTCCTTCTTGACGTACACAAGTAATTAAAGTATCATTCATCCATTCCCTAGGGCCCTGATTGGCTGGAGGATGAGGAAGGCGTATTACTCATCCCTCTCCCTTTATCCTATCCCACCTCTTAATATTTGGTTTGGAAATTTATGTGTATGGGTATGATTTATCTCCAACTCGGATTAGTACCCATCAATATCCTGCAGGGGTACTAAATCATAACAGGGGTGACCCATGTCTCTCACATTCCAAATACCCCTACCTATGTAATTTTCTTCGGACAAAAAATAAAGTACTTCCTCGCATAATTTTTTTATTTTTGTTTGCTCCAAATTAAACTATTAATTAAAAAATTTCAAAAAAAAATAATTAAACTTTAGAACTTTGCATTGTCAGCTTGTTGGCTTGTTGAGTTGCTTTGCAATATCCTTCAGATCAAAAAATAAAGTACTTGTGCATATAATTTTCTATTTTTGTTTGCACCAAATTAAACTATTAATAGAGATCTTTAATTCGGTACAAATTTTTTTGAAAACTTTTATACTTTCGAATTTGACATCCGTGGGGTATAGCATGAAAATTACGAAATTAATATGTAAATTACAAATAATTGAAACATATTATGTGGTATATTCCAAACAAATTTAAATTTTTTTTAACATGTATTAATTTTTATTTTATATAAATTTATTAAAATTAGTTATTATGAGGAAAAATTAATAAGTTTTGTATTTAATATAAGTAAAAAAACGCATAATGAGAAAAAAAATAGCAAAAAAATAGGTGGTATGCATAATTATTCAAATGAATAATAAAAAACTAATAATCAAATTTTTTTATTTTAATATGATTAATAAAATACATTATTATATTATATTTGTTGACAAGTATAATTAATTTAATTATGTCTTGTATTTATATATTTATTTTATCATAAAATCTAATAATGACCCATGCACAAGGGCAAATAAGTCATTTGTCAAATTTTTACATCATCCATTCAAACTTATCGCCCTTTATCTCAAATTTATCCAAACTAGATAATATTTAATCCCTCCTCTATAAATGTCACATCAATGTGGGTCCACCCTTACAAAATAATACTCGTTAGGCCTTACTTGGATGGGGTACAAGGAAGAGGTAAAATTTTTGGAGTGGTATAAGGCTTGATGTGACACATTTAGCATGGTTTGGGTATAAAAAAAATGCAGGGGGATAAATTTTCTCCCCTTCAAAAAATAATCCGGCTTAGAGTGATAGAGAGGTATTATTTTTGGGTTTTTTAAAATTCCATCCAAACCCACTACTTTTTTATTCCCCATCCATAAACATCACAATAATGTGGGTCAGCCCTCTAAAAATAATACCCCCTTTTATCTTATTCCCCTCAATAACTTATCCCCCTAAAAATAATTCTTCATCCAATCGGCTCCTTACTATCTTATCCCTCCTTATTATTTTATCCCCCAATACTCATCTCGCATCCAGTACAGCTCTAGGTGTTGGCGCATGCAAGGACAGCTCAACGCATGCAAGAATACAATTTTATTTCTCTTTAATGTTAGTATATACTTTATCATTGTATGAAGTCAAAGTAAATAAAAATTCACGTAGATTTGTGAGTAAGTAGATAATATAGCTCGAAAAAAATTAAAATAAACCAGGCCTAATAAAGTTTCAAGACAAATGAAAATATTTGTGTTATATAGTCTTTTTTTATCCATTTTTATAACTGTTGAATTAAAATCTTAGAGCCGCACCTCGGGTGACGTAATGCCAGTACGTCACTTGGTATATTACTGGGGCTTAAGAGTTAAGTCGTTGGTCTAAAGTTTGACTCATACAGGCATGCTATCAATTTCTGTGTTGTACCACTCTATAAGGATATTCTTTCAACTTTAATTGTGTTCCCATTCTATATAAGTTTGCTATTGTGTTTCATAAATAGTTACAATTATAATAATGAAAAAAAATATATATGCATTGAGGCGCCTCCATTCAATTGCGAACGTAATTTTATATGCTTTCTTGAGTGTTTTCGGAATTCTATATTTTAATGGGGTTGAATTGTAACATAAGTTTGAAATAAGTATGAATAGTAGTTGGGGAGTGCAGAAAATGGAGTCAAATGGCCCTAGCTACTTGCATTCAGGCCCCTTGGCACATGTGCCGACACAAAAATACATTATTTGGCACTTGTCTGGAAAAAAAGAGTTGAAAATAGCTTTTCAAACATGTCCCGTACTTGTTTATGGAGTATCCTTTTTCCAACTTGTTTGAGTTAAAAATTTTAAAGTCCTTGAAATAAAAGTCCAAACTGATTGACATCGTTTGTCAAAGATGAATCCTTCTATTGACAATCTGCTAGATTGACAATAAAGTAAAAATACAATTAAAAAAAGCATATACACCAGTGTATTTTTTTTTACTTTTCTATTAACTTTCACACATTTCAAAATATTTTTTAAATTTTAACAACAACCCAATAGCCTGGTTTTAAAATTTTCCATAACTAGCCCATACATAGTCCCATGTTCTAGTATAATACTCCTAATAGTATGTGTTAATAGATGACATCATCAAAAAGTGGTTTTTCAGTGGCTTCCACCCCACAGCTGGCAATTTGTTTTCCCAAGTTAAAATATATGTAGCCCATAACGTAGAAAGTGGACTCGTGTATTTTAATTTGGCGCAAAAAAAATCGAAAAACGATACATAGAATTACTTCATTTTTCGATTTGAAATATCATGATTTTAACAGCTGGATGCTAAAATCTTTTGAAAAACTGAACCTAAAATGTGTTGTAGGGTTGGGGATACAAGGGAAGATGACCCCCACGAGGAGCCACCCGAAATATAATACTAATATTATGAATTTGCTCGGGAGATCAGCCAAGTTGGATATTATGATTATTTTAATTATTATGAGTGGTTTTCCACATACTGCTACAGGCAGCAGTTTTGTTTGGCCCATCGAAATGGTGTCCTCTGGCACCCATACATGCATGATTCAAGGATTATTAGTTAATAGCATGGGTGCATGGCAAATAATTACCATCAATCGATCATCGTATAAGTTATAATTTGTCCATCTCGAGATATCCAAAGAGCTCATATCCTTGCCAAGAATACTTTGGACTTTTTTGTTCCTCTCCCGGACAATGGCGGAGGAATTTCTTATCAGCCTTCTAGTGCTATTATGCTCATTAATGTTGTGTAATTTCTGTTTTTCGTTTTGTTTGTATTTGGATATTTCAGCGCTTTTCTATTGTACAATCGGCTATTATCTAATGAATCTTCTTCGGAAAAAAAAAAATACGATCTGATCATATTATTACTACATTGACACGGTCTTCCTGAAATTTTTAATGACATTCATCTCGATGAATGTGTATGTGTGTGATTTGAATCACCTAGTTGGACCTCGTAGTTATCCCAAACTCACAATTAAGCAGAAATATTGTGTTCAATTGGCAATTCTAATAGAAATTAAACCATCCAATTCCTCCCGAGTGCTATATTTCATCTTTGATTTCCTCCTAATTTCGTTCGTAATTAAGAATGATTTGGTTTATAGTATTAATTTAGATCAACGGTTTCACGACCTCACAGCTAGCGTTGGATACATGCATGTAATTTGTTTCATTTTACGAAGAAAGAAGATTTTAAAAGAATATATAATTCATCCAATTAGCTAGCTATATATGAAATCCACTCCAGTATAAAATTCGTAGACAAAACTTTTGCAATAATAGTATGGTAAAGATTGGGCATCTTACTCACGTAATCGTGAACGACATCCTAACACATTGGTGTATATATTGGTCGACAAAACTTTTAAACACACTGAACGATTTAGATCATCAAATACTTTCCAATCATTTTTTTGTTGATTCTCCGGTAGGACCCTTAAAACCATGTTTTAAACACATTGAACGGTTCGAATCATCAAAATATGACTGGGAGAGGGGAGGTCTGCACCATAGCAAAGTAAGGGAACCCTTACTTGATCCTCCATGTGTGTGTATTTTTTTTGTTGATTCCCTGCTAGGACTCTTAAAAATATGTTTTAAACATATTGAACGGTTTATATCATCAAAATATGGCCGGGGGAGGGGACATCCACACCGTAGCAAAGTAATAGATCTCTTACTTGACCTCCGTCTGTGTATATATATATATATATATATATATATATATATATATATATACACATACACTTGCAATTTATGTGCAGCATTAATACAATGTGGCAGGTCATATGTACATGGTATCTTGCATCTTGTCAGCATCCACTGAAGTCATTTGCAGTTGCAATGGATTTGATACTAGAGGCCTCTATTTGAAGATAAAGATAATAATTTGATCCTCCAAAAAACTTTGCTGGTATTGGACTACTGCTGGTGAAATTTTGTTAGGAAATCTAACAGTGTATGTGTATGCGTTTATTGTATTACTAGCAGAAACCGGTGCTTAAAGGCGCCTTGGACCGTAATATAATCTAAACATATGTAAATAAAATAATTCAGTCAACAAATGTAATTTACACAATACGCCATCGTATTTGTAAACGTTTTCCTATTTTATCATAAATGGCAACATTTTAAATCGGAATATATTGCCTGAAATATGAGGAGAGGCAGGGCCTAGGGGTAAATTTATTAAGAGAATATTCTTTGCATCTTTTTTTTTTAAAAAAAAAAATATGATGGCTACAATCTTAACATCAAAATATGATCGGATGGTCGGAGATGTTACATTTTTGTATGACTAGATTGTGCAAAACCTTTACTCCCTCCATCCCAATTTAAATTTGTCCCTTACATTTCCAAAAGTAACCTTAAAAACTGTGTAGTCAATTTACTTATTTAAATTGCTTATATTCTTCAATATAGATCTCAAAAAATATGTAATATGGATCTTGTTTGATAGATTTCAATTAATTCTATTATACAAAATTTTCAAAATCATGAAAACTATTATATGTTGAAAGACATTGTCAATTTAAAAATGATGTGAATGTAAAAAACTGTCAAATCAATTAGGAATGACAGAGTACTTTTTAGGTGTAAAATTGAAACTTTGTAATGCTCCCTTATCCATTTATGTTTGATAAGAGAGATGGAGTATAGGATTGGATTACTAATCCTGTGGGCCCATTAATTTCATGTTTGGTGTGCAATTTGAGGACCGGACTAGCAGTCCTATGGGACTAGCAATCCCCCATTTTCATGGGATTGGCCAACCCAAGGGGTGTTGGGTATTATGAAACCTCTCCCATGGAATTGAAGGTGCAAGAGAGCCTCTCACATCAGATAAGGTGATGTCCAGTAGTTCAAACGAGCATGGCCAAGAAGTAGTGCAATAATAGCGTAATATCACGGCAACATTGATGAGAGTATTGTTTAATTTTCTGTTGCAGTGTTGCATCGTTTGTCGAATTGTGCTATAGAAATTCAATTAATCCTGGAGTGTCAAAAATTCGATTAAGCTTTTCAAGATAGTGTGAACGATGAAATTGAACATTTGAACCGCCAACCCCTGCAAATCGGGCAAGGGTTAATTCAGTGACGGACGCAGGATTATCAATTTGGTCTGGTTTGCAAGGACCACTCTTTAGTAATTTTATAAAAAAAAATCCAAAAGTGTACTACAAATAGAAAGAAAATTAGGGGAGTGCACAGGCCAAACATCCATGGGTTAGTCAAACCGGGAGGTAAAAAAACTTCAGTAATTAATGCTAACACCTAGGTCTGAAAACGAGCCTAATCGAACCAAGCTTTAGAATGTTCAGATTCGTTCATTACATTTTAAAATGAACTCAAGCCGAACTCGAGCTCAATGAAAATTTGACGAGTTGAGCTAGAGCCAAGCTTGTCTAGGTTTGAGTCGAATTCGAACTTGTTCACGAGTCAAAAATAGTGGATATTTATTCTCTCATGCAAATGTAAAACTTCAAATAAATTTTACTTTGTGCATAAATAAGTCCATACGTATATAAAATTACAAAAACATATTAAAATCTTAGTTTAGAATACTTGTATTAGTTAATACATGTACAATTTATAAAATTTTCATTATGTCTATGTAAAAATTTATACATATTCAGGGTTATAATATATGAAATTCTTATGCGACATACATATATATTCCAAGTTCGCGAGCCTAATCAAGCCGAATAATATCCAGTTCATATTCAGTTTGTTTAGTACCCAAATCAAACTCGAACGAACCTTTACCGAGTTGAGTCTCGAATAATTCACAAATGCCTCGATTCATTTACGGCCCTAACAAGCAAACAGCTTGCACGTGATTGTCTCGGGCAACGCCAGATGTTGAAACTTTTATTTGCTGCTTTGCCATGGCTTTACAATGGCAAAATCTGCTTCCAAGTTGTAAATCCCCACTCCCCTCTCCCCGAGCTTCATAGTATATCATTTGTCAAGTTTTCTTTAACAAACTTTTTTGCCTATAAAAAAAAGTCATAAATCCCCACATCTCTTGAACAAGAACCCAATTTGTTTCTCTCTCTCTCTAAATAATAACACATACATGCACATGCGTATTCCAATCTCTCTTTTTTTTTTTTAACACTTATTCCATTATTTTTGTACTGCAACATATTTATTGACATAAATATGGCATCACACTTTGACTAGAGTTAAACTAGTTGAACTGGTGACTCATTCATGTGGTCCCTTTTTCGGTTCATTCACAGGTCTAGTTTTGAATAAATTGATGTAGACTACATCGAACATAAATAGCATGTAGTCATATCTCCAAAGAGTCAGCAAAGCGCAAACTAGACTAAATGAGAGTCTTTAAAAAAAAAAAAAAGTTTCAACTTTTCATTCTCTCTTGAGATTATGTTAAAGATGGTTTTCATTTATTATGAGAATAGTTAAAATAAGGGGACTGACTTATAATATTGTGACTTGTAGAACTCTGAACACCGAGAAATTTTTCAGTGCCGGATGGCTATTGCACACGTGGTATCCACTCGGTAATCTCAGCCGTCCAAAACGCAATCTAACGGTCCGGAAGAGGAGAGAGAAAAAGAGGAGAGAGAGTAGTCGGGTGAGAGAAGAGAGAGGGGATCAATCTCGACCGTCCAAAACACTTTTGGACGGCCGAGATCGTGCTCGGCATGGCCACGAGGTACCCATTCGGTACCCAAAATTTTTTCCTGAACACCGGACTAACTTATACTTATATTGGGACTTGGCTAGACAGATAAACACAAAAGCAAACATATATAGCTGGATCCAACATCCCTAGAGAAGCTATATATATATATATAACTATTTTGTGAAAAAGGATTCACAAGCGACGGAGTATCATATTCCGGCCAACTTTACAAACACCGACCGCCGATATTTTCATTGGGTGACTATAATAAAAAAATTTCTACAATGAGACAACATTAATTATATTAAGGAGCCAACGTTAATTATATCAATTGAGCCAACAGCAACATTAATTTTATGAGTATTCATATATATATATATATATATATATATATATATATATATATATATATATATATATATATATATATATATATATATATATATATAACCAAATTAACCACCACAACTGGTAATCATGAAATATATATGATCCAGAAAGAAAACTAGTAAAATATTTAGCAAAAAGTTAATGCCCAAAAGGTCTGTTTACAGTTATATTGTAAATTAATTTGTTGGAACTCCACTTATTATAGATTAGAAAATGGTTGTGCAATCTAAGAAGTACTCAGTGGAAGATCTAAACTAGATATTGTTGTATAAGTGGAAAAACTAGCATGCATCAACACAAAGTTAATTATGTGTCGTTTTGTAACGTTTTCTCCCCTGATTTTTTATTTTATTTTTAAGACAGATACAATATAATAGTGGAGATAAAAACATATTCGATAAATATGTTAAAACTTATAGAGTTTGTTTCAACTGTTTTCAATGCAAGTTGGGTTCTCCCCGACACTGCCTTAACATCTCTATATTTTATGAAATTTTATTTTGATGTGGTGAATTTTTTAACAAATTTGATGAATTTCTATGCAAATATTAATTACGAATATTTATGCAAATGTTAGGGACTTCATAGAAAAGCGTTATGAATTTTAATAGAGAAATATTATAAGTTCAAACCGATTCTACAGGGTGCATATCCGCGCATGCTCAAACAGAGGGGTGTATTGTGGACTTTCCTGCTAAATTATTAAATTGTGTTCTTTTAATTTGTATTGAGAAGGAGGTTCTCGAAGATGGTAAACTTAAAAACGCAATGGAATATATTTATACATATTCATATTAATTGATGAGGGAGGTTCTCAACTAATCTTAGGTAAACCAATTCTCTTTTCACTAGCACGTACAAAATGGTCTCACAAATTGATAATACAAAAGAAGTTTTCAATCTTAAACATCGAAAAAGGCCCCCCCCCCCCCCCAAAAAAAAAAGTCACAATTTAAAGACCTTGCCAACGAGCCGAAACTTTTGGGTTCAACGAATCATCATAAAATAAGTAGTGTTTCGGTTAGAACAGGTTTCTTGATGAATCCTAAATTAATATCCTTGCAAGTGCTCTCTGGCTCATAAAGAATGTCAAGTGCTAAATTTACAACTCATTGCATGTGAAAATGTTTGACCAACAATGCATTGGATTGGATGGAGAAAGATGAAGGTCCCAGCTTCTTCGTCAGCCCTTACCTAAATTGTGATGTTTTGATTCTTTGGACCTACCCAATAGATTTGTTAATGGCAAAGAGAAAAATGGGCAAAAGGGTGACAAAAATCAATTTAATAAATAATGCTAATAATAGTAAAAGTCAATAAACAAACAGAAACCGTATCGTATTATACAAACGCGCGCCATCGTGCAATCGACTTTTAGCCCCGGGTGGGTCCGGGGGATTGACAGGAGATGATGGTATGCAACAGCGACAGCGACAACTCGACATCCATCTGTACGTTCATGCACTTGCAACAATTTCCAAGCCTTTATTTACAAAAGGAGATCCTCTTAAAAAGTCAATTTTAATTTGCCTGACTAGTAAAGATGGTGACGGTTTGTACTACTCTCTCTCTCTCTCTCTCAAGTCTCACCCCTACATAACACTAAAGGAAAATGCTTAACTAATGCCATACACATTAATGTTAAAAAAATATATTGAAATGTGTAAAAAGTATATAGGATATGTAAAAGTGTATTGAAAAGCGTAAAAAGTGTATTGAAGTGTGTGTTATTTTTGTTTCTTTGTATGCTTATTGTGTGCCTATTGGACACACGTTAACATAGTGGCGGCTCCAGGATTTCTCGTGAGGGTGTTCAGAAATTCTACTACAGTCCTCTAAAAATAATAACTGTGCATATGCAAAAAAAAAAAAAAAAAAAACTTCTAATATAAAAAATGCCACCAAAAAAAAAGCAAAATATTTAGTATATTAGAATTTTTCCTCAACGACTTTTCATATTTCGAAACCGTTCCATAATAGCATCAGTATCAAATGCATCACTCTCCATATAAGTAATCATGCAATCGTTTATCCACTGATCTCCCATTCAATTGCTCAGAATTTCAAGAATGGAAGATCTTCACAACTTGGTTATGAGCACTATTGTTGCCTCCCACATGAGATTGCAACCTCTCGCTTGCTTACGGAAATCAGGATGAAAAAATAACAACGTAGACAAAATGTTGCATCCTTTACTGTATTTCAACCAATTTTTGTACTCTTTGAACCAATTGGGATTAAACTGACGGAAAATTAAATGGACATCCCATAATGTTAGGAGGATGAGTTAGAGTAGATAAATATTGGTTAATGTTGTTGTAGACTCATTTGGTGAGTGTCACATGCACATTTCGTGCAAGTAATTTGTATAATAGTTAGTATCTATAGTATTTCTCTACAGTTTTAGTAGTTGAGATGGGGTTAGATTCAAAATTGAGCCATTTAGAGGACCGGAGTAATTAGACTATTTTCATACTCCAATGAAGTACCAGAATAGAATAGTTCCAAAATGTTTAGGAGGATCTGGGGGTGACCACAAAGAATTAAGGTAATAAAGTCGATGTGTGTGTTGACTGATCAACGAATCAATTGTTCACAGAGAGAGAGAGAGAGGAGAATAAATCCAAGGGGAAGAGGGGAATTGAAGAAAGAAACGGTGGCAGGGTGGGGGGAAAGAAAAGAAATGGTAAAAGAGTGTGTGAGTCTTGTGGGAAGAAGTCACTTTTTGAGATTGGGTGTTCAAACATTTTAGGTAGGGTGTTCAAAATGGTTCAAATATATTGGTTAAGGTGTTCAAACATTTTTTTTAGGGTGTTCAAAATGACAAAAATATTGAAAATAAATTTTTTTTACATGTATTTCTAACAAAAAAAAAATTCCAGGGTGTTCGGGCGACCACCCTCAGCTGAGGGTGGAGCCGCCTCTGCGTTAACAAGACTCAACACTTAAATATGATCTGCTTAGGGGTTTATATTAAGCTTGAAAAAGTACGTTGAAATGTGAAAAACGTATAAAAATATGTTTAATTTTTTTAAAAAAATATAAAAAGTGCACTGTAGTGCGTGTTAATTTTGTTTTTCGTATCCTTAATGTGTGCCTAGTAAATACACAATAGCAAGATTTTTTTTATTTTGAAGGGGAGAATGTCTTGGGTTGTAGGCTACTTTCGGATTAGACATATTAACTTTCTTTTGAAAAAAGAAAACTTGTTTCAAAACACAAATGTTAAGTACTCAGAATTTGGTTTTCAGAAATTACCCAGTCATGAATGTGTGTTTTTGGGTACCAAATTCTGCGTGTATAGAGCTTCTGGTTTCAAAATCATGCTCGTATCTAGAGAATTTTGACATTATTAATGCCATCAACGAACTCTACGGGCTCGGATTTTAAAAAAAAAAACTCTACAGGCGGCTTTCTAATCACCCCGACATGATTAATATCCCGAAATGCTGGCAGCAGAGGCGGCTGTGGAAGTGAAGGAACTTCCGGGATTTTTTTTTTTTTGGATGGAAGTAGCACAAATTTTCGAACTTAATCGAAAAGTAGCTGCCTTTTGAAATATATTATAAAACTAGCACTTCACGCACTCTAGTAGTGCGGTATATCCATTAATTGCCAACTCGGAGCGTCAAATTTGCTCAAGGGCTTAGTAAATGTTGTTACCGCGTGTAACCAAAATGCGTTGTTTTTAAAGTATAACGCATTTGGAAAATACATTAGGGTTTTGGAATGTATCGCGCGTATTAAGAATGCGTTTTTTTTTTTTTTTTGGCAAAGAGATAGAAATATTATTGAAATAGCAACCTAAGGCACATAAAAAGTCCATGCAAAGAGAGATAGCCAGAAACTACCAAATATACAAGTACACAACATCAAATAAAAACAAAAAGCAACACTAGGAATAGTTAACCATCACCGGTATCGGGGTGAGGAACAAAACATCTAGCGCATGCCTGGCTAATTGATGAGCACATTGAACCTCCTACCGATCAACTTTAGTGATTTTGCAAAAATTCAACTTTGCAATCTCCGTCCTCAGGTTGCGTAGCAAAAATGTGTCATAGTGATGACACTCACTCCTGCTCCCTATCTGCAGTACAACATTAAAACAATCGGTAAGGATATAGATATTAGAGAATCCCTTAGACAAGCACCATTTAATCGCTTGATTTATTGCTTGAATTTCTGTTTGGATAGGGCTGGTATTATATGTGGAAATTGATTGCTAAGAAATAAGACTCCCTAACAAAAGTCTTATTAAGAATGCGTTGTTATTAACATATAACGCATTTTATAATGCATTAGGGGTTTTAAATGTGTACACCCTTTCTTTTCTTCTCCCTTCGCGATTTGGTTGCCCTTATCATCTCCTCTTCCTGTGCGATCTTATAGGCTCTCTAGTCTCTACTCTCTCCTCCCCCTGCGCGATTGATCTCCACCCAACCACTGTTAGTCCACCGCCAACCACCACCGTAAGTCCTCTCTCTCTCTCTCTCACACACACACACACATAGGCGGCTCCACCCTTTGACAAGGGTGGTCTCTTGAACACCCTCAAGAAAAAAATTTGTTTAGAAATACATGTAAAAATTTTAGTTTTAGTGTAGTATAACCATTATTGAACACCCTACTCACAAATATTTGAACACCCAACTCAAAATATTTGAACACCTAGCTCAACAAATCATCCCACAAATCAATTTTATGTAAACAACCAACCAAAATCTAAAGTCTTCCCGCAGATGCTCAATGTGCACTCTAAAGACTTTTATATTTTATATTACATGTGACAAATTTATATTGGATTTTGTTTGAACGTTTATACTATGAACACTCACAAATCCTAGTAATTCACAATAGAATCCTTAATACACCAGTTCAAAATAAAGTGCACACTCTTTACGATAAAAATTAGGAAAGTCAAGAAAAAAAAGTATCTATTGTATTGATGTCATCCTACGACTTCTCTCTGAGCAACAATAAATATAAAAAAAATATATCTATGCAAACCTACTCGGCACACAAATATATATTAGTGTATTTATCCCCCTAGTTAATTTTACTTGACCCAATAAAGTAGAATTCGCCAAGAAAAATTGTGACATCTTATGTATTTTCATATTGTTTGGCCTCATTTTTCACACTAATATATGAAAATTTTGTATGTATATACTACTCCCTCCGTTCCTATTTGTTTGTCCCACACTCTCTCTCTTGCCTTTTTTCAAATAAAAAAATTAAGTACTTCCGTCTATCATTTTTTAAATTTTTTCGCACCGAATTAAAGTACACGACGAGTACTTTAATTCAGTGTAAAAAAATTTGAAAAATGATACACGAAAACACTTTATTTTTTTATTTGAAAAGTGGCACGACTTTTCGTAGAGGACCAACAAATAGGAACGGAGGGAGTAGTTAGTAGAGCTAGTAGACTAAAGTTAAATGTTGAACACCCTGCCCAAAATTTCTAGAGCCACCACTTCTCTCTCTCTCTCTCTCTCTCTCTCTCTCTCTCTCTCTATATATATATATATATATATATATATATATGTGTGTGTGTGTGTGTGTGTGTGTGACCCTTTCAATAAGGGACCGTTATTTAAGTTTTCATGCGGACCTATGGGTATTTTTTACTTTTCGAACCAAATTTCGACGATCTGAATTGCTCAATGTTTTTAAAATGTGTTTTTAAAGACTCCCGGAAGGAATCCCAAAAAATAAAATACCCGGAAGGGCTTGATCCGATTAGTTTTCGATAAAAATAAAATATGTCCAATTTTTATCGAAAACTAATCAAACCAAACCCTTCCGGGTATTTTTTTTTTTTTTGAAGATTCCTCGGGTGGGACCTTAAAACCAAGTTTTGAGGGACCTTAAAAATACGTTTTTAAAATATTGAGCGGTTTGGATCGTCAAAATTTGGTCTGAAAAGTCAAAAATACCCTTAGGTCCGTATGAAAACTTAAATAAGGGTCCCTTATTAGAAGTTTATTACACACACATATAAACGAAAGTGGCCATAGCATCTCCAATGCATTATTTTTCCTTCAAAATGAAGAACGGAAGTGACATATTAAGGGGAGATTTTCACTTTGTTTGGTTGAGAGTTTTGAGAAGAATATTTTGAGAAATATTTTTGAGATAGTGTTTGGATGAGTTTTTGGAAAAAGTAATAATTAGAAAGATAGTGTAATAATTGGAGAGAGATAGAGAGAGAAATAAAAATAATGATTGGAAAAAGGAGTATGAGTAGAGAGAGAAATGTGATTAATGATTAGAGAGATGAAGAAATAATTTTTTGAAAATTTTTTTGGAAATGTGAAGTGAACAAAGTGTTTGTAATTTATGTCCTCTTTTGCTCAAAAAATTATACTTTTTGGAGGGACACATCCTCCTTTTTGGAGAATTGTTTCTTTAAATGTATTTTCGTTCTTCAAATTTGAAGGACCAAAAATATATTTGAAGAATGGATGTGAGAAAAAGGAGGATGGGTCTCTTCAAAAAGTACATTTTTTAAAAGAAAATGGGGTATAAATTACAAAATCTCCTCTTGATATGTCACTTCTGTTCTTCATTTTGAAGATTTGAAGATTGGTAAGAGATGCTCTACGGGGTTTTAAGAGAAAGTGCTAGCTGTAAATGTGCAAATGTGCCCCATAAATGTGATTTTTGAACTAAATTTTTTTGGATTTGCTGTAAGCTGTGCAAGAACTGTTTATAGAGACCTCTGAGGGCTTTCCTCTATACAGAGTCACCTACATCAAATATGGATTCTAGAGGTGCCAAATGAGCAAGTTGTGTTGAATTTGGGCGGGTTAAATATGGATTGGGTTGAATTTGGGTTGGGTTGGATATGAGTCAATACAACGCGTTTTGAATATGGGTTGGGTTGAATATGGGTAAGTCAAACCCAACCCAACCCAACCCAACCCAACCCATTTTTTTAATAATCTTATTTTTTCTTTTCGTTTAGTACTGAGTTGATGAATCTGATTCCCAATTCCAACCCTATAATATCGGGATTCTCTCTCTCTCTCTCTCTCTCACACTCATGGAAATACAGACTTGGACGAGGCACTGCTAATTCAACAAAATAATCGTCCAATGTGTTACATACAACTATCCCACTATTTTTTACGAGTCCGTTCTCGTGTTATATATACTCGATCAATGCAATTTTTATCGTAATTGGCAGGCATTGCTAATAATTCAAATCAAGTTTCAAACATTTTCTTTTTCATGGAATGCACAAGAGCAACAAACTAGAAAAAAAAAAAAAAAAACATGAATCAAATCGACAAGATTCTGTTTAAATAAAATTCAAAATACGGTGAGGGTACCTTTTGGCACATCCTAATCATTCAAAAGCGTGTTGGACGTCTCAGATTAAAACACCTTCTCTCTCCTCTCATACACCCATTATCTCTCCTCTTTCCCTTTGAAATCCGGACCGTCTAAAATTGGAATGGACTGGGCTAAGGGGACACCACGTGGTACCCACTCAGTACCCAAAATTTTCTCCACAAAACTCTTGGCCTTGTTCGTTTCATACTTTAGTTTAGTTTTGTAATTATTACCTTCATTTCTCTCTTTATATCTCTCCACTCATTATCCCTATCTCCAAAACTAAACTAAACTAAAACTACAACACGAACAAGGACCTCTATTGACATAAGCCCCATTAAAGTCAACAACAACATTACAAAATCCTACCACTTGTCACAGAGAGAGAGAGAGAGAGAGAGAGAGAGAGAGAGAGAGAGAGAGAGAGAGAGAGAGAGAGAGAGAGAGAAATTTCTTCTCCATGCTGTTGGTTGTTCTAGAGGTATGATAAGTGAAATAGATAAAGGTTGATCTATTTCGCTTATTTGACTGGATCTGACGGAACCAGCTCACGTATGACATGATTCAGATCAGATCATAGATTCTCTTCAAGTGAAACCAACCTATCCTTTGTATGATGCTTACACGGTGGTTGGAACAAAGACCCATTTGATTATTAATTCCAATGTGGTAGATATAGATTAAAGGCATTTATCTGCACAACCCAATCAATCGATTAAGGTTAAGTCAGAATAAAAAATGGAATTATGAAAAACCTTTTGCTTGGTTCTATTCTTTTTCTACAAGATGGCGAAAATTTCTTCGACCGCATTCCTAGTCATAGTATGTAGATTGGAAAGAAGACTATTTGACTTTACCCCTTACTTTTTTTTATCCAAATTGGGGTGGTGTGACTATGTAACTCTTGTCAGATTTAAATGTCATAAAATACATCAATAGTTTTTTATATATATAAACTAAAATTCCACTAGACATAAATAAGGAGAACAAATAATTCTTGGAGGGATTAGTCGTCTTCCTAGTCTTCAACATAAGAAAAGGAATTTGCCACATCCCTTTCTTGTGTCAAGATAATAACAATTCCGGATTCCTTTTTCAAAGATTCCTATTCTTAATTGCTATTTTTTCCAGACGGATATTAGAACTGCTTTCTATATATACTATAAAGATACATAGAATTTAGAATATATAGTATATAATATCAAATAGCAAACTAGTCGAACAAAAAAAGATAGGGAAATTTTTTGAGTAAATAGAACTTCTTCAATGAAGTTCTAAAAAATTAAAATTTGATGATATATATATATATATATATATATATATATATATATATATATATATAGTAAAGCTCTATTTATTATAGAAAGGATATCAAGAAAATTGAGTAATTCCTTCTTTCTTCTAACTTATAAAGTATCGATAGATACTATCTAGGAACAGGCATTCCGAATCAATTAATGAAGTTCATTAGTTAAGAATATCATTCAAAAATGGAATGGAGTTTTTTCAAAGATCCGAAAAAGAAATCTGCTTTGTCCTTTATACGAAAAAACATTCTCATTATTGTTAAGAACTCAACGGGTCCTTCCCCCTTGAATCCAACAAAGAAAGAAGGGAATCCCATTGAGCTCTTACGCTTTCATGTTTACAATTCAATTCATCCGATTACTATAGGGATGAACCCAATCCGGAATATGAGCCATAAAAGAAAAGACCTATTAAACCAATCACAAGAATTACCAGTTACAGTACCTATTAGCCAAAGAGGAATCCTTCCATTAGTATCGGCCATTTAACCCACTTTCCTCCACATTTTATCAAATGGTCATGCTAGAGACATAAACAGTCATAGATAATTATGCAATGAGATCCTTTCGAATGGGCTAAGAGAATTTCTAGAGTTATTATTCTATTTTGTATGCTTAGTTGAAGAAATAATTGGAAAATAAAACAGCAAGTACAAAAATGAGCAATAACCCCCAGTAAAGACTGGTACGATTCTATTCAACATTTTGTTTGTTTGGGTTTGATTGTGTCATAGCTCTCTAATTCGGATTAGGTTTATCGTTGTATGAATTGCATTGCTGATATTGACCCTAAAAAGGAAACAATAGGTACAACAAGTCCGTGAACAGCCAACCATCGCAGAGTAACCGAGCGTCGTAGAGTAGCTACGATAGTAGCTACACGAAGGCGGAGACGTATAGTACATACGATAGTAGCTACTCGAAGTCGTTCAATAGTAACCCTTTAGGCTATTGTTGAACCAGTAACAAGCAAGAAACCCCAGTAAGGTAGTTATTAGCTATAACGGAACGGAGTGGAGTTATAGCCTGGAGTGAGTGAACGAAGTGAATGAACTCCGACACACACGTGGGCACGCGTAGAGAGTTCAAAATCTCTTCCCTGTCTAAAGCGAAAAAAGACAGTTAGCAATAACCGAAGGAAACAGACCAACTTATTGAATGCACGTGAAGTTGAAGCTATTTTCCTTTCTTACCTGGAAGTGCACTAAAGAAGTGTTGCTATTGCTATTGCTTATTCCAATCGATTATATAGAAGATCGATGTTGTGTTAGAATTGCTTATTCCAATCCATTTTCAACCCAACTCAACCCATATTACAATATGGGTAGGTTAGGTTGGGTTTTAAGTGGGCGGATATGGACGGGTTCGTGGGTTGGGTTGAGAATTGCCACCTCTAATGGATTCTCTCTTTTTGTACTATTGTGCTTTTACTTTTCTAAGAACTTGAGTTCTAGATGGGAGAAAAATTTATTTTTCATCTTTTGCTTGGCTTAGAGTGTGTTTTTTTAGTAATTTGTTCAATTAGAATTATATGGTTGAAAACAATATTCATATTCATTGATTTATTCAATTATGTTTTTTATGGTTTCTTTGTAGCAAGGGTTATGTGTTCATATCTTTTTCGGGAAAAAAAAGGGATGAAAATTAAAAAGAATTAGAGGTGTGTTTTGCAAGGAGGATGCACAGTGATTAGGGAAGGAAGTTGATGGGATTGAGCTCTCCACTAGTAATTTGATAGGATAGATCACAAATTCACAATGGTTTTTCTTTTGATTGCGAGTTAGTGTGGATCCTTTAATGTGAGCCTTACATAGTTTCATGTCGCAAAATGCATGATTTCACTTGATGCTCCAACCGTTCATTTTCTAGGTATCAATTAATTTGCCAATCATAAAACTCTGATATTAAGAAATCGGGGTGGGTTGCATTTTACAACACATAAGACTATGTTTGGATGACCAGAATCTTGAGTAGGAATAGGAATGTAATTACTAGGAATCAAATTCCTGGGAATTTTCTTGGGTAGGAATATAAATGTAATTACCAGGAATCAAATTCCTAGGAATTTGATACTTGGAGTAATTTTATATCACTGTTTGGATTAATTCAACAATCTTACGCGGGAAACAATTATTTTGAAAATTTATTGAAGTCAACATTTCCTTTTCTTATTGAATGAGCCAGGAATTTGAGATTTCCATGGGTCAGGGGAGGAATCAGATTTCCACTCAGTCTGGGAATGTGATTCCAGATTGCATATGTCATCAAGAATCACATTCCTGTTCTTGTCTCTTCCAAACATAGGAATCAGAAAAGCATGACATCACATTCCCGTTTTTGTCTCTTCCAAACGCAGAAATCATTGAAAGAAGATATCACTTTCTCATTCTCCTCCGAAATTACCGCTATCCAAACTGAGCCTAAGAGAAAAATTATTCTGCTTATATCGCATCACTTGGCCCAGTATACACTCAAATGTACTAAAAACTAAAACCAATAACTAGTGAGTCATGTAAAGTGTTTTTGAAAAAAAGGTAGAGAGAGAAATGAGAGTAATGGTTGTGGAGAGAGAAAAAAGGTGGAGAGAGATAGAGTGAGAAATGAGAATAATAATTGAAAAGTTAGAGAGAGAAAAAGGGGGTCCCACTACTTTTTCCAAAAAAAAAATTCCGGAAAGTGTTTCAAACAAGGTGATTCAATATCACTGACTCACTAGTTTTTATTAAAATATTACCAATGCGTGTTAATATGTAAATATTTAAGTTAGCTCGGGAAGTGGAAATAGTTTTTATTGAACATTTATTGTTTAAGAAGATTTAATATGATCTATAATTTGACAAGAAGTGTATTAAGGACAACTATGAACTTGAAGAATATACGAGTCATCATTTTATTGAGAGGGAGCATTCGTAATTTTTTTTTTTTTGGCAATTGAATTTGACCTTAGGAATTGGCTTACGGTTCAAGACTTGGAACCGTCATGCCTACAACTTAATTTGTTCCTTTTGAGATCTCATGTTTGAAACTTCTACCATCAACTCATTAAGAGCCAGCACATACAAAGCATTTGATCCCGCCTTAATTGAAGTCAGGCTAATAGAGAGCGAGACCGGTGCATAGAATTATTTGAGGTATATTTAAGGTGGCCCCGATACCAGAGTTATCGAAAAAGAAAAAAAATTGCTACTTAAGAATATCAGAAAGAAAATGGTCGATCTATTGTGGGGTCCGGCTATGATATGCCCCAATACGGTTTGGGGCATTCATGGCCCAATTTGGTCAGATCATAGATTGTGTAAGTATACTCATATATTAAAATAAGTGTGGATATACTCCCTCGTCCCAAAAAGTTTGGCCTACTTATAAATTTCCAAATTTTATTCACAATATTCAATGTTACCCAAAACTTATAAATTTTTAGGTTTGCTCTTCATTAGTTGACTCTAATAAAATAGGATTTAATCAAGTTTTGAATTTAAATTGTTTTCTGGAAAGTAGAAAATCTTGTTGCCAATGTAATCAAAGAATTTTTTCAAAATTTTAAAATGCACTTTAAACTTTATAATCTTCAATTATTCGTCTTTTGGTCTCATTGTTTTGATGGTTAAAAGCATCTCAAGGGCAGAAATGAAATTTGCCGGCTTTTCTTTGTTGAAAATTTTAAATTGGTCATATATTTTAGGACAGCCAAAAAAGGAAAGTAAACCAAACTTTTTGGGACGGACGGAGTACATTGCTGCCATACATTATTTAGAAAGCATGTTCATACATTGTGAAAAATGTGGTCATACATTGTGGTAAGTAAACTAAGTATGTGTGGTAAGTATTTTTAGCGAAAAAATCATAAAACCACCATTTTTTTTTTATTAGTGGTTTTGATGCAATGACTGAAATTTATCCATTTTTCAATATAAAGATCCACATTCATAGGGCATCCACGCCCCAATCCCACTTTTAGGTATGGAAGAAGAATTGTCTACGTGAGGTTGCCCGAGTAATGTGAAGCGCCACGTTTTTGTCGACCAGTTCGAGCCGAAGACGCGTGTAATTCAGCAATAAATGCAATTTCGAAAGCGCGCCGCTAGGAGTTAGCCCGCCTTTTCAACTCACTTCAACCCATAATCTTTCGTGCAAGTACGGCCATATTTCTGCCTTTTTCGGCCCCGCAATTGTGTTGGCTGTTGGGAGTGGCCCTTCAATAATTTCTAGAGCTCGATTGCTTGATTTTTTTTAATTTTTTTTTTATAAATTAGGTGTTTTGACCAATTTACATATACCTATATTAATTTTCGAGGCTCAATTTTACCGTCCATTACGAAGAACCTAATAAAAATTGAACAAAGCACTACACCTAAGAGGTTTTGAACTTGAGACCTTAGAAGAAGCAAACCTTCAAATCTTCAGGCCTTGACCAGTAGGCCAATCCTCAGGCTCTCAATTTCTTGATCTTAAAATTATTATGCCTTTATTAGGCAATACTATCTATATTTCCAAAAGTTTCTTTTGGAATTCTGTCCGCTTCTCCCTTTTTGAATGCTTTTTGTGGTATTGTTAGGCAGTCTTAATTTCCTCCCACATTTTCCACCTTATCTGAATTTAAGTACTCCGTATTTGTTATTGGCAAGTATGTTTTTGTTAAATCTGCCAATTTCAAAACTTTTGTTGGGTTATGGATATAGATGAAGCTCTAATGCTTTTGCTTGTTTTTTCACGGCAACGGCGCAAAGATAACCTTGTACACATGGGTATAGTGAAGCCAACTGTGCTACCATTTTTACTTGTGACATTGTTTTGTTTCTTTTGTTTCAAGGGCAGAGTGTAGCATTTGTCCATGGCATCATATTGGGAGTTGTGATGTGTCAAATATATACATTTTCAAACATTACCAATATCAAAGATAACCTTTAATGTGAGTTGTTTTCAATTTTGGAAGTTTGCAACTTTTTCAATTTGCTGGGTTCGTATCTTCCATTTTTCACTTTTCATCGCAAGGGCTTCAGGAAAGTTTTTATTTATTTATTTATATATATCGGAGTTCTCTTTTCACTAACATGGTATTAAAATCACGTGCTTGGTCATTCTGGCTTCAATTGAACCCATCCGCTTGATCTCACTAAGTAGCGCCATTCTGTCTTGCTAGTGAATGATGAGATTATTCTTCAAATTAGTCAGTCCATTACTCCGGACTCCAAGTTCTATAAATAATATCACAAAAGACAACTATTAAACACTAAATAGTATTCCTTTTGTCCCATTCATGTTACTTTTCAATTTTCAAATATTCAATATGGATCTCCATAAATGTTCAATTTGAATTTTGTTTGATAGTTTTCGATTAGTTCCATTATACATAATTTTCAAAATCATGAAAAATATTGTAGATTGAAAGATATGGAGTAATAAGTAATTAAAAAATAGCACAAATATCGAAAATAGACAAATAAATTGAGATGGATGGAATATGAGAAATGTTAGCAATAGTAGAACATTGCCTTGTACGGATGTTTTCTGGCTATGTGACCCCAACCACATCTCTTAAAATAGTTGAGTCTATATATTCCACTCAAGTGATTTCAAGCTTCGTTGTGTAACCAATGTCGCGCCAAGCATTTTGAGGCTCATCTGGGAAGGTATTATGCATTGATCATTTGCATTTAGGTTCTTAATTTGGGCTCCCAAATGTCATGATTTAAGTTACCTTTTTGAATCTTAGGCTAGTGCATTAGTTCATGCTTGAATCTTCATGATTTTGGTCAAGGCATTAAGCTTTTAGTGTTCTGCGTTTATGTGCGTGCACAGAGGTGTGGTATTGAAAGGGATCTTTGTACACATTTTTTTATTAAAGCATTACCAAGCGTCTGCAGACGCGTGCTATTGGACAGCCCTCCTAGTGCCACGTGTCTTAATCCTGTCGGAGCGTTTCCTTGCATTTGCAAATGTCTATTAGCTCTTTTAAAAATTCCTTGTGTCTTGTTTTAAGAGGCTATCTTGTTTCCCAAGAAATGGGGCTATATAAGCTATTTTCCTTTCATTTTATGATAGACTTCATCGAAAATTAGCCGAGTGTTTTTTTTTTTTTTGGGACTATTATTGTAAAAAAAAAAAATTCGAATGCATATATGCTTTTTTCAAATGGTTTATTAAAAATCATAATATTTTTATTAGAAATCGTATACGCTAGTTTATATTAAAAACTCGTAACTTTTCATCAATATAATTCATAATATTTTTATTAGAAATCATAAATATTTTTAATTATGAAAGTGAAGGGCTTAAACATTCACCAAAGGGTACAAGAGGAGGATAAGGCCCATACTGTTTTTAGGAGGGGAGAGGGTCATATATCCTTGCCCTCCTTTTTTCCATGATGCCCTTTTCCTCCCAACCTCCTCCCCTTTCTGTCTTGGAAAAGGGATGTTTTGTTGTGGCAACCTCCCCTTCCCTTCCCCTCCCTTCCGTGGTCGTCACTGTCTGTCATGGTCAACAACTCCACACGCTCTTTCTGTTTGTAGAGGAAATCTTAACTGACACGTGCCCCACTCGCCCCTTCTTCTCTATTTCTCTTTCTCTCCGTTCCAAAAAAGCATGAGCTGGAGGGAGATTCCGTGTGTGGGATTCGAGCTGTATGCCTGTAAATCTAGATAGGCCCCCGTTCTCCTTCCTACCTATAAATACCTTTCCTTTCCTCACTTCTTCTCTTCACCATAACTCAATAACAATCCACTTCACCACCAAAACAGAACAAAACTCAATCCACTCCTCGTAACTAATCAACAAAATATGGAATTCACCATATCCCTGTTTTGCTTCCTTATAATTTCTCTCCTCTTTTCCCTCCACTTCCTCCTAAAACTCCTCACCTCCGGCCGCCGGAAACTTCCCCTCCCACCGGGCTCCATGGGCTGGCCCTATATCGGCGAAACCTTCCAACTTTACTCTCAAAACCCAAATGTCTTCTTTGCCTCCAAAGTCAAGAAGTTAGTGCACTACATAGGATTCTTATCAATTTTGTGTTTCCCTATTTTCTTCTAATCTAATTTAATTTAATTTAGCTAAATGGAAAACTGGCATGGTGTGTTAATTTCTTTAGTTTATTTTTTCCCTTTCCGATAGGTACGGCTCAATACTCAAGACCCACATACTGGGCTGTCCTTGTGTGATGATATCGAGCCCGGAGGCCGCGAAACACGTGCTTGTCACCAGAGCTCATCTATTCAAACCGACATTTCCGGCGAGCAAGGAGAGAATGTTGGGAAAACAAGCAATTTTTTTCCACCAAGGAGATTACCATGCTAAATTGAGGAGACTTGTTCTCAGAGCATTCATGCCCGAATCCATCAAGAACATCGTCTCCGATATCGAATCCATAGCTGTCGGATCTCTTCAATCATGGGAAGGACAGTTGTTGGTCAACACTTTTCAAGAAATGAAGACAGTGAGTCCCTCTTCCACCCACCTTTCCTCTCTCTTTCAATCCATAACACAGGAAAACAAAAACATAGCTCCTCTGCTTTTGCGCTCCCCTGTTTCACCTCAAGTGCTCAATTTGGATAGAAACCGACATTCTTTTTTTCTCTTTTTTTTTTTCTGTCATCTAAATCCACAATCATCCGGGTTTTGATAAATTTCTGTTGAATTTGATTACTGCAGTATGCATTCAATGTTGCATTAATTTCCATATTGGGAAAGGATGGAGTTGTTTACCGAGAAGAGCTCAAGAGATGCTACTACATTCTTGAAAAAGGGTACAATTCAATGCCAATTAATCTCCCAGGAACACTATTCCACAAATCCATGAAAGCGAGGAAGGAGCTAGCCCAGATCTTGGCGGAAGTCATCTCGATTAGGAGGATGAAGCAAAACCACCACACCGATTTGCTCGGATCCTTCATGGGAGACAAAGAAGGCCTCACCGATGAACAAATCGCGGATAACATCATCGGTGTCATCTTCGCAGCCCGTGACACCACAGCCAGCGTGTTGACGTGGATCGTCAAGTATCTCGCCGAGAATCCCAGCGTCCTACAATTAGTCACCGTAAGAATCTAGTAGTAATTCTACACACAACCAACAGTAACAAAAGTCTTACAGTAATTGGGGGTTCAGGTTTAAACTTAGAATGAAGATTGATGAGGCACACATCTCATTTTACGGTGAGTTTTCACTTTGGTATTTTCGGTGGTGTTATTGGATTACAAGTTGTCAAATCAGTTGATGTATGTTGAGGGAATTACTCTCTGATTTGATAATTTATGGAGTAGTTCAAAAATATCGAAAACATCAATAATATTTTAGTGGAAACTCAGCCTTAGTCAACTAACTCTGAATCGAAGTAATCGTTATATATATGTATATATGTATCGTTTGATTGACGGATCACCTTTACAGGAAGAACAAGATGGCATAATAAAGAGAAAAGGAAAATGTGGCGAAGAGGAGAAGGTTTTGAGTTGGGCGGATACCAAGAACATGCCAATTACATCAAGAGTGATCCAAGAAACACTTAGAGTTGCTTCAATTTTGTCTTTCACTTTTAGAGAAGCTGTTGAAGATGTTGAATTTGATGGTCAGTCAGTTTTTCCCTAATTACAAATTTAATATATACTGGAGTAAGTAGCTGTTTGTTACCTTTACAAGACGATAGATACGATGATTGATTGTTTTTGGAGTACACCATAACTTATTTATTCAAATTGTGTATTCAGGTTATCTTATCCCGAAAGGGTGGAAAGTTTTACCCCTATTCAGAAATATCCATCATAGCCCAGATAATTTTCCAGAGCCTGAGAAATTTGATCCCTCAAGATTTGAGGTAAAATATACTAGTGTTCTATGAATTACTCCATTTGTCAATTTTTGCTACTTATGGGTTGTTTTCCATTTGTTAAAATAGAATTTCCTATAAAAGTTGAGTTTAGCTTGGTTGTTAAAAGTCAATTTTCTCTCGCATATTCCTTATTCTAAAAGCAAGTTGCTAAAATCACCTTGATACTTTTAACAAATGGGAGTGGGGAGTTAGGCCGAGTTTTTTGTTTGATTTTAGCAACCCAATTGTTCAAATCAACCATGATTTTAGCAAATGAATTTTCACCAGGTGCTAAAATCATGGTCGATTTAGCAGCTGGTGAACTCATTTACTAAAATCAAACGGAAAACTTAGCGTTAGCAGACGAGAAACTAAGCCTTCCTATATTTTACTAGTCCCATCTACTGCTGCTTGCTAATTTCTGTGATATATTACCAGGTATCACCTAAACCCAATACATTTCTGCCATTTGGCAATGGGACCCACGCATGTCCAGGGAATGAATTGGCCAAGCTGGAGATTTTGGTACTTCTACATCATCTGACCACAAAGTACAGGTGGGTGAACCCTCATCACCATCATTTTCCTTTTAAAGACTTTGATTTTTTTGTTTTTGTTTTCATACAGTAGTGAGTAGCTAAAAAAGTCCAGTTTCTAAAAATAGACGTTGTCTTATGTAGTAGTAGGCTGTAGGAGAATACTGCTCCATCTTGATGGTGATGATAATGATAAGGATGTGTGGTTTGTTTGGATGTGCAGGTGGTCTATGGTGGGCCCACACAGTGGAATTCAGTATGGCCCCTTTGCTCTTCCCCAGAATGGGTTGCCCATCAGGCTTTCCCTCAAGAAATAGAGGGAACAGAAATCCAAGACATGAATATCTTCTATAAATACTCCGTATAAAAAAGGATTACTTCAAAAAGCGGAATCAGAATCCGAATCGGAGGTATTTGAAGAAAAGGACAGGAAAAAAAACGACAAAAAAGAGGCTGGAAATGAGAAATTTTAGAAAGATATATACTGGAAGGGAAATCAGAAGTGTACATAAGAGAGCCCTCATAGTGAAAATCTATATGGGAAACAAATATTGAACCCAAAATTCATGTTCATTTTGAATAAAGAGAGCATAGACTGTACAAAGGGAGGGGATCAATGTAATCTAGTTACTTTAGTTTGTCCAATTCCATGCATGGTTTGAGATTTTTTTGGTATTGTATAAAGTCCGCAAGGCGATAAATGAAACTCCAATTAAGTTTTGACTTTAAAATTTGCGCCATCTTCACTTTTTCTTACAATTCTTATTGTTTTAGCATCACAATTCTTATTGTCTTAGTATTTACAACTAAATGTTGCCACAATTTTGATTGCTACATGAGAAACTATATCATGCAAGAATTTTAGATAAAAAATGATATGGGTCCACCACACTCGCGCACCTCAAGTGCACACCAACACATCTCAACCGTTCAAAAGCATTTTTGAAGTTCTAGTATAAACTCTTCGCGCGAACAGTTTATTAAAATCTGAACATTGATTTCTGAAATGAACGGTTGAGATGCGTTGGTGTGCATATGGAGTACGCGAGTGTGGTGTACCCATTGCAACGCTGATTCTAGATATAGGCGAAATTCGTGCTCATTTCTTTTCTTTTCAGGAGTGAATTAATCCCATCATTTTAACAATGCATGTGTTTCCATTAGAGAAACTTACATGGATTGAGGTTGGTGTAGGTTATTTTGAGAAATAAAAAATACTTGAATCTCTCCCTCGAATTGCTGTTGTCCACTTGATAGCTTAATTTTCTAGATTTAATACTCAGGCCTTTTCAAGTATTTTCTTCTATTTTTGTCGTTTACATGCACAACCAACAATTTTTCCAGTTCACATATGTATGTATTTTGTATATCAAAAAACATATGAAGGTCGTTGCCAACTTTAGTAGGCTGAAATATAACAACTCGAGAAACTATACCTGGCACGATCCGAACCGGGTGAAACCCGAGGTGACTCGGATGGAAATTCGAGATATATATTATAACTGACGTCATGGATGCTATCATCAGGGGCGGTTGCCCCTTGTGCCATTCTCGTGAAGGCACATGTGCATGCTACAACTGTCTATACGACATGATGACGATAACCGAGCCGTTATGATACATGTCAAGCCACGATTCTAGACAATTGCATGCAATGATAACTAGGGATGGCAACTTTCCCATATTCAATGGATACCCGCCCCGCCCCTGCCCATATGGAGGCGGAGATAACCTAGAATTTTCCCCAATAGTAGCGGGTATGGTAGAATATGAAGAAAACCCGCTCGGGTATGGAGCAGGTATGATTTTATAATTCCCATCCCCAAATACCCGTACCTGCTCCATACCCCCACCGTACCCGGTTATACATACTATAAAGGCCATATAATATATGTACATATAAATAGGAACATACGTATAAATCTTAAGTATAGTTACATATGTAAACAATTACCTTTTTGATTAGCAAATCTTATCACTTACTACATATCCTAGACTACTTAATATTAAAAAACATCAATTAAGATTATATTTTTTAAATATAAATATTATTTTAATTATTTCATTCTTTCACTTATTTATTTATTTTTTTGTTTGGATATGGGTATGTTCGGGGAAACCCCAATCTCCATCGGGAGATGGGTTTGGTTTTTCAACTAATATCCCCAATGGGGATGGGGGCGGGGATGGTGAAAGATCCTCCAATCGGAGATCGGGTATGGAATAGGGTCCCCTGATCCATACCCTACCCGTTGCCATCCCTAATGATAACAGACTTGGCCCGTGACGTATTCTGAAGTCATCCAAGCCAAATGACTAATTTGCCCCTGTAATTAGAGCACAAGTTAGGAGGAGCCTATGTAAAGGAATAGGATGAACCCTAGAAGGTACACAATTCACTCTCTCTAAGCAATAAACTCTTCTCTTTGGTACTTCCCTCCTCCTTGTTCTTACTAAACCGTCAGAGACAGTGCCTTCCTTGGCCAACTTTCGGCCAGGTCGAGTGCTAACGCTGGGTGCTAAGTGTGCAGGTGTACCAAAGGAATCCACTCTCGTCACCAAGAAGCAGATTGAAAGGTTTATCTAGAAATCAGGACACCACACCAACTGAATCATGCATAATGTTTTATTTAGGATGCATAAACATGTTGCACTGATATGAAAACAGATTACAACTGACCAAACAACAAAACAAAAAAAACCAGCAAACATAAGAAGGAAATTGCAAGAAAAAAATAGCTTTGTTGTCCATACTGCTTGCGACCTTAGATGGTATCGTCGATGGTGTCGCCCCAAGCGTAGGGCTAGGTATCGCATAGCATAATAACCGGTGAGACTGGGTCGAATCCACAGGGACCGAATGCACCTAGCGTGATGGTTGACTTGCGAATGAAGTTTTTAGCCTTAAAGCAGCAAATTGAAATTTTGTGGTTTGTTTTGTGGAATTCTCTAGACATCGAGAACGAATCGGAAGATTGAAAAGACTAAGTAAAACTAAGGCAAAGTCTAGGGGCTTTTAATGACCATGACCAGGGTTAATCTGTTTCTCTCTTGTTAACCGGCTTGGGACATCGTCAAATGCCCCCGAACGGAAGATTTAGAGCTTAAAACCATTTTATTGGAAAAGGTGTTTAACAAAGATTAGGATTTTTCGATTCATTTGGCAAACGTTTAAATTGACATCGCCCTAAGCATCACACGTGCCAAATAGTTAAACCCTTGGCTACATGTGATCAAAGGGATTAACAAGCCCAAACTTTGGTACATAAAATAAACCCTAACTCTTTGATCAACAAGAAATGTTTGCTTTTTTACTAGAAGAACGGATTAAGCCTGATTCATAGAATGTTAATCACCCCATGACTAAGCCTATTTAAACTACTCACAAACCATAGTAAGAAACAAGACTAGAACTTTGAAGGAAATGCAAAACATGAGATATATGAAAATAAACTTGATTTTATAAAAGATCACAAGAAATTAAACTAAACACGAAACTTACATGAGTTTTCTAGAGAGAGAAAGCTTGAAACCCTCTCCAATGGAGGAGAGAGGGGAGAGCTAACAAAAGACTTAAAGTAAAATGAAAGATAAGTGAGAAAGATAGGAGAGAGAGCCTACATACAAACGTTTTCCCCTCCCACTAAAATATCCAAAAAGCTCTCTCAAAGAGCAAAAACTTGCCATAAAAGGAAAGTCCAAGAATGTGCTTGATATTGCTGCATGGACAAGGTTGGATCGATAGGGTGGATCGATCCAAATGGCTCTGATGGGAATTTGGATGAGTTGGATCGATCCACTTGTAAGAGTGGATCGATTAAACTTCGTCTGTTCAGGCAGATTTTTTACCCAACTTCGCGGGCACGCCCTTGCTTCGTCCGAACTCGGAATTAGGCGATTCTTGAACCGTTGGAAAGCTCTATGATTCTACTTTCAAACCCAATTGACTTTATATTCATAGCCTTTGGATTTTGAGAGAAATGAGCCTTTTCTTATCAGTGTGTCGGATTTTCTTGAGGCTCGTAGCTCCATTTTCATGTTCCTTTGCTCCGGGCCTTCATTGAA
Source organism: Vaccinium darrowii (assembly GCA_020921065.1). Taxonomy (NCBI): domain Eukaryota; kingdom Viridiplantae; phylum Streptophyta; class Magnoliopsida; order Ericales; family Ericaceae; genus Vaccinium; species Vaccinium darrowii. The sequence goes on along the minus strand of CM037162.1, from coordinate 23,001,688 downwards.
CCTTCCAAAGCTCCTCGAATTGATTTCTAAGCTTCGGTAAATGTCCTCCAAGGCATTGAGGGTCCTTGGGTACTTCCAGATACAACCGAAAATTATTTGGAGCTTTGGACACGCCTTTTAGCTCCTATTTTCTAAAACTCATCAAAAACACACCTCGCGCGAAATCAATTGTATAAAGCCAAAATATGCACATATGTGTGATAAAAATGAGCTAGATAAGCTCGAATATCTACAATATTATGGGCTTATCAGTACCCTTCAATCAGCTGACAGCTGGTGGAGATGGGTAAACAGTCCATGGATATCTAGAGTGGTATTCTTGTTACCGCTTGCAGGATCGAAACCGGATCTACTGAACATGCCTTTACAGCTGCCGCCGAAAAGCTCTAAAATCTGTCACCAAACCGAGCAGATTTAAGAGCCAAAACATAGATCTGAGCCTTTGCAGTGCAAATATGATGGGGAAAGTGGAAGATCTTCTCTTCCTAGGGAGAACATCTCCATAAATGTATGGGGATAAAATCCACGTATATTATTGATCACATGCTTACTTGCCGGAACTGTAATGCTACAAAATAAACAAAGGGGTTGGAGCACATTTGCCTCTCATCGGCAAAGGCCCTCCGATGCTTAAAGTAGTAATGGATCACTAATTAAGCCAAAACAATGCGTATAACTGAGTATTATAGCGTACCTTTCTTCATGCGTATGATGCCTTATTTATAGGTTCGAGTTACTTGTTGATCAAGGCTTATCGTAGCCCTAGTTTCCTATTTATAGTAGGAAACCTTTCCTAATATGACTTACCCTATTAGGTAGATCCATGTTGTACCATACAAGATCTCCTCTTGTAATAGAATCACTTTCCATATAGGTCTCTTTCCTTCTAGGATGTATTCCTAGTTGTGTTAGGAATACCTATGTCAATTCTTTAAACCACGGGATTTCCTCTTATCACATAAGAGACTAACTCAGATCCTTCTGGAATGTCACATCGCCCTATTCTCTTAGGCAGTCCTGGCTGTTACGCCACATAGTTCGGCATGGTCCTTTCAAGGCCTAGTCTGTATGTGCCGAGCTATACCTAGCTAGACATGTAGTCCCATAATGCAACCCTGGCTATATTGGTAGCCTGGCTAGCTTAACTCCTTAGTCCTGATCTAATTCGTGGCCTATCTTGTTTGGTGTCGGGTTAAGGGACTTCTATACAATAACGTCGTGCTATTTTACCCTCTCGTGGTATTTACACTGAGCACGTGTTCTGCTCATGCTACATACTTTTATAAGCACTTGGGTTTTGCCTTCTCCAATAACTCCTTGTATTTTCGGAAGCATTACTTGATGGAATAAGGTTTATTTTAAAAAAAAATATTATTTCATTGCACAACAAAATAAAATAATATAAAACTCATCATAGATGGATTACGGAAATAATGGAATAGTTGTTAGGAATTAATATTACAATCTTCCAACACAAAAATAAGAAAATGGTAGGGTCTTTTGGCACCTATTTTTTAGCCTGATCCCCTGTCTGATAATATGGCTCCTTGTCTTCTCCTTTAGTACCTGATGTGATATGCCAGGGCCAACAATAACACTATGACTGATAAATCACTCAATAGTTAACTATTACCCCACTAACCTTTACATTAAAGTTAGCAATACAAAAATGAAAAGCAAGTAAATGATTTTAATCTAGCCTTTTAACTTATATTTCAACTAAGTTCTCCACCATGACAATATCCTCCAATTTAACCACTAAGACTATGACCCTTTGTGATTCAACTCTCACTTTGTTTGCCTTAACCGAGAACCCCGATGAAATGGCCCAAGTTATGTACTTAGTTGAATTCATCAGTGCCTCATAAGGATAAATTTTTCAAGGACTCGCCAAACCAATGGGCCCATGACGAGCTATCTGAATCCATGGGGTAAGTATACTATAATATAAAACAGCTCTTATCATCTAAATTCATCATTACAAGAAAATGGGCCATTCCCGGAAGATTCTTTTCCGACATTTCTATTAACACTGGAAAAAGCCAGTTTTCTGGCATTTCAACAAACCCCAGAAAAAAAACCACAGGAAAAATTATTTTCCCTGCGTCCAATACCGCCGGTAAAAATTAAATTTTTGAAAATACTTTATTGTAATATATAATGTGTGTGTGTGTGTACAATAAACTTCTAATAACGGACCCTTATATATGTACAAAAAACTTCTAATAAGGGACCCTTATATAGGAAACAAATGTGTGCTTGCTTAGTTGGTAGCATGCGCGTGTGAGGGGGTAAGGGTCACGAGTTTGAGTCCTAGGGTAAGCAATTCTCAATCAATATTGCCCGCCATGCTAGTGTCATGTGGCCTTTTTTCCCCTTTATAAGGCAATAAGCTTTCTTGACATTTGTGAAATGCCGCAAATAGTGTCGAGCATTGTCAGCATTTGTGACAACTTCTCCCGACATTTGTTAACATTAATGACACTCATATAGACGGTTTTTGTAGCATTAATGACACTCGTATAGATTTTTCTAAAACTACAAGGGTATGTCTTAACTTCGAACCATTTTTATGTGATATTTTATTTTTTTAAATAGTGCTTATCCTTCCATTGCAGCAATATACTTATGGACTTTGGTGGTCCATCTAGTCTTACTTGGCCAGAGCTTATTGCTGATAACGTGTTATAAAACTAAGTAAATAATAAATTAACTTTGCATAAAAGTAAGACAAATATTGAACATAATATGAATGTTGTTATAAATGTTTATCAGTATGGATGACCATTCCCCTTGGTATGTGTGATAGCACAATAAGTGTACTTGGTTGAGCCTCTGGCTATATATGTGTACCATTCCAACAAAGAGGGTACGCACAATACAAGCGAGAGAGAAAGAAAAGGCAGAGAGCAAAATACCATTCTGAATAATATTTGAGTAGTCCAGAAGACTAACTTTCTACATATTTGTGTCTAGACTTTGTTTACTTTTCAGCTCTTATTATCTGCTTGATTTCATAACACGTTATCAGCACGAGACCCTAACCAACTGAGAGAGGTAAACAAAATCTCGTACTCTATTCCTACACATTTGATTTTATGTACTGTCTTATATCTTTTCATTCTAAATATCAATGTATATGGGATACTGATCATATGAATGGAAAAAAGGGGAAGTACCTGAAGTACTAATCAATAATGAATCCGGAAGCATTCTACTCTTAAAAAAAAAGAAAAAAATTGTACCAGAAGTACATATCAACTATGAATCCTGAAGTATTCTAGTTATGAAAAAAAAAAATTAATTTGGAATCCTTAAGTATTCTAGTAATAAAAATAAATACCTGAAGTATTTTTAGCAACAAGGTGGATGGGTTTTTCAAATACTGAATCCACCACACCGCCTCGAACCCATGACCTTCCATAAGGGAAAGCACGAGTTTGGCCACCGAGCTGACCCCAGTGGTTGAACATATTCCATTATGTTTATTTATTTGTACATCTTCTCAATCATTTTCAACATTTGAAATTTTAAATGAATAATAGAGGTGCAAATTATTCTACTATGTTTATAAAAAAAAAATTAATAGAGACACTAGTTCCTCCTCTGTTCGTGAAAAACATAAAAAAAAAAAGAGGGTTTACGTTGATATTGGTTTTGAAATTGTCAGTTGCCTAGCCAATTGTTACCAATTATCAGTTACCTAGTCAATTATCCTTTTTAATTTGTTTAAAATAAAAAAAAAGGGGGGAAAGAAGAAAGAAGAAGTCAAAATCTTTTTTTGCTTTAATACACTCTTTTTAGAAAGTATTACTTCTTTGACATATTGTGCCTAGTTCAGAGTAAATGTTATAATCTACATACTTGTGATTGTTTCAGTATGCTCTTGCAGATTTATTATAGTCTACCCCTTGACTTTGTATTGTTCTGTTTTCCTTAAAATGGAACTTATTTGTCTAATCAAAGAATCTTGTTTTATAGACAATGTCGAACTATACGAAATTGAAATTTGTTGCCCTTGACATTTCGGGAAGAAATTATCTTTCATGGATCCTTGACATAGAGATTCATCTCGATGCAATGGAAATCGGGAGAACGATCACAAATGGTAATAGTGCATCCCTGAAGGATCGCGCAAGGGCCATGATCTTCATCCGACATCACCTCCACGAGGACCTGAAGTCCGAGTATCTCACTGTCAAAGACCCACTAGTTTTGTGGAACAACCTGAAAGAAAGATATGGGCACCAAAAGACAGTCATGTTGCCTAGAGCTCGTTATCATTGGATGCACCTAAGATTTGAAGATTACAAATCGGTTAACGAGTATAATTCTGCCCTATTCAGAACTGTTTCACTTATGAGACTGTGTGGGGAGAAAATTACTGAAATGGATATGTTAGAAAAGACATATTCCACGATTCACCCTAGAAACATGAATCTATCACAAACATATAGACAGAGGGGCTATGAAAAATACTCGGATTTGATATCCTGTCTCCTGGTAGCTGAACAAAACAATGAATTATTAATGAAAAATCACGAGTCTCGTCCAACCGGATCTATACCGTTTCCAGAAGCAAACGGAGTTTCATTCCACAGTCAGGGAGGTGGCCGCGGCCGTGGCCGTGGCCGAGGTCATGGGCGCGGACGCGGACGGGGGCGTGGTGGCCATAACTACCAAGTCCGTGGAGGACACATCAAGAAGCCCAACAAGAAAACTGATTTTTCCCGGAAGTGGAATAAGTGGGATAGGTCGGATGTATCCCAAGGAAAGGGAAAGGATTTTCAAGCTAAACCTTTTAAGAATACAGAAGATTCATGTTACAGATGTGGAGTGAAAGGTCATTGGTCGCGTACCTGTCGTACGCCAAAACATTTAGTTGATCTTTACCAGGCATCAATCAAGGGGAAAGGAAAAGAAGTTGAAACCAATTTTCTTGATCAAGTTAATCAAACTGACACTTTTGAACCTTTTGATTTTTCATCTTTTGATATGTCTAATTTACCTGCTGGACCTAGTGGGACAAAAGATGATTTCTTTGATGATGGAGATGACTACCCTGATTGGTCCATGCATTTGGACTAAATAAGTATCTTTGCTTATGTTTGAAATAATAGTCTAAGGACTAATCTATCTTTCAATAATGTTGTAAGAGATATGTCATGTTGTATTTGATTTTGGAATAAAAGTTTCAAGATGTGTTTTCAGTTACTTATTTGTGAAATCTTTAAATTTGTATTTTTGCATTTAGGAGCATGGATACTAATGGGACATTATCAAATGCAAAGATAAATGGTGAAGATATCTGTCTGGTAGACAGTGGTCCGACACATACTATTCTTCGAGATAACAGATATTTTAAACATTTGACAAAGATAAAAGCTTATGTCAATACAATATCAGGTTCTGCAGACCTAATTGAAGGCTCTGGAAGAGCAAATATTGTTCTAGCAAACGGAACAAATTTAAATATTGACAATGCTTTGTATTCTACCAAATCCAAAAGAAATCTGTTAAGTTTTATGGATATACGTCGTAATGGTTATCATATTGAAACCACAAACGAAGGTAGAAAAGAATATTTGTTTATCACTTCTAATATGTCTGGCCGGAAGCTAGTATTAGAAAGATTTTCTGCATTATCTTCTGGGTTACATTATACGACGATTAGAACAATTGAATCATATACTGTGATGAACCAGAAGTGCTCCAACCCAAAACTTTTTACGCTATGGCATGATCGCCTTGGGCATCCAGGTTCAATAATGATGCGTCGTATTGTTGAAAATTCACAAGGGCATCCATTAAAGAACCAGAAGATTCTATTACCCAAGAATTATCCATGTAATGCCTGTTCACAAGGGAAATTGATAATTAGACCATCAATCTCCAAAGTGATTGTTGAATCACCATCATTTTTACAAAGAATACAAGGAGATATTTGTGGGCCGATACACCCACCAAGTGGACCATTTCGATATTTCATGATTCTAGTTGATGCCTCAACTAGATGGTCACATACCTGTTTACTGTCTACACGAAATGTTGCATTTGCTAGATTCCTTGCTCAGATCATTAGATTAAGAGCACAGTTCTCAGATCATCAAATCAAAACAATTCGTCTTGACAATGCTGGAGAGTTCACATCTCAGACATTTAATGATTACTGCATGTCAATTGGTGCTGATGTTGAGCATCCTGTTGCACATACTCATACCCAAAATGGTTTGGCTAAATCTTTTATTAAAAGACTTCAGCTAATTGCTCGACCATTGCTTATGAAAACAAAATTGCCAGTTTCTGCTTGGGGACATGCTATTTTACATGCTGCATCTCTGATTCATGTTAGACCAACTGCATATCGTAAATTTTCACCCACACAGCTTGCTCTTGGTCAACAACCGAATATCTCTCACTTAAGAGTTTTTTGTTGTGCCGTGTATGTACCTATTGCACCACCCCAACGTACTAAAATGGGTCCACAACGTAGGCTTGGGATTTATGTTGGTTTTGATTCTCCATCCATCATTAGATACCTCGAACCCCTAACAGGCGATGTGTTTAAGGCACGTTTTGAGGATTGTCATTTTGATGAATCAGTTTTCCCACCATTAGGAGGAGATAAGTCGAAGCCAGAAGCTCGACGTGAAATTACTTGGAGTGTTTCAGCATTATCTCATCTTGATCCTTGTACTAATCAATGTGAACTGGAAGTTCAAAGAATCATTCATTTGCAAAATATCGCAAATCAGTTACCGGATGCATTTACAGATGCAAATAAAGTAACCAAGTCTCATATACCAGCTGCCAATATCCCAGCACGGATCGAAATTCCCACAGGACAAATTACTAGTACAACAGCTGATGAATCTAAAGCACGCCAAAAGCGTGGGAGACCTGTTGGTGCCAAAGATAAACTTCCCCGGAAGAGGAAAATCCAAGGCAAACAAATTGAAGTCCCAGAAATAGCTGATACTACTGAGGGGATCAAGCTAATAAATGTAAAAGCTCATGAAGAGGCTAAACCCGCAAATGAAAGAATGAATTTATCAATGTTTCCTCCTACTTCTGAATCTCCCGAAGAGTTATTTCCTGAAATGGAACAGGTACTTGAGAATAATGAGATCTCAATACATTATATGAGTACAGGAGAAATGTTGGACAGAAATAGAACCGTTGTCAACAACGCGTTTTCATTTAAGGTTGCTCTTGACATTACTAGAAGTGATGATGAAAGTGAACCACAAACTGTCGAAGAATGTCGACGCAGAAATGATTGGCCAATGTGGAAAGGAGCAATTCAAGCAGAATTAAATTCTCTCGCAAAGAGAGAAGTATTTGGACCTGTAGTTCAAACCCCTGGAGGAATACAACCGGTGGGATACAAATGGGTGTTGGTGCGAAAGCGCAATGAGAAAAATGAAATTGTGCGATATAAAGCGCGGCTTGTTGCACAAGGTTTCTCACAGAGACTTGGAATTGATTACGAGGAGACATACTCTCCCGTAATGGATGCTATTACATTCAGATTTTTTATTAGCTTGGTAGTTACAGAATGTCTGGACATGCGTCTGATGGACGTTGTGACAGCATACTTGTATGGATCACTAGATGCTGACATATACATGAAGGTCCCCGAAGGATATACTATGCCTGAAGCATGCAGTTCAAAACCTCGAAGTGTTTATTCGCTTAAGCTACAAAAATCTTTATATGGGTTGAAACAATCTGGTCGTATGTGGTACAAACGCCTTAGCAACTACCTATTAAAGGAAGGATATGAAAATGATCCTATTTGTCCATGCATTTTTACTAAGAAATCAAACTCTGGTTTTGCAATTATTGCAGTTTATGTCGATGATTTAAATCTCGTGGGAACTTCGGAAGAGCTCATAAAAACCACCGAATATTTAAAGAAAGAGTTTGAGATGAAAGATCTTGGCAAAACAAAGTTTTGTCTCGGCCTGCAAATCGATCATTTGCCAACTGGGGTTCTAGTACACCAGTCGACATATACGGAAAAGGTTCTTAAGCAATTCTACATGGATAAAGCACATCCATTGAGTACTCCTATGGTTGTTTGATCACTTGATGTGAACAAAGATCCATTTCATCCCCAAGAAGAGGGAGAGGAAATTTTTGGTTCGGAAGTACCATATATGAATGCCATCGGTGCACTTATGTACCGGCAAATTGTACACGACCAGATATTGCATTTTCAGTCAACTTATTGTCTCGATATAGTTCAGCTCCAACTCAACGGCATTGGAAAGGAATTAAACACATTTTTCGTTATCTCCAAGGAACGGTTGATTTGGGTTTATTCTATTCAAATGGATCGAAGTCACAATTAATCAGATATGCAGCTGCTGGTTATTTATCTGAACCACACAAAGCCCAATCACAAACGGGATATGTGTTTACTTGTGGTGGTACTGCTATTTCATGGCGTTCTGTGAAGCAAACGTTGATTGCTACTTCTTCTAATCATTCTGAAATTATCGCGATTCATGAAACAAGCCGTGAATGTGTTTGGTTGAGATCTATGATACAACATATTCGGGAAAAATGTGGATTATCTTCAATTAAAGATAACCCAACCATATTACATGAAGACAATGCCGCATGTATCACACAGATTAAAGCTGGTTATATTAAAGGAGACAGAACTAAGCATATTTCACCAAAATTCTTCTACACCCATGATCTCCAGAAAAGCGGTGATATTGATGTTCAGCAGATACGTTCTAACGACAATCTGGCAGATTTATTCACTAAAGCATTACCAACCGCAACATTCAAGAAGCTAGTTAACGGTATTGGGATGCGTCGACTCAAAGACAAATCATGCAAAGTTGAGGGGGAGTAATTGATGCTAAAAGATAAACGATTGTACTCTTTTTCCTTTGTCTAAGGTTTTGTCCCATTGGATTTTCCTTAGCAAGGTTTCAATGAGGCAATCTGTAAATAATTTTTCACTATGTAATCTTTTTCCTTCACCGAAGGTTTTTTCCCATTGGGTTTTCCTTGGTAAGGTTTTAATGAGGCATATTTTTAGTTTTTTGGTCATCCAAGGGGGAGTGTTACAAATGTTTATCAGTATGGATGACCATTCCCCTTGGTATGTGTGATAGCACAATAAGTGTACTTAGTTGAGCCTCTGGCTATATATGTGTATCATTCCAACAAAGAGGGTACGCACAATACAAGCGAGAGAGAAAGAAAAGGCAGAGAGCAAAATACCATTCTGAATAATATTTGAGTAGTCCAGAATACTAACTTTCTACATATTTGTGTCTAGACTTTGTTTACTTTTCAGCTCTTATTATCTGCTTGATTTCATAACAAATGTGAAATAGTTTTTCAAAAATTATTGAGATCGATCTTCTAGACCGATAATATTCTCATCACCTTCCCAACCGGGCCAGAAATAGGCTCTTGCAGTTGGCGAGTTCAAATGGAATGGAATACACAGGTCGAGGCCGATTGGGCCACACAACTCTGCCTCAATTGGGCCAGACTACAAGATCTATGAAAAAAGCCCAAACAGGTCTTAGAAAACCTTGACTGGACTTCAATATTAAGAGCAAAGGACTGGCCGGTCCAATTATTGGACCGACTTTACGTCTAACTCCAGCTCCCGTTAATTTGCACAATCATAATGCACGTGCATCCCGTTACTTTGCTACTTGACGCATGTATCACTAGAAGTCTCACATAATTCAATCTCTCTAGGTACCCTATAAAAATGTCTAAACCTAAATCTTAGGGTATTTAATAAAAGTGCCTAAAATTCTAGGGTATCCTATGAAAGTACCTAAACCACTAAAACCTTATAATAAGAAAATGTTTCCTAAATCTAAACCCTAGGGTAGCTTATGAAAGTGCCTAAATCTAAACCCTAGGGTACCCTATGAAAGTGCTTAAAAGTGTCTAAAATCCTAGGATACCCAATAAAAGTGTCTAAACCACTAAAAATCTTATAATAGGAGTGCACCCTAAGTGCCTAAACCCCCAAAAGAGTGATTGACCTTAATGGTAATAAATATTTATTTTTTATACCGGCCCGTAGTAAAACCTTAATGGGACCAAAGATGATCCAAGGACATCCCCATTTGGATAGAGAGCAAAAAATAGAGATGGAACAAATATGGAGATCAGAAACAACACGCACTGTGAATGAACAATCACATTTTTACTTTCAAAAGGATAGCCAATATCACAAAAGACCATACAGTGACAATGAACACACATGGGTTTTACATTTGGACCGCGATGAATTGAGTAACTTATCACCCACTCTCTTTTAACTAATGAATTGGAAAATGTCCCTTCGGGGACAGCCGATAAAATTGAAACGATACAGGGAACTAATGAATTAGAAAATAGGAGCTCCACCTCCTCTCTCTCCACTGAACCTTAAAATATTCCCCCACTAAATATTATCTCCTCTCCAAGAGAAAGGTTAAGGCACAAACACACAGTTCACAGGGAATTCAATGAATATATTTGATCACTCATCACACAAGCTCAATCTTTAATTGAGGGCCTTGAGGCATCCAAGAACCAATAAAAACCACAGCGCTATGAAAGAGAGAATATTGTTAGTTAACATTATAGTTAGAGGCAATACGAGCCACCCAGTAACCAATGCTCCAGGGTCCCTCACTAACACAAATTGGTGCGGCCTCTCTGACAAATTGTGTAGATCTCATACCAAAATGTGCGGAGAGAGACCCTGAAGCACTGCTACTTAACTCGATTGAGTAATCTCTCTGTGTGTCGCCAATCTTGATTTGGGTAGTTTATGCAATATCAGGAATGCATGGAGACAAGGGCACAAATTGCTAACTCTTGTCCATTGCTCCAATAAAGAAAAAGAGCAACAAGAGGAAGGCATTAACTGATTACCCCATTGAAAGCATAAGAAGAGAAAGGGAGAAAACATTACAACTAAGAGACAAAGGGGGAGGGAGTTTTATTTCCTTCATTTTCTTTTTGTCAGTGCCTTATTTCCTTCATTGGTCCCACAGCGCATATAATTTATGAAAGAGAATGAAAAATCTGGTAAAAAAAAAAATAACAGGAAAAAAGAGGGCACGGTTAGCTTTAAAGTGGGTTTTCTTCGGTCATTTCAATGTTATGAAATTGATTTTGGATCTTAGATTTCCTATATTGAGTGGGGAAAATAACTTAACAAAGCTGCTTGATGTATTACTTGATTTAATCCATGCAACTCGGCATGCCACAAATCTTCTGTGAATAACAACGTGAACATGAGATCATAAAACTCAGCATGCCACAAACTCGTCAACTTGATTTAATCCAACTTGGGTTACATTTGATGGTGAGCAATAAAAAGGGTCGCAATGAATTGTAAATCAAATCACATAGGAAGTAAAATTTAATGCTCAAAGGACAATTACTCTTTTTCTCTCACAAGTGAGTGGAACCCACATAATTGGACGTAGACGACGAAAAATCCTCTGAATAGCCTTTGAAAACACTTGCAGTTCTTAGGTAACAGCTAAAGCTGCTGCTTTAGCTTTGAAGTGTCGAGGGTTCCACAAGGGCCAATCAAACTTCCTACTCTACAATAAGAAGTCGTAAGTAAAAACTTTTGAGCGGACGCCCTCCATAAGTCTTCCCAAATAAAAAGACCTAATCCCACCAAACCCAAGTGTTACATACCTTAGCCGACAACAAAATATGTTACCCTTGACACAGTATTGACAGCAGCCAATCACTTGACACGTCTTCTTGCTAAAATACGTTACTCTTCAATAGACAGAGAGAGTAGTCGATTCTAAATCACTTTCTTCTTCTTCTTCTTCTTCTTCTTCTTCTTCTTTCAGGCATCCGTTTCCAAAATTAAAAGAGAACAAAAGACAAGTTAGTAAATACCAATTATTATACTGGAGCAAATGACTTCTTGCAAGAGTAAGTAGAATCATTACCGGGAGTCTTTTTTGGTTTTTGACAAGAGAGCTCATAAGATTCGTTGAGGAAACGATGGTGGATTCCCACTGCAAATAAAATTTTTCTTTCAATTAGGTAAGTGACTGTGACTATAGAAACATTCACGTCAAAAGAGAGCTAAGTATGCCAAGAGACTAACACCACGTGTGGAGACATTTTCCCCAGAGAACCAAGCATGGAACTTGTGAATAAAACAGGATAGGGCTTCGAAAGCTACCCTGTGAAATCCATAGCAATGAAATTGGTAGACATCCATAATAATGACATTATATAGCAAGAATCACAAGAACAACCATTAGAAACTTCATTCAATGACCAAATAAAATGGTTAGCGGTAAAACATAAATAAACTCGTAATAAACTTTTAGGCTAGCTGGTTATAAAAATATAGAATACCTGTCTCGACATGGGCATGCAGTCCATATTAAAAAGTATGATCCTCTAATTATTCTAACTACAGAACCAAATCCTTAAATATAACTGTTTATGACTTCAAATCTTTCACTCTTTTTTGTTTTCTTTTCTTTTCTTCGGGTTATTTGGGATAGGCAATAGAAACTCTGCAACAGAACACAACACATAAAATTATCTTTGAAGCATACTAGTTACTCTTCAACCAGAAGAAAGACACAATGAATTTGTCATTCTAGATGCATAAGAATGGAATCGTAAATAGATTAAGTACTAGTATTTGTATGCACTAGCCTCAACGCCAATGCTCTGGATGCTGAATGAAAGAAGCATAGTAACGTGCACATAAATCAAAATGATTCTTCGATCTGCCCTCTCTGATGCCTTTTGGCTTTGATTTGAGGGCATGATTCCACAGCAAACGCGACGGTATAAGGGGACCACTGTTTCAGTGGTATTCTGTGAGCAGCCACTTTGTGCATTTATTGCCAAAGGTTAGGTCTGTCTCCAATCCTTCTGTTTCAGTGGTACTCTGGGAGCAACCACTTTGTGCATTTATGGCCAAAGATTAGGTCTGTCTCCTATCCATAAAGCAAGCCATGGGAGGTTAGGAACAAGAGACTCGATCTACATTCAACTGTTCAACATGAATTATGAAAAAATCTTAGGATATTCAATCTCTTAAATTTCTCAACTAAAAGGTACTGTTCCCAAACAGCATTCACATAGCTACTTAAAAATCATCAAATTCCTCAACAAGGAAAATAAAATTTGGTCGAAGTTAACGGAAGAATGTGCGAAGTTGAAAATTACCAAGAATGAACCCCACGAGAAAATAAAACAAGGGTAAAATAACCACACTCAAAAGCAAGTAGTACCTTAAAAACTTGCTCGAGGGTTGACCAGTACCTCCCTCCATGAATGAAGTTATTAATTTTGAACCCACAGGTCATCATACTGGTCCTCTCCTTCCATATTCTTTTGAAATCCCACGAAGAAGCCGAATGTACTTTTCTATCTTCACTTCATAATTGCAGCCGGGGAAGTCATAGCAGATTCTGTTTCACTGTAAAATTCATATAACCAATAAATAGTTAAGACATCCATAAGAATGGTATTTACCACAAGAATAATATATTATGCCAGAACCATTAATAAAAACCCCATTCAATGAACAAAGCAAAGAGATAGCACCTATTTGTCCACTTATCCATGCCCACATATAAGAGCTGATCCAAATATAAGAGAATTGTAACCACTAATTTGTTCACCAGTAAAATAACTTAAACCACTGAATGGGAAAAACTAGACATTGGGTGCATAAGAGACTATGTTAAACTAGTCCAAAACCTGAAAAATTGTGAATTGTTTGATCTTAATGGAACAATATTCTTTTCTTTAATTGTAACCACTAATTTGTTTACCATTAGAATTACTTAAACCACTGAATGGCAAATACTAGACACTGGCTGCATAAGAGACTACCTTAAACTAGACCAAAACCTCAAAACCTGTAAATTGTTTGATCTTATTCGAACAATAGTCTTTTCTTTTTTTAAAATCGATAAGACAGTAGCCCAGATTGTGAAAATCATCTTCTCTTAGATCTAAGCTTTTCTTATCTCTCAAAATTAGGGGAAAAGCCCTCCATGCCCGAGTCCCAAGTTCCAACTCCCTTTCTTCTCACCCAATTTTTCAAAGAACTCACTATTAGTAAGTGGAACAATACCTATGTGGGGTGGTGTTTATCTGGTTCTCTTTTGGACCTCGGGTTCAGATCTGGCTGAAGCTTTGCCTTCTCTGAGCAACATCTGCAAGAGAAAGCATCATTAAAGCCTAGCCACCCGGAATCAGCTGGTAGGCACTCCACAACATTTGCAATAATGCACCATTTACATTTTTAATAATAATAATAAATAAATAAATAAATAAATAAAAGAAAAATTAAAAATTTGTATTTTACCCCTGACGTGTCCCCACTGAGTCCCCCTGGAAAAAAAATTAAAGGACATACCACGTGGCGTGTACCCAAACCTTTTGTGCCATGTCCCCGTCTCGGTGCTTCGACAGAAGGGTTAGCACTAAATTATTGCAGATTTACGAGTATCACATGTGGTTTTCTAACTTTTTTCATTTTGTTCTCATATTCTCAATTCTTCAACACGTAACCATCTTCCAATTGACTACAATCACAACATAAGACAAGGATAAACTTAAGATGGCACAATTTTTAACGCCACTGTTCACAGGAGACTTTTTCAAGGTTGTTTTCGAATTACTCAAAACAGGAGGTATGTACAACTATAAAGAAGATAATAGGGAAACCAGAGAAAATTTAGCTTCTTCCCTTAATTCTTCTTTCCCTTCACATGTTTTTCCTTAAAATCTGGGTTCAAACAAGTTTAAGTGTTGATTAGCCGAAACCACCAAGTTAAACAGCATGAAGATAGAATGCAGTTAAAACTAAGGCTGTGAAGTGTGAACAAATCGTACCCACCTCAAAAGCAATCATCTTTCAAGTCTACTACAGTGCTTACGTACCATTTTTACCCCCAAAAGGACGCATTAATACTGATTCTGGTTTGTCGGGTCCAAACTCTTGTTGTGAAGAGAGTGAAGTGGCAAAAATTATGATGTCCAAGGAAGAGAGAGAATGATTGCACCACGACCTCACAAACCAGTGACTAGCCAAAACAACATCAGCGACTAGACATTACTCGGATTTTTATTGTTGGAATTTGTGAGCCTAGGAAGCCTCTCCCCTCATTGCCAATTGGTTTTGAGTTGGATGATGTAACATGGTATAAGAGCTAGGTATTCGGAGGCTTTTCCGCTTTATTTGTGTCATAGTTGCACTTTGTTTAGCGTGATCCGTGTGTTCTGGATCCTTTGTTGACATCTCCATGTGCGATTCATGGGTCGCACATGCGGGGGAGTGTTGGAATTTGTGAGCCTGGGCGGCCTCTCCACTCATTGCTAATTGGTTTTGAGTGGGATGCTGTAACATCTTATATTTTTTATAAAATTGCGCATACAGCCTCCACATGTTTTAATAGCAACAACATCAACACAAGTAGAACAAAACATTAAATAACATGAAAACTAAGTAACAAGGAGAAGTTTAAGATTCAAAGTTCAAACCAAATGAAACCAGCCGATTAATCTAGGTGCCTGGCCAATTAATCATTCGCCTAATCCAGCCTAGACGAATAATCCCGCCTAATCCACCAAGCCGCCCAGCAGACTAATCGCCAATTAATCCGTCTAGCGGTCGATTAATCGGCCTAGCTCCTAGATCACCGCCTAGACCCCGACAAGGCGGTTGGGTACCGCTTAGTGCCTAGGCATCGATTACTCAGACGTCTAGGCCGCGTTTTAGAACACTGACCTCACCTATCGCCATCCCTACATCAACAGATAAAAATAATGCTCCTGCATTGCAAAGAAAGATTATACGGAGAATAGTCATATACTAATTCAACAAAAGAAAACTAATAGTCCTGACTCCTGAGCGATCCTATGATTAGCAAACATGTCAACCCCTGTGCCCGTCAAGAATTTCTAGACCAACTTATCCAGGCATGGTAAAAATAACTAAAGAACAAGCTGAATTTGAAACCAGATAGAGACGTCCATGAAGTACCTTGTACAAGGGCAGAGTGATTCTGAAAAGATGTGGGGCGCCAATAATGTCCAACATTAACAATCAGCTTGCCTGAGAAAGAGTAAAGCAAAAATCATGTAATTTATGGTACAAAACCAACAGCCCGCAAATGGACCATAACCAGTTAACCTTTTTGAAACAAGTTCAGTACAGCCTACAGATCTGATGAACTGTTCAGTACAAGAACAATTAGTGTATGAATAAAATGGCCAACCTCTAAAAGTTCCTTGATCATTCTTGATTTGAAACAGTTGGCGGCTGCACCCACCCATGAATTAATGTTGTGTATGTGATTTCATCTAAAGCTACTCCTCTTTGAGACATTTGATTGCATATCTTAAAGCCTCCTTCTACATTACGTTCCTTGCAAAACCCATTCGTCAAAACATTATATGTAACAGTATCCGGGACCATTCCCTTTTCTACCATCTCAGCAAGAAGCTTTTCAGCTACTTTCATATTGCCTGACTTACAATAACCATTGATCATGACAGTGTACGTAATTTTATTGGGGAATATACCATGTGACAACATCTCCTGCAAAACATTTTCCACTTCATCCATCTGACCTAGCTTAGAATAACCACCAATAAGAGCAGTATAACAAACGACATTTGGCAAAAATCCCTCCGTTCTCATTGCCTGGATAAGTTGTCTTGCCTCCTCAACTTGACCAATATTGCACAATCCATGTATTAAAGAAGAATATGTGACAGGAGTTGGCTGAACCCCTCTTCTTCTCATGTCATCACGAAGCCTATAGGCTTCCAACAAATTTCCGATTTTACAGTAGGCTCTAATAAGTGTATTGTACACAACCAAATTAGGTTCCACATTCTGACTCAGCAACTCATTGAAGAGATTTTTCCCCTCTTCAACTTTATCAGCCTTACAATATCCATCAATCATGACCCCGTATGTATAAATATTAGGAACCAGATGATTCCTTTTGCACTCATCCCAAAGGAATACAGCTTCTTCCATCTTACCCACCTTACATAGCCCATGTATCAGCAAATTGTAGGTGAAAGTGTCTGGCTGAATTCCTCGGTTTACCATCGCTTCCCTTAACTTAAAACCTTCTTCCATTTTCCCCTCTTTGCAACACGCTGAGATAAGCGTGTCGTATGTGATCTTGTCTAGGTGAAGACCTCGCTCTAGCATCTCTTTAAGAATTCTAGAAGCCTCAAGCATGTAGCCGGCTTCACAAAGACCATGGATAAGGGTATTTGAGGTTATTGTATTAGGAGAAAACCTTTTCTCGAGTAGCCTAAACCAAAGGTCAATGGCCTCTGAATGCTTACCCTCTTTACAAAGCCCGCCAACTAATGTGGTCAACAATGCATCATTGGGCCACAAGTTTCTCAATAGCATTTCCCCAGTAAACCTCAGTGCAGAGTCAAATCTATGATTCATACAAAGCAAGTGAATAACTGAAGTAAAAGGACCTGGATTTATGGATAAACCCCTCGATAGAATCTCCTCCAAAAACTGCTGGGCTTCCTCCATCTGTTTAATCTTGCAAAAACCATGAATAAGCGAGTTGAAAGTAACTGAATTGGGATCTAACCCCTTGGACACCATAGCATCCCTCACCTTCAATGCAATCTTGACTCTGCCGATTTTACAATACCCGTCAATGAGCGTGTTATAGACAACCACATTCGGGGTAAAACCCTCCTCCAACATTTCATTCAAAACACAATTGGCTTCGTCATATTTTCCCAACTTCATGAACCCATTGATAAGGACACTGTATGTGATCAGACTCGGTTTCACGCCGTTCTTTATCATTTTCTCTTTCAGCTCAAAAGCCTTGTCTAAATTCCCATCTTTACAAAGCCCATGCATTATATTATTGTAAGTAACAACGGTTGGAGAAATACCCATCTCCTCCATTTTGTGAAACAAACCCATTGCATCCGATGTCTTTCCTCCCTTGCACAACGCATTTATAGCAGTAGTAAACAAGTAAACATCCGGTAAAACACCTCGGCAAACTATTTCAAACACCACATAGCTCTTCTGAAGCTCATTAGCCTTTACAAGAGAACTCAATAAAAAGTTACAAGTCTTCAATGATGGATACATAGCCTTACCCGCTAACAACCGAAACAAATCTAGAGCAGTATTAAAACCCAAATTTTTGAATTGGGTACAGTAAACATGAATCAACAAATCAAATATCCCAACATTAGGAGCCAACTCCGACACCAAACTCAAATCAACCATTGCATTAGCTATCTCAATATGCCTATTCTCAGGGTTGTCAAACGAAACAGGCATCTTACAATCAATCAACCGAATCAAAAGCAACCGAGCGGGGGCAACAAAATTTGAGAAAACAAGCAAACGAATCAAAAGACAATAGGATCTCAAAGTGAATCTATACCCATGTGATTCAGACGCAAAATGGAAGAAATTCAACAAAGTCTTGGGGTGAAAAGAGAGTCCAACGTCAATGAAAAGCTGATCGAATTGGTGTGGAGACAAGTTGGTTAGAATGTATTTACATTTAGAGGTATCTAGAGATGGGTTTGAAAGAATTGAAGTTACCAATTTGAGAAAGCTCTTATCTAAAGCCTTCGGTTGGTTCTGTTGTCGTAATATTGGTTGTGAATGCTCTTCTTGTTGTTGCTGTTGTTGGAGGTGGTGTTGGTGATGGGGGGAGGTGGAAGTCACACGGGTTAAGGGGCGAGTGAGGAGTGAGGAGATCGGGTAGGGATTGGTTATTGAGAGCCTTCTCAATTTCATTGGTGGGTACGGCGAAGAAATTTAGATTGCTGGGTTTTGTTTTTGTTTAGAGCGAGGAGGTTTTGATGGTGGGAGTCGCGGTGGCAGCTTTGGTGGTGGCAACCACGCCATGAATATTGGACGTTGTTTAGAGGTAGGAAAGAGGTCCACGAACAGAGAGAGAGGGAGAGAGAGAGAGAATTGGCTGTAAACCCTGGAAGATCAGGGCTAGAGGGAAGATGGAGAAATCTTGAGTTGGGCTGTAAGCTGAATTGGCCCATACTGATGTTAAACTGTCCAACACATAGGAACAAGTAGGGTTCAAGGCTTCAAGCACTCTCCAGCACGCATACTGTGCAGCTTATTTGGGCTCATCTCGGTCCCGTTATTTAATCCGTTCATTTTATTTTCCTTGTTCATGTTAGTATTTGTATCAATATCAAAGTAATAAAATAAAAATATGGCCTTCAGAAAAAGAAAAAATCACCTACAATAGGTTCTTTGAGTGTTTCATTTTCAAGAAAAATACAGTCTAACAATACAGTTATCGATATCCGATCAATATGAATTTTTACGTGGACCATATACTTGACGAGATGAATAAAATGAACTATTCGAATCAGACCTGAGGTGGGCCCCAAATGGATTGCAAAGCACAGTCCCTGAACCAGGAACAAATTAAGGGTGTGTTTCAAGCATAGGAAAAGAAAGGGAAGAGAAGGAGAAATAATTAATGAGGAAATTTATTATGTGTTTGAAACTTGTAGAAAGTGGGAGAAACGAAAAAAAAAAATGTTAGAGAAATGAGAAGAAAAGGCGAGAGAATTTTTTTAAAATTTTCCAATTTTTTCTCTTCTCTTCCATGAGTTCCAAACTTAAAGTTGAGTAGAAATTGGGAGTAAAGTTGAATTGAAATTCAAAATTCTCCCTTTACATATTTTTAAGACCCAAATAAAGGGAAGGGAAATTGTAAAATTTTCGGTTCTTTTTCACTTCTTTCCACAAGTTCCAAACATAGGTGTACAAAAATATAAACCAAAATTAAAGATAGAGAGGAATGATATGATGTGAAATTCTATCTGAATTTGATATAAATTAATAAAACGGAAAAAAACAACTGCACCAAAAAAGGGAAAATCGCCCTAAAATGGAAGTAGGGGCAACTATTTGCAAACTCATGGTGTACTTTTCTGGAATTAGAAAAACATGGTAAGGAGAAAAACATTTGCAAATACATGGAAATGCAAATAGAATTTTATCCAAATACCCTTCACTTGTAAGATTTCCCAAACAAAACACCAAATCCTTCCAAAATCCAAAATGACGTTCTCACCATCGTCAAACAAACGAAATTTTTTTGAAACACACCTTCTCCCTTTTTTGGCGATCTCTCCCTCTGTCTCTCTCTCTCCCCCAACTGGCCCGATCTCTCTCTCCTCGTCTCTCGGTCTACTACTATTACTCCACACAAAGACAAAGTTGAAGCCACAAAGAAAGGCGGTGAGGTGAAACACAAAGACAAAGTTTGGGGATTTTGAATCGATCGATGAGCTGGGAACCAGACCTTCCAACTTTGACTAAGGTCTCTCTCTCTCTCTCTCTCTCTCTCTCTCTCTCTCGGTCTCAGATTATCATTCCGTTGCTCCTTACTGATTTTATTTTTTTGTTTTTATTTGGGTTTGAAATTGATGTGGATATTATCAATTGGACTGTTGGTTGTTGGTAAAGAGAATGGGGGTAGTGTTTTGGGTTTGAAGTCTTAGATTGATGAAAACCCTCGTGTGATTGCAATGAAGTTGTTGATAAACAACTTAAGTATCTACTTGATAAACCTAGTGGTGAAAGTACTAAGCTTAGGAAATTTACTGGTATGGTGCATATAAATAGCCTAAAACTTATTCGCATGGTTTAGGCATTTCATAGAAGAACTAATTCAACAAGACTTTTACAGGAAACTTTATCAAACAATCCCCTCACCACTTAGTGTAATAAAACTTGGATGTTTTTCCAAACTTCTCAAAAAATAGAAAGCACTCAGATGTTTTTCCATCGTCTGATACTGTGACGGTAATGAGCTTGGAATTTTTGTAGATTGGATGCATTTAGGCCTCGTTTGGCCAGAGGTATAAGTTTTGACCTGGATGACTAATCCTGGGTCCACTCCTCATCCCTAGTTTGGAAAATTTTAGGACAACTCGAATAAGTTATCCCCTTACCCAAATAACCCCCTTTATACCCTTCCCCCCCAAGAAACCCTACACTATGGCGACGTAATCAAGTAATACACCCATTTAGATCAATTTACATGTGTGTGTGAATTCTGGGCATATCAGTAGAATAGATGCAGTGGGTGTTGCTTTCCTGGCCTATTTTGTGCATATGTTTACTTGCTAGCTCAGCATTTATATGCTGTGTTATTGATTGTTGGACCAACTTCCATTTCTGGGCGGTTTGCTGGTATTGATACTGAATTTTAAAAAGGTTATAACTGTTAAAAGGGCAATGATGATTTCGTGAGCCCATGTGCTATTTTATCAGCCATAGATATTTGTTGTCATTGTGTTTGTGTGTGTTACCCAAATTTTCCTATCGTGTGTGTGTGTCTTCTTACTTTGTTACAACATTGGAAAGAGGAAGTTTGACTTATTATCAAATCTTAGGTAAATATCCGTCATATATGGTTGATATATACTAAATGAATGAAGTATGTGGTAATCACAATCAAAATATTTTGAGATTAACTGTGCATGTATCCATTGGGTTGGATTCATGAGGTAATTCCACAATGTATGTGGCGAAAGAGCTTGGCAGGTAGTTCTAGTTCTAGTAGGCAGCTAGAAAGTTATAGTGGCAGCTATTTCATATTTCAAATATTTAGAACCAATAAAAAGTATTTTCGTGACTGGCTTAAGATTTTCTTTTTTGCCAGGTGATCCCGTGGTTCATTTTCTGGTATGTATGACTAGTTCAATGATGTGATTAAGCGCATGTATTGTTATATTCTAAAAGTTTAATCCTTTGATTGTAAGTAATCATGCCATTTTTTAAGGCAAACGCTCAGAGAGATGTACTAACGGCTCGACGGTTGTCAGAAAATGAAAATCTTGTACCCGATGAGGCAGGGCCTTTAGAAAATGCTGTAGAATTGGACTCCGATGGTCGTCCACAAAAGCGTCCATGAAATTCCGAACCCGATGAGGAGTCTTCCGATGAAGACTATAAGGACAATGGTTTTCCTATTTTTATGTGAGTACGTAAACAAAATTTAACTCCCATATGATAATGGATAATTACTATTGCATAATTGCATATTTGTAATTTCCAACTTTTGGTTTAATGCAGGAAGGATTTCGGATGGGGTGTGAAGCAAGCCATGGGGAACTAGAATATGTAAAGCTCTTCCCTTGTCCGAAAGTGGTAATCATGATTTTTATTTTTTCAGTATTCGCATTAGTCTTGTCTAGCATTTATTTGTACGTTAAGTAACTAACTTTTTCTCCTTTATCTAAACTGTTGATGTACAGGGCTGGGGAAGTTTGGCAAGATGAGGTACTGAATTGGAAAAAAAGCTATGGCAAAATGACAGCCGAAGAGCGACAGAAACTTCCCCCTCGTCCAAGGAAGATGAAGACAGACAGTAAACAAGTTCAGGTACAAAAACATGGCAATTTCATTCAGTGTTTTCTAGTTCCGTATTGCCCTTGCAGTGATTGCTGACACTACTTTATTTTTTATTCTTACAGACAAAGTTTAGGACTCGTTGTTCTCCAAAACAACTTCTGGAGTTGAATTTCCGATTGACGCAATCACAAAGGAAAGCACTAAAGAAGTGTAATCCATTCCATAAACTTCTAATGTTGAAATGTGGAACTCTGCATAGAGATTTTATCATGAAGTTGGCCGACCGCTTTAATCCCGACAACTGAACCTTGGAATTTAAGAATGGTCGTATTTGCCCTGTAACGAAGGAAGATGTCGTGAGGGTTTCAGGATTGCCGAATTGGAGATATACCCGTGCCGAATGTGTGTGAAGGCATACACAGAGACAAAATGAATTACTACTTTAAGGAATTTAAAGGTATAAAATTAAGCGCGTTGCGAGATATTGTGTTGAAGGAGAAATCTGATGACAAATTCCAAAAGGCTTACATGTTGTTTGCATTGGGATGTTTCTTGTGTCCCACACAAAAGGATGTTGTCGGTAGTCGGTAGTTTCCGGGTGTGGTCACGGACAAAATGGAGAAGATAAAGAGGTACAAGTGGCCTGAATTTATCCTCAATTGGTTGGAAGAAGAAATAAGAAATTGTAAGTGTGGACGCCCCTTCGGAGGATCAATTCGGAATCGCCACCCGAGTTTTAGCGGATTGTCCCCGAGGAACCGAACTCGATTGACTCGTGCCTCATTCAATGGATAAGGATTACTGGCCCATCATCACCATACTATCTTAGGTTTGGGAGCTCAGTTACGAGAGGGGAAGGGTTTTACGGCACCCCCCTCGCTCGGTTCAAAGACTGGTCTCTAATTGACTTTTGTGGGATTACGTGAAATGAATGCAATTCAACCATGAACAAATACAGGGAATGAGGGATGAGAAGCCAAATAACGATGATAAACATAGCAACAAACTACAGTGCATGCATATGAGATGTGATCTAACGAGTGATGATGGAATGCAAGTACGAACTAACGAAGTCACAAAATAACAAACATCAATGTCAGAACATGATTAACTAAAAACTGGAAATAGCATGAGCAATACGTAAAGCAAGCTAAGCCAATCTGATCCACTTCCAGTGGTTTGAGCGCTCGAACTGGGGGTTTGAGCGCTCAAACTCATACTCAATCACACATGCTTGTGATGTTTCTGATGATTCTGGTTTTGATGAAAACATGTTTGATGCACTTTAAGCTGCTTGAAAATGATACTTTGATGACTAAGCAGAAAGGTATGACCTTGTAAACATAAACTTGAAGCTTGATGATGAACCAAACAAGACAGTAAAGACATAAGAAGTGAGAATAAAATACGGTGAAACATTCTAGAATGCCCAAAACCCTGTTAGACAGCTCAGATGATGAAAACATTTGATGAATATGAAGACAGTTTGAGCGCCCAAAGCATGGAGTTTGAGCGCTCAAACCATCTTCATGGTTGAGCCTTTTGGACCCTCTTGCCTCTATTTGACTCATCAACAATATCAAAACAATACACAATGATACAAATGATTATGATATTCCAGAAACATCAATAAATAAGCTTGAAAGACTTGCATGTGTAAGAAATGAGTATTGGGCCATGCGTAAGCATGATTAGTGAGAGAGAGAGGATCAGGTTGGCTTAGCCAAACAACAACAATAACAACAACACACACACACACACACACACTATAGTGAACATATAGCATGATATTGAACTGAAGTGTATAAGAAACAAGTGCAAAACATAACAGAGTTCGAGCGCTCAAACCCCATTCAAGGGATATGAGCCTTTGTGGTTTTCAAGCCATTATTTGGTGCTTTTATGAGCTTAAACAATCTGATCATTGTTCAAAAGAGTGAGATACACTTATTTGTCCCACAAACAAAGCTTATTCATGATTTGATGATGATAAAAACCATTTCTATGGCTTTTGGATCCATTAATCAATCGTCAAAAGAGTAATAAACTGATTTTATAAAGTATCAACCTTCCATAAGCCACAAAAAGGTGTTTCCATCACAAGAGAAGACCAGAAACCATAAAAAATAGAAAAGGGCTCAAAACAGTTTGAAAGCTCAAACTGTGAGCTCAGCACAGTTTGAGCGCTCAAACCATTTTGAGCTCAAATTTTTGAAAGCAGTTTTTCTTAATATCTAAGACCTTGTGAGATCATAGAAGGTATGTGGAACCTCCATGAACTCATTGGTCTCCCTCATGATGACCAAAATGTGATTTTTCACATGCTTTTCTACCTTTTCGGCTATGATCAAGGCTTGAATTTGGGGTTTGATGAATGAATTGGTAGTGGCTGTGTTTATGGGCTATATGAGTGACGTTTTAGATAAAGAAAGAAGAATGTAAGGCTGATTGAATGATTGATTGAATGGATGATGGAGTATTTGAGCTTAGATGATGATGATCAAGTGGGTTTTGTGGGTGTAGGATGATTGAGCTTCAATAGATGGATGATAATAGAGGAGAGGGGCTGGAAATTAAGTTTTAGAGTGAGAGAGTGAGGTTAATCAGTTGGTTCTTTACAGACCCATGTGTATTTGGGCTTAGAGATGAAGTTTTAAGGTGTTTTTGAGCTTAAAGATGATGGAGGATGGTGGCTATGGAGAAGAGGAGGCTAAAACGTGGTTGAAGTGATGAGAGAGAGAGTAGAGAGGGCTGTAGAAGTGTGTGAGAGAGAGATAATAAGCCAAAGAGTCCTTAGACAATGGGTGGGGGTGGTTTATATAGAGAGAGAGTGAGAGGGAAAATTGGGTTTTTGAATTTGAAATTCAAATTGGAGAAATGGAGGAATTTTGGACGTGAAAAAGAAGCTTAGAAACCGGGGGAGCCCATAGATTAGCTAGAAAACCAACTGAAAGATTCCTTGAAAAGTTTCTGGTGCACGCAAGGTTTGAGCGCTCAAAGAGGGGTTTGAGCGCTCAATGTGTGGTTTGAGCGCTCAAAAGGCCTGCAGATCAAACTTCACAGGGCTGCTCCAGGTGCTACCGAACTCCATTTTGTGCGTGGTTTAAAGCGTTGGAAAGCTTATCGAGTCTACTTTCTAATCCAAGTGGTTTGAACCCAAGATAATTTTTACATCAAAGTGTGTTACCATTTTACCCTCAAAAGGTCGGAAAATAAGTCATTTTGGTAAAACATGCACATCTCCCTCATTTCAAAACGGATTGAGCCATATTATATATTAATAGAGAGGGTTTTGAATGTACTAGAAGATAGTGTAGACTTGAGTTTATTTTGAAGAGAATTTTGAATGGTATGAAGAGTATTTTGGTTGGTTTAAGGTTGTTCTAGGAGGGTTTAGAATGATTTAGGGTGGTTTGGTGAGTTTCAAGCCTTGTTCTTAGCCTCGAGGTATGCATAGTTGGTCTATTTCATTATCGGGAATGCTTGATAAGTTTCTCGGGTCAAAATCGGGGTGTCTACAATAAGATAAGAGCATCAAAAGGCCCTTCTTGCAGTCCCCAAGGTGTTGGCGGAGCTTTGTTCATATTGATGGTGTGTAAATTTTTTCCTCCTTTAATTATTTGTAAGTATATTCATTTCAATATTTTTTTCCTGAAAGATAATGCCATTTATACTCACTTTGTTGATAATATACTTTCATCATTTTCCAATTAATGTTGAGATCGGCAGCGAAGAAAGTGACCTTCCCATTGCCTTATGGACGAAGGAGTTGATTGATGAGCGGATAAGTGTTGAACCGGAGGACAAACCTACTAAGGAGACTGTGTTAAAACTTTTAGAAGACAAATTGAAATTTTTTAAAACTTTTAAGGGGTAAAATTGAATTTTTTTAAAACTTTCAGGGGTAAAATTGAAATTTTTTACCCCTGAAGTGTCCCCCGTGTCCCCATCCAAAAAAGCACTACAGCCATGTCCCATGCCACGTGGCGTTTTGGGACACGTGTCCCCCCGTGTCCCCGTGTCTCCGTGTCAGGACATTGCGATACGGGGTCCCAGAGAGGTGTCGGTGCTTTGTAGCATGTCATGCATGGGATCTAAAAAGAGGTTCACAAGTTCTTGTTTCCTAGTTTACACATTTATTTTGGTTGAAACTAACTTTTCAACCATGTCATTCTTGGTCTGTTTCCATTAATGATGCTCTAACGAAGAGGCGCCAGGTTCCTAGTTGATCCATTGATGTTTAGTGCACTTATCACTATGTTTATTCGTGTTGATTTGTTAGTTTTTTTTTTTTTTGGCTTGGTACGTTCGGTTTAGAAAAAAAAGTTGGTGGTTTTTGGTGTTTAGAAATGTTCAAACAATCCCATTTTGTTGTAACTTCCATTTGTGCTGAATAGCAATCTGATGTGTTACTGTTACTAATTTAAATGGTGTGATATGTTGCAGCATGGATTGTATTTTGATATACGAACTACGAAGTCCATTTGCTGTCATCGGGTTGACTAGCCAAGGATGGTTAGGCCATTTGATCGTTTAACCAAGTATAGTTTCATACTTTCGCAAAGGCAAATTTGAATTGGACTACCAATACCAAGTGTGAGTAGGTGTTGTACAATACCCTTTATGGGCCGTTTTAGTAGTCCCTTTGGACTCATAGTCCAAACCCTTTTTTGTTTACCAAATAAAGTATCAGGAACCCCATGGGATTGGTAGTCCAATCCCAAGAGGGCTAATATTGTTATCAAATGGGGCCTTTAGTGGGCTATTGAATATGGCTAGAACTTAGGAGAGATCTCGCGCACTTAAGAAAATTGGCCGTGAGGGCAAGGTTATTTGAGGAAACCAACCAACTGGGTGCACATGGCAAACCTCGTGAGCATGGGGTGCAAATCCCCAAATTTGGACATACGACAATTAGCCTCATGTTTATTTCTTTCACAGAATCTACGTTTCTAGAAAAAAATTCTTCGGGTAGAAGATAATATATATAGTCTCTACAATATTTCCCCAACGGTTAATAAAGTCATTCAATATGAACTTTGCTCTAACCACTGAGCTCAGGACATCTTCAGTGCACTACCTAAAAGAGTTCCCTAAAGTGCTCTAACTAGTTAGCTAAGAAAAACTCAAAAAATGGTCTCTAGTACACAAAAATTGACTCCCTAAAATCCTAGGTGGCACTCCTCACTACCTAAAATGCCCTAAGTGAATACCTAAATTTAGGGAGAGACTTAAGGGGAGAGAGAGAGAGAAGGGAAGGAGGAGAGAGAAAGAGGAGAGAGAATAACTTTAAGGGGAGAGAGAGACAGAGAGAGGAGAGAGAAAAGAAAGACTCAAAGTTAATGAACATTTTTAGGGAGCCCCATTAAAGTGCATTTCTCCTTAGCTAGCTAACTAAGTTTTTAGCACACAAAATATGGTTCCACGTGTGCTTAGGTATACACTTTAACAAATATTTTTTAGGTAGTGCACTAGAGATGCTCTCATAGCCCAGATTCCCACTGGTGCCCGCAAGGAGAGTTCTCCCAGTTTCCATTCCATACTAGAAATACTCCTAATAATAAGTTTGAATGGAGTAGTTAATTTTAGGAAAAATATAGTACTAATCAAAATTTAGTAGCCAATTTAGTACACCTAATTCATGAAAATGACGTTAAGCTTTGTTTTTGATGGGTGGGTGGGTGTACTCTCACTCATCACATTTCATTTTCATATAAGAGTATTTTTATTTTTATTTTATTGGCAAAAGCCATATAATCATATAGTATTAAATTTTTTAAGCTTATTATGTTTGATTCTTCTTGCTAGGTTTTGGTTATGAACGTACGTCAGCTCAAGGTGGCGGCCAAGTCAAGGAAATTGGAGGTGACTCATTCTAATTAATTCGGAGGGGCAACCTATTTTCTAAAACAACTATGCATTTCGACACTTTTACATTAAAATCAAATGATACTAAGCTTTATTGATGCGTCATTTGTTAGGTCGACGTTAAGTTGAGGTTTATTAACCAATTGAATTTCTCTAGCGTGCGTGGGAGTAATTTATTTTTGTTTTTGATCGGCGTGCCTGTGAGTATTGTATTATTCACCTTTGCTTTGTCGTGTTTATTTATCCCTTTAAAGGGGCTATTTATTGAGCTGAACAATAGAGTGTGTTTGGTAATATTTTTGTTTTCTGTTTTTTGTTTATAAAAAACTAAAAGTAGAATCATGTTTAATTTTAATAAAAAAAAAAAACGAAAAACATGTTTGGTTGCAACATTTTTGTTTTCTGTTTTCTATTTATAAAAAGCTAAAAATAGAATCGCCGATCAAAAAAAAAAACTAAAAGTAGAATCATGTTTAATTTTAATAAAAACAAAAAACGAAAACATGTTTGGTAATATATATTTTTTGAAAATAATAGAAAATAGTATAAAACATGTTTTCTAATATTATATATCTTCTAAAATCATGTTTTAGAATTATGCAAAAAAAAAAAAAAACTCATTTTGAACTAAAATATAACTCGAATTTGAAAAATGACAATCAATGGAGTGAAGAACACAAGGGCTTTGATGGGCCATCCAAACTGAAATGAGTGTATTTCAAATTATTGAAAACAAGTTAATCACCTCCTAAATACAAGTTTATCGTTGATGCCAAGTGTAATAATCCATCAGTTGGTGCATTACTGCCTTGCGTGTCTTCACACCAACAGATGCCAAGTGCGCCGGCGAGGAATAATCACCGAGCCGGGTTCAAGAAACAGGGGAAAACACCTTTTGTGTGTTTTCACAATTTCTGGAAATTTTGGAAACGTTTATAGTAAACAAGAAACTAGAAATAACTTACAAAAGCGTTTCCATCATTTGTTTTGAAAAAAAACAGAAAACAGAAAATTACAAAAGCGTTACCAAACGCACCCATAGTGATTGTGATAGTTTTGTGCATGTGTAGCGGTGTACAAGTTTTCTTTTCCATTTTCTAGGTTTTGTCATTTGGAACTTCCAGAGATTAACTTAAAGCTAGATCGACTCGCATATTTCACCAATCAAGGGTAGCTTATCATGATCATAAAAATCTACATATTAGCCGAGCTTGAGCAATTAGTTTGGGGAAAAAAATTATGAAAACTTGAGCCAAGCCTAAGCAAGTGTAAAAAGGATTCGAGCCAAGCCTGAGTAATTCTTTGTTTTGCTTGTTTGAGTCAATTAGCACTCCCAGTTATTGCTATTATAGAATTACAAATGATTGATTATTTTCCTTGCTAATTTCGAAAAACATTAATTTGACTTTGCCATATACTATCAGACTTGTCAAATGAATTCTTCAAACTTGGCTCAAGATTTAACAAATTAAAGTCATTTTCCGAAACACTAAAATGATTACAATCATAATTTGCAATCGTTGACTTATCACATCTTAAGCCCGAACAATGAATTGTTAATCTTTCAAACTTGTCTGAAATGTCAATTTTTGTCACATCACGTAAAATGGTTGTGATTACTCCATGCAAGATACAAGGACTAAAATAGTAGTAATTGTATTGGAGTCATATTAATTGCCAAAAAATGAAAATACCATTATATATACTTGTCAAGAAAATAAATTTGTACGTTCATAATTTTTGTAGAATCGTGTGAGATGCTGTTATGCATATGGAATAGCAATGCTCAGGTCCCCTATTGATTAACAGAGTTTCATTTACTGGTCAATTCTTGAATTGCATTGAAAACACAACTTTATTCTTTATGCATAAAAGGGAGCACTCGAAATAATTCCCTATTTCCCTTATTTCAATGGTAAGGACGTTAATCATATAACACAACTTTATTCTTTATTTAAGTAAATAATATAATTTATAGCAAGCTAAATATTTTTAAAATTAAAGAAAATAATGCATATTGTTTTTTTGTACGCATTAGCTTATTCGTGAATAACTAAGATAGTATGTGAGAAAAATGTTATAAAACTTGTAACAAATGAATAACAAAACAAATAACAAATTGAATTAGAAATTACATAACGAATTAAATTAAACCCATAACTAATCATGAATGTGTATCCTTTTTTATGTCAAATTTTTACACCCCATATATAAGGCTTGATATTGGCTAAAAATTAAGCTGGACTATTTTTTTGTATATAATAGTTTTGCATCAATTTTTTTTTTGTAGATTATTGGTTTGTCTTGACGAGATAAATCTAAAAAATTGAAAATTATGAATAAAACTAAAAAAATTAAATAAAGATAAATATAATCCAAAAAATCTACCTATTTTGGAATCTTTTTTCTGTAGTGAAATTTTTATAGAATTTGATCATAATTTTTTACTTTGAAATTCACTCATCGAGATGAGCCAATAATATAATTAAAAAAATTGACAAAAACTAACAAATGCGAAAAAAATTGAATAAGAACAAAAAAAACCCATTAATTTTGGCCAAAACGCGCCATAATAGTACCTATAATATACTCACACACACAAAATCACTTTCATATCTAGTGGCATCTAGAATCAATTTTTCACTCAAGAAAAGAAATAAAATATATATTGCGCCCTTTGTACAAGAAACATATTCCTGACCGCTGAGGGAAACAACTTGTGGCTTCATTCGTTCATTATTTTGTTCCCCCCCAAAGAATTCCCCCTTCTACCTTCCCTTAATTTCCTGCCAAATTTCACAACTTCGATAAAAGAAAATCTAATGGGAGATTACAGATCAAAGCCACATGGTGACGATGGGAAGATGAGGAGGGAGAGCTACTATGGGCACAACAAACCCAGTTCAAAACCCAATCATTTTAGGTCACAAACTTTTTCATATGATTCTTCTTCTTCTTCTGCTTATGCTTGTGGAGGACTCCCACAAGTACAACCAAACGAGAGTTCCTTTGGACACAAACCCAATTCAAACGTCCCTAATCATGTGATCAGGTCTCAAAGTGTTTCATATGATTTTTGTCATGCTTATGGATTACCTGCACAACAATCAAACGAGAGCTACTACGGGTATACTAAAAAACCCAGTATTCATTCCAGGTCTCAGAGTGTTTCATCATCGTATGATAATTCTTCTTATTATGCTTATGGGGGGAGTCCACAACAAAAACAGATTGTAGCAGTGAAGGATTTGAAGTTTAAGAAGTCAAAAAGCACAAGTGCGTCCACGTCGTCGGTAATTTCAAAATCTTCTTGGGGTTTGAGTGATCCTGAGTTACAGAGGAAGAAGAGGGTTGCTAGCTATAAGGTGTACTCTGTCGAAGGGAAGGTCAAAGGGTCCCTGAAAAAGAGCTTCAAGTGGGTAAAGGATAGGTATACCCAGGTAGTCAATGGGTGGTCATGATCATGAGTACTGCATGAATTTTTTCAATTGGTTTTTTCATATAACACTCTAGCTTTCGGTTTTGTGCTTGGAATTAAACTGTTTGATCAATTGGAATTTCTTGTAGTTTTGTGATTAGAATCCATGGTGTGTTTGTCCAAGAAATTAATTAGATAATCTTTTACTATTATAATATTTTTCTTTCCCGTATGGCGAATTTTGTTGTGCTCGTATTTCTTTCCAGCTTTTTTTTTTTAGAATTGGTTGAAAGAGTATATTTCTATGGTCCTTCCACTAACTGTTCATGTTGGGAGTAAGTGCATGAAATCTTCTATAAGTTGCAAATGTGCACACCCACACACACACATGACTCCTCACTCGATCTCATTGTTTCGATTTCTCTTGGTGTAGTGAGGTTGCTAGTTACAAGGATATACACGCGCGCGTGCGCGCACACACGCACACACACACATATATATAGCATATTTAGTAGGGACTCCCTCATATAGGCCACAGTGCGGGATTTTTTGTTCGGATCGAATTTTGACGATCTGAACCGTTAGATGTATTTAAAATGTATTTTTTAAATCCACATACCACGAGGATTCGTCACAAAAAAAATCCGGAAGGGTTTCAACTGAGCAGCTTTCGATAAAAATATACATGAAATTCGATTACGAACAAAAAATCCCGCACTATAGAGTTTAAGGGAGCCCTTATTGGATATTTGTCACACACACACACCATACTTCTAGTAAGGGATCTCTTACTTGCTGCAGTGAGGAATCTTCAAGCCCTAATTTTTAGGAGAATTGGTTTGAACTTTGACGGGGTTTGATCAAACTTGAATTGATGTTTGATCGCGCGAGATGTTTCACTTGGCTATTTGAATTGCCGGTGTCCCTTGTTGTTCCTTTTTTTTTTGGATTTGTTTTGTTCCTAATTAATTTAAGGGGCATTTACCAGCCACTCCAGTTTTTGGAGCAGCTACACATCCCCACTCCATTGTTGACGGAAAAAAGCTCATCCTGCTCCAAATCTTTCTAACAGCCCTCTCTCTCTACCCACCCCACCTAAACCCCAGGGTACCCTATAAAAGTGTTTAAACCTAAACCCTAAGGTATCCTATGAAAGTGCCTAAAATATTAGGGTACCCTATGAAAGTGCTAAATTTTAAATTCTTAAATGTATGTGCTAAATTTTAAATGTACGATCTAAATTCTAAATGTACAGTCTAAATTCTAAATGTACGGTCTAAATTCTAAAATGTACGGTCTAAATTCTAAATGTACATTCTAAATTCTAAATGTACAGTCTAAATTCTAAATCTACGATCTAAATTCTAAAGTGTACATTCTAAATTTAGGGTACTGTGAACACCCCGCGGAGTTGTCCACGAAAATGATTTGCGGTTTGAAAAACGGTTTTGATTGATTAAATGGAGTCGCCACCCGGGTTTGAGGACCGTACCCGAGAAACCTGTTGAAA
Organism: Vaccinium darrowii; assembly: GCA_020921065.1. NCBI lineage: Eukaryota > Viridiplantae > Streptophyta > Magnoliopsida > Ericales > Ericaceae > Vaccinium > Vaccinium darrowii. The sequence goes on along the minus strand of CM037162.1, from coordinate 22,968,481 downwards.
AATGACTCTTTTGCCCTTGATATGGAAAATATTTTACCGGTCTGCGTTTATTGAGATTTCTCGGGTCCGGGAGCTAGGTTACGAGAGGGGAAGGAATTTAAAGCACCCCTCTCGCCTGGTGTAACCACCGGTCTCTACTGAATGCTTAAGGGATTTTGGAAATGTTGTTTGAATGGACTTTGAAAACATATTCATGTGAAAGCATGAAAAATGTATCAAGAAGATCAATGAGATGCATGTGGATGCTTGTGCAAATGTCGTGAGTGAATGATTTATATGCATAGAACATTGAAACTTGATCAAATAATGCTCAAACTGCTCCGAGGTGTCCCAGAAACTGATCATGAACACCAAACTTGCCACACCTGGATGGCCACCTGGGCACCTGGATTAGGCAGATCCAGGCGCCTGGATTGAATGCAGGTGCCTGGAATAGGCCAATCCAGGCGCCTGGATGGCTTACCAGACAGAAATTGCAGAGTTCCATTTTTCACAATAAACCCCCAATGCAATATCTTTAACCAATTCACACACTTCCTAAACGATGTTTGGCAATACAGTAGCAGACACAAACCTCAAACTCAACTCAAATACATGATATGAACTTAAAAGAGGCTTGATTCTAGGTGATTTGATGATGAAATGGTATGTTTAAGACACATTTCAGAACTAATACACCATACTCATGCATGTAAGATACTGTTTTAATTAGTTTATGCTTGTAACCAAATGAAATAGAGATGAACCTATCCTAATAATGCAATGTAAATGCTTGTATTAGACATTAACAATGATGGATATGCTTATGTGACATATTGACTTACTCCAAACACTTTCATGACTGAATGATCAGATTCTAAAAATGTTATATAGACTCATATGAACACTACTTTCTCATGTAATCTCCTTATGAAGTGTGATTAACACCTCAAGAGGAGTGATTCCAGGCGCCTGTATTGAGGGAATCCAGACGCCTGGACTCAATGTAGGCGCCTGCAAAAGGCTAATCCAGGCGCCTGGATTGCAAACTGGTGCACAACACAAATTTATTTCTTGATTTATTTCAAACCTCTCCCAAATCCTCTACTAGTATTGATGACCAGTGAGAACCTAGTTGAGTCCCCCTCAGGGCCTACTTGAGCATATTGGTAGAGAAAACTACCTTTAAGACTTGATTTATGAACTTTGAGCAAGGTTTTGAAGGATTTTTGGTGGTTATATGGGTTGAGATGGGTTTTTCAGAGTAAAAGCAAACTGGATGTTTCTATTTTGGTTGATTTTGATGATGGATGGTTGGAGGGTGTAGATTTCAAGTGATAAAGGTTGGGTTTTTTGGCTAGGAGTTGGGTTTTTAGGCTAGAAATGAGTAGAACAAAGGGGAATGGATTGGGGATGAATTTTCTGGGTGCATTTCTGCAGCATAACAGTAAGGGAGTGAGGGAGGAACTGATCTTTTTTAAATGAGAGAGATGAGAGGCTTTATATAGGCAAAGTAAGGGCCATTAGATGGCTTAGGGGTCAAGGTTAGAGGTCATGATCTCCCCCCACTACTCTCTAAGTGATCTCTGCAAAAATATCCCAGAAATGATCCTCAAGACGCTCCTCCCCACTCAATTCACCTTGGACAGCAAGTATCTGAAGTGAATCTGGGTGCCTGGAATTGGGGAATCTAGGCGCTTGGATTGAGTCCGGGTGCCTGGAATAGGGGAATCCAGGCGCCTGGATTGGGAGATTGCACAACAATCCAAACTTCACAGAGCCATTCCGGGTGCTACCGAACTCCGTTTTGTGCATGGTTTGAAGTGTTGGAAAGCTTGTCAAGTCTACTTTCTAACCCAAGTAGTTTGAACCCAATATGATTCATACATAAAAATATGTGACCATTTTTCCCTCAGAAGGTCTGAAAAATAAGTCGTTTTGGTAAAACGTGCACATCTCTCTCATTTCAAAACGGATTGAGACATATTATATATCAAAAAAGAGGGTTTTGAATGTACTAGAAGGTGGTGTAGGATTAGGTTTATTTTGGAGAGGTTTAGGAGGGGTTTCCAAGTTCACAACTTATCGGGCATTTTCATCATCGGGGATGTTTGATAAGTTTCTCGGGTCAAAATCGGGGTGTCTACAGGTACCCTAAAGTGAAAGTTCCTAAACCTAAACCTTAGGGTACCCTATAAAAGTGCCTAAACCACTAGAAACCCTATAATAGAAAAGGACACCCTAAGTGCCTAAGTCCCAAAAAAGAGTGATTGACTTTAATGGAGTTAGTGGTAATTAAAAAGAATGATTGGAGTTAGTGGTAATAAATATTTGTTTTTTGTACCGACCTGTAATAAACCTGTAATAAATGAGTTTGACAAATGATTTCTTGAAGATGGGCAACATTTATGAGTTTTCTAAAGGAAATTGATATTCGCACTTCCAATTTTGATGCAGGCGCTTCAAGCTACAGCAGTTTTCCAAAATTACCCTTTTGCAAATTTCATAATTTACTTCAGACACTCCAAAAAAAATTTACTCTTCTCCATTAATTCAAGCACTCCAAAAAAGCAAGGTTTTTTTTATCACAAAAAAAAAAAAAAGGATAGTTGCTCAACTCCCTTTATTGCACATCAATGAATTGCCTACTTCCATATATAATATTTCCTTGATAGAGTCTTTATGCTATTGTCTCCATGTTTTGCACCAGGACAACCTGGACAAGTGGTCTTCGGCCTATGATTGTAGAACCATCCTTTTGTCCATGCAAAGTCTCTTGGGAGTTCTGTTACTTTTTTCTCAAGAGTTCTCATAACTTTGGTATTGTGCTTTGTTTGTCCCACTATGAGTTTTAAATTGTAGATTTGCAGCCGTTATGAATATTTTGAGGGAAAAATGGTAGATAATGAGTATGAAAGTATAAAGATCTTGTGTCGCAATTGTTATGAAAATTTTGCAGCATCAACATTTTCAATTGTGTGCTGTTTATTTTGGAGAATTCTAGCAATGTTTATTTATTTATTTTTGTGTGCAAATTGGCATGAATCAATTTGACATGGATGCATGTTTAATATTTGGAACCTAATGTTAATATTTAAGTTTAGAACCTAATGTTTATGTTTTGTTTTGGTTCATTTTTTCGTCCTTAGTAAATGAAGAGATAATTGGGGGTGGAGTGCCTCTAGTGATTTTTATATCTTGAAAAGGGTAGTTTTGTAACTTCATTAAATTTTGGAGTGTCAGCATCAAAAAAGGGATCCCCAAAATCAACACCCCTCTTTCCTATTTGTTGAGAAATTTTCTCCCTTTTGCAAGTAGATCAAACTGAGTCATTTGACAGCTTTTTCCATCATCGACCTCTCTTATTACTTATAAAACATCCAAATCAAGTCAAAAGTTATCCCCCTATTTAATCCCTCGTCCAAATCATCTACTTTTTTATCCCATTCCATAAACATCACATCAATGTGGGCCAACCCTCCAAAAATAATACCACATCTTATCTTATCCCTTTCCATAACTTATCCCCTGAAAATAATCCTCCATCCAATCGGGACCTTAAAGTCAAGAGAGGTACTTGGGTTGCTCTTAGCCATATTGCTTTGTTCTTTTCTCAACGTATAAAATTTATCTCCAAATTTTTTTTACTGCTTCGTCATTCGTGTTTTTTTTTTCCTTTGATGATTTTTTTAGCAAATTATTTATTATAATTTTACCTTTTGGATGTAGTGTATAATAAATAGCATAGTTCTATTAAAAAAGTAAAAAAATATTTAAAAAATGTGACTAAAGATGAAAAAAATGCAACTCTATACAACCTTTTTATCTCAAAAACTTACTTATCTCAAAACTGACAACTGAACAAGGCAGTTTATTTTCATAGACGCATGATAGCCACACCCTCCTTTTTACCGCCTTGTAACGATTACCTTTGTAATTCAAGTGAAAAAATGTAGTTTACTTTGTTTGTTTTGGTTTTCCAAAACTACCTCTTCTCTGTTAATACCGTTTCCAATAATTACCTCTTATTTCTATGTCTAGCTATGTATCTCCAAGAACAGATTCAAGGCCCGATGAGCCCCAACAATCTCTTTACCTAAATTTCAAAAAATTCAAAATTGTATCTTACATGTATATATATAAAGAGGTAGTTGACGGGATGAAACTTTCGTCCTTCGTCCATGTTGAAATCCCTATTTTGCCCCTTTTTTTTAATCTTTAGAGGCTGCTTGCTTTAGGAAGGATGTTTTAGGTAGATTAGTTGACCCTTGCACAGTAAGTCTGACATTGCAGTGCCTGAAGCAATTCAAACTCTGTGTGTGTGTGTGTGTGTGTAATATATACATATAATACTATTTAAATTGATTTCCACATTCCCAAACTTTAAACTTGTATTTTGCATTGTATCTTGTCTTAGATGAGATCCGGGGTCCCTTGAGTCTATAGGCTTGTGAGTCTTGAGTCATATAGGCATGTGAGTGCTATTTATTTATTTTGTTTCGCATTTAGCTTATAGTCCATCCTATTATATTTCAAACAGTTAAGGGTGATGGATGGTGCACGAAGTAATTTGAGGTCTTCAAATCGTGGCCATGGTCGTACCGTTCCAACAGGTCGTGGCCGAGGTAGTCAAACCCCCACTAATCACGAGGATATAGTTGACCCAAGAACAACTCCTGATCAAATTGTGGAAGTTGTTGCCAATTCTGTTCCACCTACAACTCTTATTGACCCCACAACTGCTTACCAAGCTATATAGACCTTAGTGGGATTGTTCACTAGACAGCAGGCACAAACAGGACCAGCAAATGCAACAAATTCTATGACTTTCGATACGGGTACAATTTTGGATAGATTTTTGAAGACAAAACCCTCTGTCATTCATCGGATCTGACAACCCATCTAATGCTGAAGCTTGGTTGCTAAGAATGGAAAAAAATATTTGACATTTTGGACTGTTTTGAGACACAAAAGGTCTCATTGGCGACGAATAAGCTGGAAGGGGATGCAGAGCATTGGTGGCGTATGTCGAAGCAAAAATATAAGGGAAAAGAGCATGAGTCAGTTTGGAGCGTTTTCAAGAAGGACTTTGAAGATAAATACATTCCACCTGCAGTTAAAAACTAAAAGCACATTAAGTTTCTTAATTTGGAACAAGTGAGTTTGACAGTGGCCAAATATCAACAAAAATTTGATGAGTTGTCAAGGTATCCAAGGAAACAAATGGAAAAGGAAGAAGATAAAGTGTGGTATTTTCTAAAAGGGCTTCGATCGGATATCCATGAACGAGTTTCTTTACTTGATGTTAAGACATTAGCTGAACTTGTGACTAACGCTCTAACAGCAGAGAATGATATAAAAGAGGAAAATATGAGCAAGAAGCATCAATTTATGAGAACTAGAGAATGGTGGCAAATAAGGCAGAACAATGAGGGTGGTAACTCTAATAAGAGGACATTCAATGAGGGACATCAAGGCCATCGGTTGTGTGATCGTTAAGGGAAATCTCATTATGATTATTCTAGTGATGGCACGCTAAAGTTATGTTATAGTTGTGGTCAACCGGGACATATAGCTTCTCGTTGCAGGGGAAAAGGAGAAGATGTTGATTCGTCAAAGGGGCAAGGTGCCATCTCGTTTCGCCATATCTATTAGAAGCATCATAGTTTAATTTCTAATAGGTAGTGATAGTTTTTAGTATAACAATTTTTCTAATTTTGAGGACAAATTTTTTTTTAAAGGAAGAATGATGTGACCTCCCGATTTTTCCGTTTAAAAAATTATACATATATTTTTTATATAGCTAATTAACTCTTCTATTTTATGTTTCAAAAACAAAATTCTTATTAATAAAAAAATATAAATAATTGTGTACTACATTTATTTTGGTAACTCTTCTAAAATTGAATAACTTATATTTTTGTTTTTATAAATATAATTGATCTATAGTGAATATGTTTACTTGAGCGTATATATAATGGGTCACGTATTTTCATTACAGGTTGGATTTTAATCTCTAAAATTCTAAGTTGGGCTTTAATTAGGAATTTCCTCAATGTAGATATTTTGATAAAAATATAGTACTGAGATGTTATTTATTTTACATTGAGAGCACTAGGGTTTATACGTTAAATACTATACGTAAATATCTTAGGATGCTTCTTTTAAAAGAGCCGTGAGGAAGGGTTAGTCGTGGAGCTTTGCGACAGTTTCGGATTTGATTTCATTGGGTTAGTCTATCCTCTACTATTAAGTGTTATTTTATGCTATTTATCCTTTATGTATAGCTTCTGTATAAGATTATTTAAATTGGGTTTGGTCAGGGATGTGTCGAGAGAGAAAATGAGAGAGAGAGAGAGAGAGGACAGTGTTTGTATCATGGATTTCATGGGTCATGTGTTTAGCTTTTGCATTTGTTCATATGTGTGTGAGTATATATATTAGAGTAAATCACCGAGACACCCCCTGAATTATACCTCTTTTACCCAGACACCCCCTAAACTAAATCAACTATTTAAAACTTTACTCCAAGACCCCTTCTGTCAACCTTCGGTCTCAAAACTCAAACTTCCGGGTCATATTTTGATGATCCAACCCATTCAAGTTGTTTAAAACATGTTTTTAAGGGGACCCTCTAGAAGTCGGCTCAAAATATGACCGGGAAGTGCTTAATCCAAAGAGTTTTTTATATGTATTTATGAGACCAAAGGTTGACAGAAGGGGTCTTGGGGTAAAGTTAAATAGTTGAGGGGGTGCCCTCGTAGGTTTATTTAGTTTAGGGGGTGTTTGGTAAAAGAGGTATAATTCAGGAGGTGTCTAGGTGATTTACCCATATATATTACTAATATAAGAATCTTTGTGTGCATGTGAAGAGGAATTGGGGGTGTTTTAATCTAGTTCCCGTGAGAAATTAACCAATACGCTGTCGTCACCTTAGAGTATAGATTAGGAGGGTCAATATATCCTAGTAGTTATTCATTAAGTTGATTTCAATTTATGCGTTCTTTTTATTCAGATTAGTGAGTACTCGAGCATTGTGTGAACACCCCACGGAGTTCACGAAAATGTTGGTTTGGAAAACCGATTCGATTGGATGGAGTCGCCACCGGATTTGAGGACCGTACCCGAAAAACCAATGACAAAATGACTCTTTTTCTCCTTTGGAATAGAAAATATTTCACTGGTCATTTAAAAAGAGATTTCTCAGGTCCGTCTACCTTCTTTCTCTCTCCCTGATCGACTCTTTCTCCATATCACGCGCTTATTTCAAATTTTACAATGGAGTAGTATCGCTCGAAACCCCCAATAGCAAGTTAGAATCGTTCGAAACCCCAGCTACCAACGATATCTTGGAGGCTTCATTCATGGTCGAAACCCTAGCTACCGACCCACAATCGTACCGTTTGACTCTTTCTCCCTATCACACGCGCCTATTTCAAATTTCACAATAGTACCGTTCGAAACCCCCAATAGCAATGTTCGAAACCCTAGCTACGTACCGACCATGTCTTGGAGGCTTCATTCATGGTGGTGATTGCGCAAGAGTTATCATCCTTCACCAAAAGCACTTCCCTCTCTCACTCTCATGAAAAATACAAGTGTGTAAGTTCTTTTGAACTGCAGCATTTTTTTTTTGTCACTGGTTTTCAATTTCTTTATTTCGAGTATTGTTTCTTAGTCAGTGTTGTAGTTTTCTGTTCTTTGCAAACACTCAATGGGTCGTCCATAATGTAGGTACATGTCTGCTCATGTCATCCCTTTTTTTTGTTACTTAAATCAAAGAGTTCAAGGAACTGTTTGTGTTAATACTGAATCTTCTTCTTTATTTATGCTCTGTTGAGTTCTTTACGGACAGTTGAATCCTCTTATTTGTTGTACAGATATTGACATATTCGGAATCTGGATTGGCATTTGGAATTCAAGATGGGGATTGAACCAGGTAGTTCCAACTTCCAACCCAAAAAATTGATAATCCTGTACTGCTCTGATGTGGGGAATGAAGAAAGATAGTAAATGTAATCCCTTTTCTTGAATGCTCTAATAGGGTTGAAATTGTTGAATTCATGAAGGCACTGGAAAATGTACAAGGGGAATGCTCATGTTTAAATTACTTGATGTGGAATGCGATTGCAAAATTGCATTTTCATTTGAATATGAATTCCTCCTGTGTGTATCATTTTTCTTTTGCTGCAGGTCATTGGTGTTTTGCTATAGGGCTTTTTTTTTTTTTTTTTTGATCTCACAATCATATTGCCTTTATTTTATCTGCTTGATTCTTCATAAGAAACTCTTGGTAAAATCTAAAAGTTGTCGTTATTTTTGTTGAGGAAATCCGCTGCTATTGTATTTTTACCTCTGGGTACTTTTATTCAACATCTGTTCAATAATACTACAAGAATGATTAAAATCACACCGGGTCACATCCACATCAGTCGATATTCCGTTGACTCATTGGTTTGAAGTGAATTGAATAGGTTTTTGAGTTTTTTCATTTACCGTGATAAAACATAACACTTCATTGTCCGTGAAATTATGTGACCCATAGTTTTTAGTGTTTTTTTTCCATGAGATTTCTAAGGATTAAAAAGGGGAAACATAGAGCATCAATCAGGCATTAGGTAAAATATTTGGTTTAATGGACAATGCTCGATAACTATTTGATAGAATGAATGATTGAAATCAGCTCGCTTATTTTTGCATGCAATTTCTTCTTTTGAAAATAAAATAGATGGATTAACTAAGGGGTAAAAGTAGTGGATCAAGGTAGGGTTAATACCTCATCAACTACGAAGCACCGACACCTCTCCGGGACCCCGTATTGCAGTGTCCTGACACAGGGACCCCGTATCGCAGTGTCAATTCCTCCATTTCTCTTCGGAATTCTTCATTTTTCTTCTCCAACTCACCATTGAAACAGAGGTAAAAGGTAACACTGGGTTTTTAGAGGCAACAATAGTATAGCAATTCCAATGATTCCAATTCCGGTGACCAAAGTGAGCAATTCGAGTGAGCCAATCCAGTGGGCAATTCCTATCTGCTGAACAAAACATCATTAGCTAGTTGAAGTGGACACCGACAGTGTCTTTATTTTAATTAGCCACTAGAAAAACAGTAGCCATTCAACACATTAGCGAAGTTAGCATTTACCGTGCACGTAATGCTAGCAACAGGCTCAAATTCAACACATTACATGTCTCTAAGTGAAGAACTAATGCATATCAAATAGCAGGAAGATATGGCCCAAATGGGACAAGGCCATGATAAAATAAACTTGAGTGAGTTAAGTTTGACACTAGCATAACAGTCTGAAATCTATTTTCATCAATGCCTACACTTTAATCCGAGAAAGACAAGCCTAGCGGCCTTACCTTAGGTACTCTGATCTACACTAGAATAACAGTGATATTTATTGAACGAACAATAGTACTCTGATCTATTCTTTTCAAATCATAGCACTTTGCAGCATTAGAGATTCAAGAGCAATATAAATTGATCATACACTCCGGACAACATTTTCAAATAACCTATCCAAGGCAGCATCCAGAAGGTGAAAATCAAGGGGGAAAAAAAAAACCCATCTTGAAAATCAAAAAATTTTGAAGCCGATTTGGAAACCCTAGAAAATGAAACCGAAGTAGAGCAGTTTTTGGTAAGTGATGACTTAAAAGTAATGCCTGGCTCAACTTCCCCAACACTTATGCTGATGAAAGACCTCAACATGGTCGATGCAAATGAGCTAGAGTCAGAATCGGGTACAGTACAAAGAACGCAAAATAAACCAATTTGGAAACCCTAGAAAATGAAACCAAAGCAGAAACACAGAGAAAACGAGAGAGAGAGAGAGAGAGAGAGAGAGAGAGAGACCTTTGTGGTGGTTCTGTTATTCGTCCTTGGGGATCGGATCGTCTTCTTCCTTCGATCTTCTTCTTCTTCCTTCGTTTTTCTTCTCCTCCCTCTTTCTCCCTCTTCGTTCGAACTGGTATGAGCGTTGAAGAAGATCGGGGTAAGGGTTTTAACCCGTTTGTGTGAGTTTTGACCCGCGTGTGTTTGTTTGGATCAACCCGGCTTGCCTTTTAACCCGCGTGTGGGCTTTTTAAATCACAGCCGTCCATGATGATCCAACGGCAGCGATGTGTAGGTGCGTTTTTTTTGTTCCATTAGGGTCCCTTATGTGAAGTGGATGGTATATATATAAAATTAAATAAATTAATAAATATACACGTGGCGTGTCCCCCGCAGTGTTCGTGTCCCCATTTTTTTAAAATTGCCGTGTCCCCGTGTCCGTGTCCGTGTCCGTTTCCGTTTCTGTGTCCGTGCATCATAGCTCATCAATAGAGTTAGAAATTTGGTTCAATGGACTATGATTGACAAATGTTTGATAGAATGCATGAATGAAATTTTAACTAGGAAACAATGTGATTATGTATTTGAAACTTGCTAATAGGTTAGGGTCTTGTTCTTCATTCTAGAATAAGAACGTTGTATTAATTAGTTGTTCTTTGATTTCTAGAGATTTTTACATCTCAAATCCCCAACGAATGGCGCCTAACAGATCTCGCCTTCGTTTCCATCACTCATACAGATCGGTAATAACGAAACCCCCAAATCTCCTTACGAACTCTAGATTTCTATTGCACGAAAACTGAAAAACCTAATTTCTTGACGCCTTTTTCTTTTTCAGGGAACTGCGCCATTCCTAACTAGGCGAAAAAGATTTAAAAATGAGTTCCTGCGGAGGCTTGTTCCTTGGGAGAAATAACAGTTTCGTGGGAAACATTTCCTTACTTCATTCAGTAAGTGCTTGTTAATTTGCCTTTTCTTTACTCCTTAGTAAGCCATAAATTGTTAAACTTGTGGAAATCAATTTGTTCTTCTCACAGTGAACACGCTAAAAAGCTTTTAGCGGAATGTGCTTCTTCCCATTTGAAGCATAAGAAGTTCACTACAGCTTATGGTTCTCGTTTAACTTCTTCAAGTGCGAGGATACTGCTGCAGAGTGTTCCAGGTAGATTATTTACACGTTATTGCAAAATGGCGGTTTTGTATGTCAACAGTTGTTTTTGTTCATGTTTGCTTATTGATAAAGAATTTTTGAATTGATTATTTGACAGGTACTGAACTCTACAGAGAAAGAGTAGTTAGAGCACTTGCACGGGACATGCAAGTTCCTTGTGCTTGACAGTAGCGCTCTGGCTCCTTATGTAAGAGTTTGGAATTTTTTATCTTTTTTTTTTTTTTTTTGGGTAGAACAATGTGTACTTTGCACATAGTCAAAGATATTTTTTGGGTGAGGTATATTTATTCTCTTTTGGTATTCACATGGTAAAGTTGCAGTTGTTTAATTCTCATTTTGTGCAAGATTTCGGTGAGGATTACTCATCTGAATGTGAATCAGATGATAATTTGGAATCAGGGGAAGAGTGCACTTCAGAGTCTGAGGTTGAGGATGAGAATGATGGAAGTAATTTGCAATCAGAATGCAGTGATGATGATGATGATGATGATGATGATATGCAGGTATCTGCTGAAGCCCTGTAGAAGCTTGTTCCTTACAATCTCGAAGATTTTGAGAAGGTAAAATTATATCTCAAGTTTTCTGAAGGTTATCCAAATTTCATAGACGCTTTTAAACACCAAAGAAAACAAAGAGGAGAAAAGAAAAAGCTTTTGTGTCAGAACAAGTGAAATTTTGCATATATTCGGCTTAAAGCCTTAAATCAAGAATCCGATGCTTTTCAAAAGATTGTGCATCTTGTTGTTTGTTTATCTGTATTTTCCCTTACTAGTTCCTTTTATTTGAGTGTTTTTGTACTTCTTTTAGCTGATTTCTTTTTTTGTTTAGTTTTAGGACTCTTGAGTTTGAGAATATTTGAAAGGAGAGATGGGTTTCTGTAAAATATATTATTATTTTGTTGACCTCAGCAAATGGGAAAAGCATCAAATTTTCTATTTTTAATAATCTCTAGACTTGAACTTAGCAACGGTAAAGGTATCAAACTTTCCCGGGGTTAAATATACGGACCTCAATAGTAATACATCTGACTTCTCATTATTGTAGCCAGAGGCAACATCTAATTTGATGACTTTTCTAAGCGAAATAGATTTCACTTTGGAGAAGCCTAGGTATTCTCTTGGTGGCTATGGAGATACTTGCAAGCATTGAGTATTGTGGTAATTATATAGTTCCCTTTAAGTATTGAGTTTTTGTGGTATTCTCTTGTTGGCTATGGAGAAGTATTTTCTTGTTGGCTATGGAGAAGTGTTAATGGGGTCAAAATTCTAGAAGAGTTAATTTCCTTTATCTTATGCCCCACAAGGCCCAAAAGAGACAAATTATGCTGGTTAACAAAAGCTCTAACCTCTCTTTGTTTGATGGGGTCATTAAGGCCCCTCATATTCCAACAACCAAAATAAAGAGGATTTATTGATAGAGACATAAATAAATGCTAACAAAAATGGCATATAATAGGAAGTATTAGCATTCGCCGGACAAAAAGAGATAGTAGAATTTACCTCCCCTTGTTAGGGGGTAGAATTTACCTCCCCTTGTTAGGGGGATTAAGGACACCCCCTTTGCTGGTAATCTAAGCAGTTTGATAGTTCTTCTTTTTCCCAGATTTTCCATATGAATTTGGAGGATCAGGGGGCTTGGTACTATGAGGATACATGAGATCTATCCCAGATTGCTTCTCCAGACTCCCAAGGTGCTGAGAAAGAGTTCCAGCAGCCAAATCAGAGGGGTGAGTAGCTTCTAGGGGAAGCTCAGTCTGCTCCACCTAAAGGGGGGCATACAGTGGATAAGATGCCATTATGGGGAAGTGGTTCTTCAACAATCAACTCCTCATCTGTGGAGTCATCATTATCTGAACAATGCAACAGCTGAGGGGTTTGTTCATTCCCTGAAGTATCTGGTATTGAGAATGCCTCAGTGATAGGAGCTCTATTGTCCACCCTTCCCACTGTCTGCCAAGCATCCTTGGGTTCTTTTCCCACTGGTGCTGGTATTAGAGGCTTCAGGATCTGTTGTAGTAGCAGTAATGGCCGAACACTTTACATTTAGAACATATCTGAGGAAGCCATTGGTATTCAACAGTAACTACCACTGACCCCCTGGCTGTGGTAACTTGAATGTAAGATGGAAGGTCTGATTCAGCTTCAACTTTTATGCAGACCCTAGCAAAGGCAATCCTTTGTTGCTTGGCAGTAGCCACATCCACATTAAGGGGCTTGCCTATTGTGCTTGCAATACGACTCAACCCTTCCTCTGTCCAGCATTCTAGAGGAAGTTTGTGTATTTTAACCCAGGCAGGAATAGTGGAGGGATGCTCAGTAGTAGGGGCAAGCATCCTTTCCCATTCTTTAAGAACCAGGTATCTCTTTGAAAAGAAGTAAGGACCTCCTTCAAAGACTTTGTTTTTGGATTCTTCATCCTGAAATTCAAAGAAAAAACAAGCCCCTAACTGCCTAATTTTGATAGGACCACAATCCTTCCAAACCCTTCTAGGAGTGGAACTCAAAAGAGGAAAGGCCATTCTACCATCTAAGAAATAGCCTATGAGACAATGTCCCCATTTTTTATCATCCAGATAAGATTCATCTAGTTCAACAGAAGCATCTATACCCTGTCGCAGTTCAGGATACTGTTTTAATTTCATACCTGTAGAGGGGCCTTGAGCTTTAAAGAGGGATCCTTAGTCTTTAACTTTGGCCTTGAGAGGAAGAGTGGGTTGGGTATTGAGGGAAACGGGTTCTGGATTAGGGGCATTAGGATCGAAAAAATCACCTCTAACATCAAGCTCCACTGGTTCGTCTAAAGTAGATTGAAGATCCTGGACCTTGTGGAGTTGATTCTTGAGCTCGGATAATTGAACAGTGACTCCAGTTTTCTGCATTTCCTCTTCCTGAGACTAAATTATCGACGACACACGGTCTTTGCTAATCACACAGTTTGTTGCCCTCTGGAAAACTTTTTGAAGCTTGCGGCTAGGATTGGTTTTGGTAGGGCTATGAGGGCCGAACAATGAATAAGGTGATTTAGGGGCTTGTTCAAAGGAGGGATGCTGTGAAGGAGAGGCTTCCCCCACATGATTAGGGTTTCAAGCACCACTAGCAGATTGAGAGACGTTGGAATGAGTAGGGTTTTTTGAATTGGGAAGGGGTGTAGATTGATCAGAGGTGCAAAGTTCCAACCTAGGTTTAGATCTTTGAGGATAAACATTTGATTGCACAAAGTTACGCTTCAGTGTATATTGTAGAGAAACCACACTCAGAAGTGTATCGCGAACCTCAGGGCAAAGATATGTGTAATTTTGGGGAGTGGTTAAGGAGGGCCTAGAGATCCCCAACTGTGAAATTTGTACAACACGTACAATGGAGGCATTTCTCTGCATCTTGCGAACTTCATGTGAATCAATGGCTTTGATGCCCAAGCCATCAGCCATAGTGATAGAGCCATCTGCCATAGTTAGGTCACCAAGAACTAGAGTTTAGAGAGAAGGAGGATCATCTTTCTCTTTAATCAACGAGTTTTTTGGATAGATCTTATGGCCAGCATCAGGGGCAAAATCGTTTAACAATTTCAGCAACATTAATTTCATAAGGATCCCTATAGTATGTGATAAGAAGAATTATTTCTATCATCTTCTTCTCTAATAAGGATTCATATCTTAATGTTTTGTAAGCTAAATCGACTAAATCTCTAAACTCAGTAGAGTCGAACTTCTTTCTAAGTTCTCTACTTAAACCAACTTGTGTTATTCTAACAAATTCAACTTCTGATAGTTGAAGTTTACATTTGTTTCTAGCCCTTTTGAACCTAGCAATGAATTGAGCAGCCTTTTCATCAGGCTTTTGCTTCAATCTTGCCAAATCAGCCATGGTAACTTCAGGTTCAGTTTGGTAAAACTGAGCATGAAACAGTTCTTCCATCCTTTACCAATTCGGAACTAACTCTGGTGGCAAATTTGAATACCATTCGAAGGCTGTTCCTGTCAAGGAAAATGACTTCAACTTAATGGACCTATTATTGCCTAATTCCTTAAACTGAGCAATGAATCTAGCAATGTGTTCAGTTATTGATTGTTTTTCATCCCCATGAAACAATGTGAAATCTGGAATCTTTAAACCCTCTAGGGACTTCGAACTATCTATCTATTCATTCTGGATAAGGTTTTCTATAAATTTGAGTTTGTATTCCCTGAGTTAGAGGTCCATAAATTCTTGCATAAGACCAAATATCTCATCTCGAAGGGCAAGATTTCCTCCTAAATGCACTCTTGGGTTAACAGGTGGTTCCCAATTCACATTTCTAGGCATATGACCTTCTGAAAATCTCTCAAAAGGACCATCAAAAGGCCTAGGCTATTTAAAACCTCCTTCTTGCCTTCCTAAAGGCTCATAGAGATGGTTCAAATGCACCTTCCCCACTTTTGGTACTCCCGAATATCTAGGAATTCCAATTTCTCGAATAGGCCTTCTCGAACTAGCCCTATCATGAAAATGGTTTCCTGGAGTAAAATTATTCTCATCAAACCCATAATCATCATTTTTGAAACCCTTATCCCCCTCTAGTTCATCAAAATTGGGTTCGAAAGGGATGTTAGTGGTTTGCTTAAATGTCTTCTTAGGCATAGGTGTTTGATGATCATAAGTCTTTGCTGGTTCATACCAAGATTCTGGTATATCATCTAAATTTATAAGCTCTTTTTCAGGCCTTGACTTAAACTTACTTGAACTAGCCTCTCCTTTATCTTTTTCAGATGAAGGTAAAGGCTCATTCCTAAGTTTTGATTGCTCTTCTAACTTTTGAAACATAAGTTTCTGGGTCTGAGCCAATTCCTGAAATGTAGCAATCATTTCTAAATTTTTAGAGTCATCTACGTTTATTGTTTTGTTATTCTTAGTATTCATTCGACAAGTTTGGCCAATCCCCATATTTGGATCTTGACCACTACAAACTTCTGGGCCTGTTTGAAGGCCTTCAGTCTGTTCATTCTCTTTAGGATTAGCGCTATTCTCATCCTCTGGTGTTTGGCCAACTTGAGAATCATCTGCTTGCTTCTTAAGTTTTGGAGTCATTCAACACTTTGGTGTCCCATTGGGCATGCCAAAAAATGTGTTTGGTTCTTTTACTTCTTTGCAATGGAAAATAATTGTGTGCGAGCGTGCCAGAGAGAGCCTTTACATCTTCTCCCTCAAATTAACTTTGAAAAACCAAATATAATCAGGCGATTGTGTTTTAATGGTTCAATTACCTCAATTAAGAGGATTTTTCCTTCAAAGTGAAGAAATACAAACCAATTTACTTAAGAAATCAAAGAATAATAAATAAACAAGATACTTTGATTGATAAATCAAAGGTAGACTTCCTTCGAAATCGTCTTCAACTTCAAAAAAAAGATAACAAGAACTTCGAACACTTGATTGTTACAAGAACAAGTAATATCTACTTCCTAAACTACTTCCTAATCTACTTCAAACTGAGCCGAATTCCTAAAACTACAATTTTACTTGCCAATGAACAAACCAAGCATCATTTTTTTGTGTTGTTTGTTGAAGATTTGTCTGGGGGTTTACACTCTTTAACTTCTTCTATTTATAAGTCTTGCTTGCAGTTTGAACTTCCCGCTCAAAGTATTTGAACTTGGCTTGCTTCGAACTCCGTCATTGTATTTCAAATGGGCAGTTTCTTCCCTCCAACAATATCTAAACTTGAATTGCCTTGATCTTCCTTCAAAAGTTTAAATTTAAATTTGCACGATTACTCAAACAAATCATATGATTGGTTTTAAGGAATAACTACTTTGCACGACTTGTTCCACGTGTCTCAACTGTTAACCATCTTGTTTTATATGTTTACACGTGTAGTTCATGCCTTTAACAGTTAAAAGTGTGGCTTCAAAGTCAACTTTCTTACTTATCTTTTAACTTATAACTGCCAATAACTGCCTATCAAATTGGGCGTTAATACAACATCGTGTATTGACCCATTTATACCTCATTAATCCAGTGCTTTTTATTAACGTTAAGCCGCCAACGTTGGACATTTGTAGACACCCCAATTTTGAACCCGATATGCGCTCGAGCATTTCCAATGGTGAAACGAACCAATCATGACTACCAGGAACTTGTGAGAGTGACTTGAACTTGATCAAAATTAACCAAACAGCAACCAAAACAGCTCAAACCAACCCAAGCAGTGTTGAACAAAGCCAAGCTAACAATTGCCATCAAGCACCTTGAGCGCTCAAGCTCTTGGCCTTGAGCGCTCAACCCTGGGAAGACACCTTGAGCGCTCAAGCCCGCATCCTTGAGCGCTCAACTCTGAACCAGTCAGGAATCTGCAGAATATCTAATCATGAGATTTTCTGCATGGGAGCGTCTAAGGTGATCTTCTACGATCCTTATACGTACTATACAGCCTAAATCTACTCCTAAACTACTCCTAAACTACCCCTAGCCCACTTTCAAAAACCAAAACCCACTTCCTCTCTCTCCTCTCCTCCCTCCCACTCACTGTATAAATCCACCCACTACCCCTGGTTTGAAGGGTAATCAGTTCTCACACTCCAGCTCCCAAAATCCTCCAGAAAATCGATCATCTCTCTCTCTCTCTCTACAAAACCACTCTTTTACCATCAAAGCCACTAGCAAAACCACTCTTTAAATCCAGAAATCTAGTTCTTGATCATCAATCAATCACCTACATTGTCCATTTCGTCCAGAGTATAAACCAAAAACATCCATAATTATCATCCCCAAGCCCAGAATCAAGCTCAAAATTACAAGTCTTTCCAAAAGGTAGTGAAACATGTGATATATTCACTGTTTTGGGTCTTCTGAGGAAGACCAGTGAGTTCAAGCAAGTTCTTTGTACTTGCCTTGAATTCACAGAGGTCTAAACATTGTTCAAAAACATTTTTCAATTCTGCAGTTGCAATGGGGGTTGAGCGCTCAAGCCTCAAGCCTTGAGCGCTCAAGCCCAGTTTTGAATAAGTTTCTGTTTTGCTGATTTTCGTGCTCTCTTGGTTCTGATCATTATTCAGGAAGTTAACTATGTTCATGTAGCCTTCAAAAAAAAAGAAAAAAACTTATTTCTACTTCAAAATCACATGCATGAACTTTAGTTAACTATATTATGATGATCAAAGATCAATATCTTTGTAAAATGACATTTTGAATGCAAAACAGTGACTGGATCATCTTCTGTTACTCTTGTTTTAAACTTTCAAAATCCTGAGAATCATCGAGCATCTATTTTAAAGCCAGAAATCAGAGAGCCAGAATATGGCTTGAGCGCTCAATGTCGTTAACTTGAGCGCTCAAGCTGTTCTTGAGCAGTTTGTGGATTATTCGTTGATTCGATGATGGATCCTGGTGTAACTTGTTAATTGTGTGTGTGAGTTATTGTGGTCTGGATTTCCCTCCTTTCCTTTATTTTCAAACATTTCCTTGTTGATTCATCGAAATTATGTTCTTTTCATTCTTCTTTATGAGGTCGATCGATTTACTCTTACCTGTTTCTCCTGAGAAAGTCCTTAACAAGTGATCGATCTCACAAAGAAGTTATAAAAGGGTGTAATTTCATAGAGGCCAGGAACTGGTTTGAGCGCTCAACCTATGGTCCTTGAGCGCTCAAACTGGTTTGAAGAGGTTGAGCGCTCAAGTCATGATCCTTGAGCGCTCAATCCCTATCCTGGAATCCAGTGTGCAAAACAGTTTATTTGGACCTCAATGTTTGTATTTTCGTGAAGTGTTGTATAGTTTCCGTATTTTCTCATTTCTTGTAAATATTTGTATGATTCCACTCGTGATCATCATCATCACTCATGAAAAACATCAAGCACAAGCACCCACTTTAGATGTACATTTTATTGTTTATGTGATCCCCGTCCCCAATTCCCGTTTTCGTGAATAAAGTCCAATTTCAAACATTTTCAAAATCCCACAAAAACATTGAGTAGAGACCGGTTCACGGACCGGGTGAGAGGGGTGCCGTAAAACCCTTCCCCTCTCGTAACCAAACCCCCGAATCCGAGAAATCTTTGGTTTTATCAAGATCAGTGAAATCTTTCTCAATGGGCAACGAGTCATATTTTTATCGGTTTCTCGGGTTCGGACCTAAAATCCGGGTGGCGACTCAAATAATCACAATCTATTTTCGGAACGCGAATCGCACCGAATCTCCGTGGGGACTCTGGTTAATATATATTTTATTTAATTACATTTGTGCAATGTTTGTTACACTTATGTAATTTTATTGAAATATGTGTTAATCAAAAGTGGGTTTAATTCGAAAAATATTTTGTGGGATTTTTCAAATGTTTGAAATTTGATTCTTGCATTGCATTTGCATAGTTCTTAGCCTCGCTGGCGTGTTTTGGCAATCCTGCCCGGCTTGCCGGTGACAGGGAATCCTGAAATGCCCAGCAGCCCTCGACCGTGATAGATCACATCGTCACTATCGTTTTTAACGGTAGGAGGCGGTTTTGATTTTGAGTCCGGGGTACCCTCAGTGACCAAAACCGGCCTTTGCATATATATAACCATAGAACCCCACGTTTAGCAGCCCACCTGTGTGTTAAGCTTATGTGCTCCATCTTGTTACGTGCTATGTGTTACCGCTTTCTTCGCCATGCCATGTTGCATTCATGCTTTTGCATTGTGTATAGTTGGTGCGAGCACCGTTTGTATAGATTTTCTGTGTAGATATTTCATTTGATTTTAGTGCCTTTACGGCAGTTAGTAGGAGGTTGCCTCGACCCGATGATGAGTCGTGCATCCCATATGCACGTTGTTCTTACGAGTTAGCCTTCAGGACGGCCGGACGTGGGAAAATTTGGATCGACAAAATTCCTAAACACTGATCTAAACGGGTTTAAGGGACCTTGGCCCGAGGAGGGACAATCGCCCTTAGGCTTCCGATCTTAGATCATTGTCGGAATATGTGCGGACCAGAATTTCCCAAATCCGACCATCCGATATCAAGGGCTTATCGCTTAAAAGAAAACTTGAGGATTGGGGCAATCTCCCAAAGCTGTCACAAAAGCCATATATTTGCATTTACACGTATCCTTGTATAGTTAAGTTCCCGGCAGTTAGTAGAAGGTTGCCTCAGCCCGATGATGAGTCGTGCATCCCATATGCACGTTGTTCTTACGAGTTAGCCTTCAGGACGGCCGGACGTGGGAAAATTTGGACCATCAGAATTCCTAAACACTGATCTAAACGGGTTTAAGGGACCTTGCCCCGAGGAGGGACAATCGCCCTTAGGCTTCCGACCTTAGATCATTGCCGGAATATGTGCGGACCAGAATCTCCCAAATCCGACCATCCGATATCAAGGGCTTATCGCTTAAAAGAAAACTTGAGGATTAGGGCAATCTTCCAAAGCTGTCGAATACAGTCTAGGAGACTTTAAATCCATGGAGTTTGAGATACCTCCGGTGTTGGCCGTGCCCAAACGGCCGCCCGCGATTCAAACTAGCCTTGAGATCGTTAGTATCTGGATTACAACACCCAAATTGCTTTGTCTCGGATGGCCCAGAAAAGCGATTGGCTCTGATTCCAACAAGCTTGGAATATAACCTGCTGAGTATTGGCCTACCCGGGGTGTTGGAAAATCTTCTGTGCAACGATCTTGAGTGAGATTTGGATCCGGTAGAATAACCCTAGGTTGTACATGAAGTCTAGGAGACTTTAAATCCATGGAGTTTGAGATACCTCCGGTGTTGATCGTGCCCAAACGGTCGCCCGTGTTTCGGACTAGCCTTGGAACCGCCTGTATCTGGATGGCGGCACCTCATTGCTTAGTCTCGGATGGTCAAGGAAAGCGCTACGGCGTCAACATTTAGGCTTTAGGTTGAAACGCCGTACTCGCCGAGTAATGACTTACCCGTGGTGTTGATACAATCTTCTGTGCAAACGATTCCAAGTGAGATCCGAAACCGGTAGATTAACCCTAAGGCTAGAAATAGGACTAACTCCGTGAGTTGAGATGAGATGAGACGATAGTGAGCATTTGTAAAATCATTCTTTCATGTGCATAGTGAACACATCGAGTACGCATCTGAGTCCGGCTTTTGCTTTATGTCCAGTTCTTGAACCATTGGGCCTACCAAGAAGAAGAAGACCTTACCTGTTTGGATTCGACCTCCCGGACAAAGATTGTCTAGATCCCTATCACCGAAGTCCGAAGTAAGCATGTCAGCTGAACAGGAGCAAGATCCCCCTAACGAGTTTGAACAACTGAGGAAGGAGATGCATGATGAGAGGGTCCGGAGTGACACCCGAATCGCCCAGCTCATGGCGATCATGTTAAATATTCAGAGCCGACTTCCCCCGCCTCAGCAGCAAATACCTGATGGTGGAGCTCGCAATCAAGAGGTCCCAAATGATGAACATCCGGAACAGCCTCCTCCCCCTGAAAACCCCCAATTGGCTGAAATGCTAGCTAAGATACTCAAGCTAGAAGAATCTGTGGCCAAGAATGAGAAACGAGCCATCACCGGTTTTGACATGAATAAACTCTGCATCTTCCCAGGCGCTAAGCTCCCCAAAAAGTTCAAACATGTGGATTTTGAGAAGTTTGATGGGACTAGGGATCCAAGGGGACATATTCAGGCATATGTAAGCTCCCTCTCTCTGCAAGAAGTTGATGAGCCTGCCATGGCGCAAATGTTTCACGAGACTCTCACGGGGCCTGCACTCCAATGGCTTTTGTCACTTGATGTTTCAAAGAGACAGACTTGGGAAGAAATGGTGGCTGTTTTTATTAAGCAATATGAGTATAATGTCCAGCTCAAAGTCACTACTCGCGAACTTGAGAGTATCAAGATGAAAGAAAAAGAGTCCTTTGCAGATTTTGTGAAAAGATGGAGAGCAAAGGCTGCGCAAATGACTGATCGTCCCAGTGACAAAGATCAAATGCGCATCATAACCAAGAACCTTCAGCCAGATTTGGCTCAATACATGGTGACGGCCCAAGCGCATAATTTTGAGACTTACTTTGAAACGGGCTTGACGATTGAAGAAGCCTTGCAAAGTGGGGTGTTGAAGAAAGGGGATCCAATCCCCAAACCTAAACGCAATTATATTGGGAACACCTCGTCTCTATACGCAAATCCCAGTTACACAACCAGCACCTCATCTAATCCCATGAATCACCAGTCTCATAGAACTGAACCCATAAATGCCATCTTGTCTCAGCCAACCCATTCAGCTCAAGCACCACCAAACCAAAGAGGACGGCGCGCCTTCACCCCTCTTCCCTTACCTCTTCCGGTAGTCTTCGAACGACTCGTTCAGCAAGGAAAAATTAAACCACTCCAACCAACCCCGCCTCCACAAAATCCTCCGCCATCCTATAACCCAAACACCTTCTGTGTTTTCCATCAAACACCTGGCCACCCCACTGAAAGGTGTCAACGTCTGCGTCATGAGATTCAAGATCTCATTGACAATAAACAAATTCGAGATCCCACTGAAAAGCCCAATGTTGTCACCAACCCTTTGCCAGCTCATAAAAGAAATGGAAACATAAGCCAGATAATCCTCAGCTCCACTCAAAAAGACCAAAACCCCACTCCCTTTGACCCAAGCCAATTCATTGTACCAGAAACAGACTCTAAGCCCATTGTGTCTATCCCAGTCGAACATGAAACATGCTTTCTCGAAGCTCACTTGGATCCCACTATATGGCAAGAGTGGGGAGACTTGATGATGGCCATGGAAGCCCGGGAATATGAAATGATGGTGGCCGACAATTTGGTAAACGAAGAAGCATGGCCACAGAATGAACAGCTTAATGAAGAACCCCCTCTTGATGCCATGGTTAATCAACTTTGGGATCCGATGTTTGCAGATCCACTTGATGGATTCGCGCTTCTCAATCTTTTTGAACAACTTCCACTGGTACAAGATCAACCACCCGTGGAGGAGGGACAGGGACAGAATTGGCAGGAAGAGAACGAGGTACTTGATGATGCGCAAGAAGATGAATGGGATCCCACACCCAATGAATGGCAGCTCATGGACCCCAATGATCCATTGGATGGGTCTACACTCCCCATGTTCTTTGAAGAAGCCTATTTTCCGATGCCACCATTGTGGGAGGGTCGCCCCGATTTCTCCATGATGAGTGAACATGCTATAAATCGAATGACGGAGGGAATAGAGTTCACACCATACGATTATATAGTCGATGAAAATCTCCCAGCACCTCAAGTGCAGATCCCGGAGGGTTGTAACATCATGATGTTGAACGATGGTTTGCCCGATGTCTGGGGACAGCAAATGGAGGGGAATGATGTGGCCAATGTATGGGCCAATCAGAATGAAGAAACAGCACTTGCACCACTGTGGGTTGGGAATGATGAAGTCTGGGCAGTTAATGAAGCAACCATGGTGAATGGAGATGTATGGAGCGAAGCAACGGTAGAGGGGATTACCAAGGGCTTGGAAGAAGCCAGCATTGAAAAAGGAAAGAGAAAGGCGGAAGGCGATTTAGTTGACCTTTACACCGACTACACCGACTTGTGGGGGGATGATATTGATTCGGTTCTTCATCTTCTTCGGAGTGGAAGGTTCTATCAGCCGCCTCAAATGTACACCGGAAGTACCTCTAACCCACCCCCTAACTCCCTGAACCAGCCACCTTTTAACCTAACTCCACAAAATAATCCAACTCCACAGAACAACTCAAGTCCACCAAACAACCCCATTGACCCGATCGCTAACCCTACCGACTTTCAAACCCTTTTTAACCCACCAGTTAACCAATCCCATGCTACCTCTGCAACCAACAGCCGTGTGACTCGTTCAAAATCCCCACCAACCACTGAAGAGAATCCCATTCAAAAGCAACTTGAGAAAACCCCGGCTGCTTTAACCATTTGGGGACTACTCATGAGCTCCAGCGAGCATAGACAGAAACTTGCTCAAGCATTGTCTTGTATGGAGATTGCTCCTGATATCACTCCTGAAGCTATGATGGCCGCCATCACTACCAAACCAACCATTACCACTAAACCAACCAAGCATGTCGTAATCTTTACCGAAGCCGACCTACCGCTCGAAGGGACAGATCACAACAAGCCCTTGCATGTCACCATGAAGTGCATGGGGAAATGGATCCCGGTAGTGTTAATAGATAATGGATCTGCACTCAACGTCTGTCCTCTCTGAACAGCACTATGTTTGGGACTTAAGCCAAAAGATTTCACGCCATCTGATCTCACTGTTCAAGCTTATGACAACACCCGTCGCAGTGTGCTTGGGACGGTTGAAATGGAGATTGCTGCAGAGGGGTTTAAATCAACAGTAGAGTTTCATGTACTCGAGATCCCAGCTTCTTTCAATCTGTTGCTAGGACGTCCTTGGATGCATCGTCCCGATATTATGGCAGTTCCATCCACTCTGCATCAGAAGGTTCTACTTGGTTTGGAAAGTGGAACAATTGCTCTTTACGGAGACACAGGCATTCGTCCTCATGCTGAAGATAATGCTCCCTTGCTAGAAATTATGCATGATGAAAATGATGTCCAACTCGGGGGTTTCGCTTTTGATACGTTCGGCGGTGTGTTCACGCTGCGCATTGATGATGATTTCTCAATCAGCACCACCGTCCTTGAAATGATGAGAAGGATGTCCTATCTGCCAGGGACT
Organism: Vaccinium darrowii; assembly: GCA_020921065.1. NCBI lineage: Eukaryota > Viridiplantae > Streptophyta > Magnoliopsida > Ericales > Ericaceae > Vaccinium > Vaccinium darrowii. The sequence continues at coordinate 22,943,839 of CM037162.1, read as the reverse complement.
GGTTTGGGTCGAACTTACCAGGGGGTGGCTCAGTTTCCTGAATTCCCTTCTCAACGAGGCCGTTTCGGGTTAGGATATGAGCCCACATTGAAAGAGATGCAAAGAGGAAAGATCAATAAGGCCAGCACCAGTGCAAACCGCCAGATTCGCTTTGTCAAAGAAGGGTCAAATGAACCATACCACGGTCAGCCTGAGCCATTTGTAAATGAAATAAATGGAAAGATGCACCCAGGATTCGAAATCTTTGCTAATGATGCTTGGGATAGCGAAGATGAGCACGAAAAGGTCGAGCAATTGGTGAAGGACCTTAAGGCGGACTGGATGGAGGCTTTGGATGGTGGGATCTTAATGTCGATGTTCGACGAGGTCAGTCTAACAGGTAAGGATAAAGAAGAGCCAGCGGTGATGATGCTTGGACAGGAGGCTTTCGAAGACCCCAGCGTGCTGATAGTGGATGCAGTCGGAGAGTACAAGAATTGCACTTTCACTCCTGCTGTAAAATTTACTAATGCATTCACTAAGCTAGAGTCCGAGTTTGAATTAGGGTATGAACTTGACTGTGAGTCGGAGTTTGTGCCTCATGGCCCTCCACATCGTCATTTCTATTTTGAGTTTGAGTCTGATGCCATGTACTGCGCCCCGGAGGGCTTTGTTAATGAAACGGATGGTGATTTCGCTTACTTTGCTGTTCCGGAAATAAATTGTGTCGACCCTGACGATGATGAGACTGAGTTCAAGGGAGAAATACCCAAGGAACTTAAGTCTCTAATTGAAAGGGAAAATGAAAGGCATGCTCAGCCAATAAAAGAAGAAGTTATTTCAATAAAATTGAGAGATGAGGAAAATCCTCGCATGGTTCAAATCGGTTCCGGGCTATCTTCGGAGGAACAGAAATTGCTCATTGATTTACTCAAAGAATTCGAAGATGTTTTCGCTTGGTCCCACGTGGATATGCCCGGAATCGATCCTGAAATTGTGCAACACCGAATTCCCTTATACCCTGATGCAAAACCAGTAAAGCAGAAGTTGAGAAAAATCAGGCCAGATTGGGTAGAAAAGGTCAAGGAAGAAGTCACCAAGCAATTCAATGCTGGTTTTCTGATGGTAACTGAATATCCACAGTGGGTAGCAAACATTGTGCCGGTACCCAAGAAAGATGGAAGAGTCAGGGTGTGTGTAGATTTCAAAGATTTGAACAAAGCTAGCCCAAAGGACGACTTTCCCTTGCCCCACATTGACGTATTAGTGGATAACACAGCGGGGCATGCTCTGCTGTCATTCATGGATGGGTTCTCGGGTTACAACCAGATCCTGATGGCACCAGAAGATCGAGAGAAAACGACTTTCACCACTGAATGGGGAACGTTCTGTTATCGAGTTATGCCGTTTGGACTGAAGAATGCTGGGTCAACCTACCAACGAGCCGCTACAACCTTGCTACATTACATGATGCACAAAGAAGTCGAGGTGTATGTGGATGATATGATTGTGAAAGCGAAGGAAAGAGAAGGTCATCTCCCGGCACTGCGCAAATTCTTCGAAAGGATTCGCAAGTACCTAATGCGCTTAAATCCACAAAAATGCACGTTTGGGGTCACTGCTGGAAAGATGTTGGGATTCATGATCACCACCAGGGGAATCGAAGTCGATCCGTCAAAAATTAAAGCCATTCTCGATATGGAGCCGCCCCGGACAGAAAAAGAGGTACGGAGCTTTCTCGGGAAAATCCAGTTCATCAGCAGATTCATCGCAAAGTTAACATCGACTTGCGAGCCGATGTTTCGTCTATTGAAGAAAGGAACACCATTCAAGTGGGATGATAAGTGCCAAAAAGCATTTGAGACAATCCGACAGTACCTTCAAAGTCCCCCAGTGTTGATGCCACCGACACCTGGGAAGCCTCTCATCTTATATCTCTCAGTAACACAATCTGCAATGGGCTGCATGTTGGCACAAGAAGGTGAAGCAGGAATCGAGAAGGCGGTATATTATCTGAGTAAGAAGATGGTTGGGGCCGAAGAGAGATACACACCTCTGGAGAAAACCTGTTGGGCCCTTGTGTGGGCCTCCAAAAAGCTAAGGCACTACATGTTAGCTTATTCGGTAGTGTTGATTTCTCGAATGGACCCTCTCAAATATCTGTTTGAGAAACCAGCACTCACTGGAAAACTGGCACGATGGTTACCCCTGTTGGCCGAATTTGAACTCAAGTATGTAACAAGAAAGTCAGTGAAGGGCAGGGCTGTTGCAGAATTCCTGGCAGATCACCCGATTGAGGGACCAGAAGATACAAAGTTTCAATTCCCCGATGAGCATGTCATGGCGGTGTCAGATGATGTTTGGAAGCTGTACTTCGATGGAGCAGCAAATCAGAAAGGATTTGGGATCGGCATACTGCTAGTTTCGCCAGAAGGGCCGCACATTCCCCTTTCTTTCAAGTTAAATTTCGAAGTTACAAATAACCAAGCAGAATATGAGGCATGCATTGTTGGAATGGAGGCTGCTCTTGAAATCAGGATAAAGAAGTTAGAAGTGGTCGGAGATTCGAATCTGGTGGTTTCCCAAGCCAATGGTGATTGGAAGGTGCGGGAAGAAAAATTGAAGCCATACCATAAGGATCTTGATGATCTGATTCATCAATTCGAGCAAGTAACCTTTACTCATATACCGAGGATGAAGAATCAGTTCGCTGATGCACTTGCAACCCTAGCATCAATGGTAGAATTGCCCGTAGGGGTGAGAATGAGGCCAATCATGATCGAGCAAAGAAATAGGCCAGCCTATGAATATGTGATGAATGTTGGAGGAATTATCGATGGTCTGCCTTGGTACCATAATATCTGGAATCTGGTTGAGAGAGGAGAATATCCGGAAGGAACAAATAAGAAAGATCGAATAGCATTGCAAAGGCTGGCGTCACAATACATCATCTGTGGTGGAAGGTTGTATAAAAGGTCATACTGTGGCATGCACAAGCTGTGCATCTATGGTGACGACGTAAAGAGGGTAATGGAGGAGATCCACGAAGGAATCTGTGGTCCCCACATGAGCGGATTAATGATGGCAAAGAAGATTCTGAGGCAAGGATATTTCTGGTTGACCATGGAAACTGATTGCGTTCAGTATGTGCGAAGATGTCATAAGTGTCAAGTCCATGCTAATCTCATGCATGTCCCACCATCTGAACTTCACACAATGGCAACGCCTTGGCCTTTCTCAGTGTGGGGAATAGATGTGATCGGGAAAATCACGCCGCCAGCATCAAATGGACACAAGTTTATATTGGTGGCGATCGATTACTTCACGAAATGGGTAGAATCAGCTTCTTACGCTACATTGACAGCAGTACAAGTGGCCCATTTTATCAAGCAGAACATCATTTATCGGTACGGGGTCCCTAATGCCTTCGTATCAGACAATGGTGTGCATTTTAAAGGAAGGGCAGCAGAGGTACTCGAAGAGTTTAATGTTCAAGTGCACAAATCAACAGTGTACAGGCCACAAACTAATGGAGCCGTGGAAGCAGCAAACAAATCAATCAAGAATATCTTGGAGAAAACCATCGAATCATCTAGGGATTGGCATGAGAAACTGCTGTTAGCATTGTGGGGATACCGCACCTCTATCCGAACTCCAACAGGCGCAACACCCTATTCTCTGGTCTATGGTATGGAGGCAATACTTCCCATTGAGCTTGAAGTGCCATCTTTAAGGGTGATGATAGAAAGTGAAATCGATGAGGCTGACTGGTTGAGCGACAGATTCGCAGAACTAATGTTGTTTGATGAAAGGAGACTGCGGGCCTTGTATCACATTCAGGGATACCAGAGAAGGATTGCCCGCGCATTCAATAAGAAGGTAAAATCCAGGGATCTGATCGAAGGAGATATGGTAGTGAAAGAGATTCGGGCGCCAATATTCGATCCACGGGGAAAATTCAGGCCGAAATGGGCAGGACCATACATCATCAAAACTATCCTCGACGGTGGGGCAGCAGTGATTATTGATTTGGATGGAAATGAGTTCAGCAATCTTGTCAATCTGGACCAACTCAAGCGATATTACCCCTGAGGGATGCTCGTTGGGCAGAAAATCGCAAGGGCGAACTGACCCAAGCAAAAATCAGAGCAAGCCTGCTAGGCCGAAAACCCACATTGGGCGGACTAAGCAAAATTTAAGGCAAAAATTCAAAAAGAGCTCGTTGGACCGAAAACCTGAAAAGGCGGTACCAAGCAAAATTCAGAGCGCAAAAGGAGAGTGTTAATACCTGAGTGAACCCTTGCCTGAACTACGCTGACCTGATTCCTTGAAAAAGGATACGTAGGCAACCCTATTCTGGGGTTCGGTCTAAATCCGATGAGTTGGTCCCCATTTCCGTAAAATCCGAAGGAGATAGCATATGGAATCAAATGAACCAAGAAGGGGGAAACCCTTCATGATTCAATTTTATTCAAATCAGTTCTTCGATTACATAAGCTAAGCAGCATAGCATAAAAAAAAATAAAAAAAAATAAAAAACACCATTTATTCCGGAAAATAGCATAGTGGGTCGAAAGGAAAATTGCACTAATTTCTTCGGCGTTGCGCCCTCATCTGCATCCTCATCCAATCTCTGTAATGTCTGTCCAGATGAATAGTTGGGTAGGGATCAGGAGCCCAAACGACCCTGTCCCGCCAGGTAGTACGGTAATGCTCGAAAACAGAATGTTTGAATGAGGGAAGGCTGAAAGTGGCAGGAACAGCATACTCCACCTCTTGGCGGATGCAGTATTGGCGAAGAATGCGCTGTGGGAAATAATATGCATATCCTTGTAGTCCCGCCAAAATCACCCATGTGTCTCCCATATGATTGGCCATCATGTCCGGCAAAGGTAACCAATGGCATCTCCATACAATGTGATCCTCCTCCAATGACCTGAAGAAGTCAGTCCATTCATCTTCATCAGCCTCATCATGCACAAATGGTCTATCCACCCAAGTTCGGGGTTCGTAAACCCAATCACCTGCTGGCTCCCTCAAAAGCCCAACCTTGTCACATAACCACATCTGCAATCCAAAATATCCAAACCAAAGTCAAAACCAAGCCAACAACCAAAATTCCCAAAAACCATGAAATCAAAACATCCAAATCAAATAAACCGAACCTGAAGCAAGAGTGGACTCCCGGCAAACGTGTCTGTTCTCCCAGCCTTGACCGCATCCAAACCCATGATTGTCTCAGCCAAGACCATAGGAACCACATCCCTCCGCTGTTCAATCTGAGCAGCAACACCGACGATGGCAGAACTAGGGTGGCCATCATATGGGACCAACAAGTACAATGCCAAGAGACACATGCAAAGCGCAAACATGCGCCGATTTTGGACGGCGAAAGCCAAGAGATCACCTGTAGGGCCATAATCCGCAAAGAGAAGGAGGACATTGAGGGTCTCATTGCGAATCAAGAAGCGCGCAGCGCCGTTCCCTAGACCAAGCTTTCTACTGAGAATGTTGGCATAGTTTTGGCGAATAGGTGGTATGACGGGATCCGCAAAAGCATTACCGCCAAGGTATGCTTGAAATTCCTCAACAGTTGGACAAAGCTCTTGCAAACCAAAACGGAATACATGAAGCTCCGAATCCCAACAACGAACGACGGCATGCAAAAGGTCTTGATGGATAGGAAAAGTATGGAGGTGGCGAAGAGCATTGAGCCCGAGACCTCGAAAGTTGAACCAATCAACGTTGTCAAGGCTAGCAATCCAAGTGTTGATGATGGAAGGGTCAAGGGAAGCCATATGAAGGTGGTCGAGAATTGATAAAGGGAATGTATGGAGGAAGAAATGAAAAGTTGATATGGAAGTGGTGTGTGAGAAAGGCTTGATTATGCATGGTATTTATAGGGGACTTGAGAGGAATCTTACAAATTTGCCATGCAACATTGGAAATCAAAGATTGCATTTTCAAGATGGTCAAATGCATATTTCCAAAATACTTTGTTGGAAAATTTGAAAATGCATTGGAAATGCATGGTGTTTGTGGGAAAAAGGTGAAAAGACCTTGGGAAGGTGATGTTCAAAATTTGGGGAATGATATAACAGAGCAACAAGACATTTGGGGCAGAAGAAACCATGCAAAAGGGTCCAAAAATGCATTGGGAAACAACATTTCGAACCTGCCCAGCACAGGCATTGAGCGCTCAATGCCATGGAGTTGAGCGCTCAACCCCCTCTGGACCACCTTGAGCGCTCAAGGTGGTGAGCTTGAGCGCTCAACCCACATTGAGCGCTCAAAGCCTACAGAAGTAGCAGCAGCAGCAGCAGCAGTTGCAGAATGGCCCGTCGGACGTCCAAAACTTGTTCTAAGCACTTTGGCCCTCTATCAACACCTGAACCAAGTCCCAATGGGTATTTGTGACTTCACGGAGAGTCTCGTTCCCCGAAGTATCAAGCCGATACGCGTACGGACACGGGATACATGAAAATAGAAAATCAAAATAGCCGTTGAAGGTTCAAATCTCTTTTTAGGCTTCGTGAGCCATGTTCAATCATCAAGACACGTGTCATAAGGTATTTATGACTTGTTGGAACAATTTACGGGGCAGTTCTTCAAGAATATGGAGTTTTGGGGTTTCAAGGGCCGATTCAAGCTATGGAATGGTGACCGACATCATCTCAAAAATGGTTCGATGAGATCTCTCGTTGGTTTGTGATGGTCACAGGGGCATTTATGTCATTTATGACTTGGTCAAGGCAGTAGCATGGCAGTGCATCATATTTAAACAGGCTCATGAAGTATTTTGTTTTTAAATAGGCCTTATGAACGCTAAATTCTGTTCTAAGGTTATTTTGTTCATTTGATATCAGTCGTACATATACGGGAAGCGTGTCGAGTTGTATGGCATATAAATATATCTTTCAGTTGTACATAAATTCAAATAATCATGTTTCGTCCAAATTCTCGAACATGTTAGCTTTTCTTTGAAGTTGAATTTTAAACCTTGTATTTGGATACTTGGATTCAAAGTTCTGTGAATAAGTTGTATACGTTCTACAGCAGATTAGCTCATTCGTACCTCAAAAGCGAGAGAGCAGTGCCATAAACAATGAAAGTGCAAATCATGTATATACTCTGATCAAAATCCATGAGAAAAATCAAAGCATCAAGTCCGAGTATCATCGTCAACTACGGGGCACACAACGCCCAATAAAGGAATCCGCAACTGGGGCACGCAGGCCCAATTCACCTATCTACCAGGGCACGCAGGCCCAATCAAAAGAAAAGACAAAAAGTAAAAGCAGGACTCTAAAGCTACTCTATGTCTACTATGTACTACTCGGACTCATCCATCGTCTCATCCGAGCTCTCAGTCTCATCCCCGCGCCGCTGTTCCAGTCGCTCCTGCCGGGAAGAGGGGTAGTTGGTGTCGCTGACACTGTCATCATCACTCGAGCTCGCCTCAACTACCCTCTCAGGAGCTACCTCTACCCTCTGACGGGTCGATCTCCGCGGTCTCTCCTCCTCAAGTCTCACCTCCGTGGGCTTTGAACGCCCAAGCCGCACAGTCGTGTCTCCAGGACCGCCGGCTCCATCATGAGTCCTCTTTCTGATCACGGGCGGCTGCATCATCAAGCAAACAAGAAAAGGAGTCAGTACATGATATAATCAAGGGATTGAAAGGACAAGGGACGTAAGTAGCATACCGGTGCGACTCTCGGGCGAGAAGGCCCAGGGGCAGCGGGAGGTGCTGGATCGCCCTCCAAGCGGATGGCAACCTCCTGTCCCGCTAGGAGGCGGCGTATCAGGACACGAAGTCCCCGGTTTTGCTCATACATCGTCTGTGCCGCCTCCTGTGAAACCTGCAAGCAAAGTCAAGATTCTGTTCATTAGTGCATTTGAACAATCATTATCAAGGCATGCAATACGGAACAAATGAAATGCTTCTTACCGGTGCCAAGAGCGGCGGGAAGTCAGCTGGTGGTCTCGGTATGTCTATCACCCCCGCTTCCCCACCAGCAGAGGTGATGTGCACCCACCACCTAGCCGCCTCTGTCTCCTCAATCAGGGTACCAGCACCCTCACTCCGACCTCCTGCTACTCCTCCAGCCGAGGCGCGCGCCTTCGCAGCCTTCTCTCTCTCCACTTTCTCCCTCCACTCAGCAGCCCTCAATGAACCAGCCAGATACCTCCTCCGGTAGTCAATATAGCTCAAGGCTGGTCGCAAGTGCTGGCTCAGGTCAAGATCAGGCGTCGTATAACGCTCGATCTCCGCCAGTGTGTACCGGGACGTCATCAGCACTCGAGGAGGAAGGCGCCCTGGAACCTGAGGTACCTCAGCCCACATCGACTGGCGCAGTACCCTGTCGCCAAGGTACCAGAACCAGCCATACTGACACTCCAGTAGGACCCTCCCCCTCGTGATCTCTCTACTCTGAGCAAGGTAAGGCTCGTCGACGGCATCCCACACATCCCAATGGACCTGCAAGGAGTATTCAAGCGTCAGTAATCGAATGCGTGACAATGAACAAATTGAAAGTAAATTGAATACATGTGAGAATTCAACGCTTACCAGAGAAGCAGGGAGTCTGTCCAGTGAAACACGAAGGACCTGGAGGTTCCCCCGTGCTAAACCACCGTAACGGTAACCCTCACCCCAGCACAGCGCTCGAGGGATGACATCCGGATTCGGGTGGCGTGTCTCAGGGGGATGTAACCCCAGCACCTCGTAAGCCCAGAGCTGCAATACAAACAACAAGTTGGTCAGTCAAATACCAGTTTTGATAATCAAGTGCAAGTATTAAGATGCATGCATTTTCAAAGTTGAAATCAAGGTTTCGAATTCTACCTCCCAAATGCTCCATAGTCCTGATATGCCAGTCCCTTTCCGCCTCGAGACGGCATTCATGAACGCATAGCAGCTCCCGAGTGCTGCTCCACCCCAGTCATACTTCGCCGCCCTGGCGAAGTCCCTCAACCCTCCAAGATAGGAGAGGTGCACCCTATTACGCCTGTTTGGGTACAAAGAGGCCCCAAACAGGTATAACAAGTAGCACCTCGCCTTCCGTGCTGCATCCTCCTCGTCCGTCGGCACACCCAGCCCGGTCATTTTGAACTGGCCGTATGTGGACGTCTCTCCCTCCCTGGTGGGCACGAAGCCCAGAAACCACCTCAGTGCAGCCTCGTCCCTGCCTATCCCCGAGTCGAACGGGATCGGGTCTCCTCCTACCCGCAACCCCGTGAGTGCTGAGAAGTCCAGCGGCGTCATCGTCGCCTCTCCGAAGATAAGGTGAAAAGAACTCGTAGAGTCCCTCCACCTCTCTGCCAATGCCGTCACCACGGCATGGTCGTGCTGTGTGCTCGAGAGAGTCGGAATGAACGCCCCGAACCCTGCCTGATCCACCAATGCCTTCACAGAGGCATGCAGCTGCTGGTAGATCTCCCAACTAGAGCCCATACCCCCATGAGCCTTCAAGCGCAAGTTTCTCTGCAAAACAGACAACAAACAGGCAAACAATCAGGCGTTAGTCCAATCAATCATTCAGTCATCGATTCAGTCATCAATCAAGCAGTAATTCAATCATTCGATGCAAATTAGGATTTCTAGCTATTGAAAGTGCGTGGAAGCGATAAATTGGAAAGCAAAACAAGCATACCGTCAGACAGTCAGTCGAAAGGTGGACCTCGGGGTCCAGTAGCACCTCCTCTCCAAAGTACAGCTCCCGGCGGGGAGTATAGTCCTCTGAACCAGATGGCACAAAGAGGTGCACTGGTGGAGCGTAAGTTGCTGCGTCAAAAGCTGGCCTCCCCCTCCTCAGCCGCTGTCTCGCAGCCTGGACCACTGTCACCCTCAGTCCGGCCGCCCTCTCCTCCTCCTCAGCCTGTAGCCTAGCCTTCTCCGCTGCTTCCTCTGTCTCAAACTCCTCCCAAAAAGCCCTCGCCGCCGCGTCCTCGTCCGCCGCCCCCCGTAGCAGCTCTGCCTCCCTCTCCCTACTCTCTACTATGGCCTCCCTCGCCAAGTCTAAAATCCCCGGGGCGTCCGCAGCGGCCGCCATCACTACCTCCTGTGGCGCGTGCTCAAGGTAATCCTCTCGCGAGATCCCTATCGGCCCCTGAGCCGACGGCCCACCGCTCGTCCTCTAAGTCGTCGACTCATCACCCATCGCTACCGCCTTCCTCCTATCTCCCCCACTAGGCTGCTGGCTGGGCCTAGGCTCCACTCTTCAACGGGGTGCCCTAGTCCTAACTACCTCGCTCGTACCCTCCGCCCTGTCACCACCACTACCACCACCAGTCCCTCTCTCATCAACCATCTCCTCACTACCACTGCTACTAGTCTCGCTCGCACTCACAATCTCCACCACCTCCCTATCTCTCTCCTCAACCCTCTCCAACATCCCCGCATCATCACCACCACCTAAACCACCACCCCCACTACCCTCTCTCACACCCTCACCACCAATATCACCACCACTCCTCTCCACATCATCATCACCATTACCATCACCATCACCACCAGCCATCACCACCAGCCACCACCGTCTTGGTGGCTGGGTTTTCTCCACTGCCGGAGGCCGCCGGATCCCCACCGCCGCTACCATCTTCCTCTCTTTCCTTTTCCCTCTCTCCCTCTCCATCTCTCCCTGTTGTTTCTGTGATTGTGGGTGGTGTGGGACCCACCCCAGTCCCCTGCAAATCTCCTTGAGCGCTCGGGCTCGTCGGTGGTGGCACCACAGTACTGCCACCGCCCCTCTCCGCCGTCGGCGAAGCCACCGGAGACCGTGATCCACTTGTATCCTCCATGAAATCAACCAATCGAGCACAAATCGAACCCTAACCGACTGCAATCAAACCGAAATTAATCGAGAATCGTACGGATGAACCCTAGGATTTGGGGGTTTTCGATTTTGCAGAAATTTGAGTGAGAAAATGCCTGGGTTGTTTCGGAATCGCGAGAGAGGTGTGAGGATTTGATTTCTGAAGTTTCTGAAACGTTATGAAGGTTGATCGGAGTAAAATCAGAGTTAAATTGAACGTTATGATTCTGAACCGTCGTCTCCGTTCAGGGGTTCAAGCGCTTAAGTTGGACTCTTTGAGCGCTGGAGGGCCAAATCCAGGTTTGAGCGCTCAAGGCTTTGATGTTGAGCGCTCAAGGTAGGGTTGAGCGCTCAAAGGGACTTCCCTAAGCGCTCAAGGCCAATCCTGGCAGAGGTTTTTGGCTTCTTTTGCAAGCTTTGCAGGGGCATTTCAGATATCCCTTATGTTTTGTTGGTAAACTTTGGACTCAGTAGTCCCTATCATTTGAATCCACATTTATCCATGAATTTTTAATATTTGATCGTGCTAGATCGAAGCGTGTTATGTACATGTGTCTTGTGTTAGCGTATGCACGAAGTAGTTTAAATCATTTTCTTGAGAGCCACGTGCTCGTTTAAATCATTTTCTTGAGAGCCACGTGCTCGTTTAAATCGTCCTGAGAGCCACGTGCTCATTTAAATCATTTTCTTGAGAGCCACGTGCTCGTTTAAATCGTCTTGAGAGCCACGTGCTCGTTTAAATCATTTTCTTGAGAGCCACGTGCTCGTTTAAATCGTCCTGAGAGCCACGTGCTCATTTAAATCATTTTTCCTGAGAGCCACGTGCTCGTTTAAATCATTTTTCCTGAGAGCTTTGCACTCGTTTAAATCATTATGAGAGCTTTATGCTCGTTTAAATCATTCTGAGAGCTTTATGCTCGTTTAAATCATTTTCTGTTTGAGGTGTATTGCGGGGGACAAGTTGGGTTGTCTCTATCTTGGACGTCACTCACACCAAAGCAATGGTATTGAGTCTCATCCAAGAGGGGCAACTGTAGACACCCCAATTTTGAACCCGATATGCGCTCGAGCATTTCCAATGGTGAAACGGACCAATCATGACTACCAGGAACTTGTGAGAGTGACTTGAACTTGATCAAAATTAACCAAACAGCAACCAAAACAGCTCAAACCAACCCAAGCAGTGTTGAACAAAGCCAAGCTAACAATTGCCATCAAGCACCTTGAGCGCTCAAGCTCTTGGCCTTGAGCGCTCAACCTCTTGGCCTTGAGCGCTCAACCCTGGGAAGACACCTTGAGCGCTCAAGCCTGCATCCTTGAGCGCTCAACTCTGAACCAGTCAGGAATCTGCAGAATATCTAATCATGAGATTTTCTGCATGGGAGCGTCTAAGGTGATCTTCTACGATCCTTATACGTACTATACAGCCTAAATCTACTCCTAAACTACTCCTAAACTACCCCTAGCCCACTTTCAAAAACCAAAACCCACTTCCTCTCTCTCCTCTCCTCCCTCCCACTCACTGTATAAATCCACCCACTACCCCTGGTTTGAAGGGTAATCAGTTCTCACACTCCAGCTCCCAAAATCCTCCAGAAAATCGATCATCTCTCTCTCTCTCTACAAAACCACTCTTTTACCATCAAAGCCACTAGCAAAACCACTCTTTAAATCCAGAAATCTAGTTCTTGATCATCAATCAATCACCTACATTGTCCATTTCGTCCAGAGTATAAACCAAAAACATCCATAATTATCATCCCCAAGCCCAAAATCAAGCTCAAAATTACAAGTCTTTCCAAAAGGTAGTGAAACATGTGATATATTCACTGTTTTGGGTCTTCTGAGGAAGACCAGTGAGTTCAAGCAAGTTCTTTGTACTTGCCTTGAATTCACAGAGGTCTAAACATTGTTCAAAAACATTTTTCAATTCTGCAGTTGCAATGGGGGTTGAGCGCTCAAGCCTCAAGCCTTGAGCGCTCAAGCCCAGTTTTGAATAAGTTTCTGTTTTGCTGATTTTCGTGCTCTCTTGGTTCTGATCATTATTCAGGAAGTTAACTATGTTCATGTAGCCTTCAAAAAAAAAGAAAAAAACTTATTTCTACTTCAAAATCACATGCATGAACTTTAGTTAACTATATTATGATGATCAAAGATCAATATCTTTGTAAAATGACATTTTGAATGCAAAACAGTGACTGGATCATCTTCTGTTACTCTTGTTTTAAACTTTCAAAATCCTGAGAATCATCGAGCATCTATTTTAAAGCCAGAAATCAGAGAGCCAGAATATGGCTTGAGCGCTCAATGTCGTTAACTTGAGCGCTCAAGCTGTTCTTGAGCAGTTTGTGGATTATTCGTTGATTCGATGATGGATCCTGGTGTAACTTGTTAATTGTGTGTGTGAGTTATTGTGGTCTGGATTTCCCTCCTTTCCTTTATTTTCAAACATTTCCTTGTTGATTCATCGAAATTATGTTCTTTTCATTCTTCTTTATGAGGTCGATCGATTTACTCTTACCTGTTTCTCCTGAGAAAGTCCTTAACAAGTGATCGATCTCACAAAGAAGTTATAAAAGGGTGTAATTTCATAGAGGCCAGGAACTAGTTTGAGCGCTCAACCTATGGTCCTTGAGCGCTCAAACTGGTTTGAAGAGGTTGAGCGCTCAAGTCATGATCCTTGAGCGCTCAATCCCTATCCTGGAATCCAGTGTGCAAAACAGTTTATTTGGACCTCAATGTTTGTATTTTCGTGAAGTGTTGTATAGTTTCCGTATTTTCTCATTTCTTGTAAATATTTGTATGATTCCACTCGTGATCATCATCATCACTCATGAAAAACATCAAGCACAAGCACCCACTTTAGATGTACATTTTATTGTTTATGTGATCCCCGTCCCCAATTCCCGTTTTCGTGAATAAAGTCCAATTTCAAACATTTTCAAAATCCCACAAAAACATTGAGTAGAGACCGGTTCACGGACCGGGTGAGAGGGGTGCCGTAAAACCCTTCCCCTCTCGTAACCAAACCCCCGAATCCGAGAAATCTTTGGTTTTATCAAGATCAGTGAAATCTTTCTCAATGGGCAACGAGTCATATTTTTATCGGTTTCTCGGGTTCGGACCTAAAATCCGGGTGGCGACTCAAATAATCACAATCTTTTTTCGGAACGCGAATCGCACCGAATCTCCGTGGGCCGTCCACAACATTCTTAATTACGTGTCAATTAATTATTAGATGTGTTAATTTTATATGTAAACAAACATTTGACCATCTAGTTTAAGCATCTATTAATCGACTACTACTTTAGAAAAAGCGAAGAAGGGGGAGTGTTTCCCACACTTTCTATCCCTAAAATGACCTTTCTTAATTTTGAAGTTACAATGGTTTGTCTAGGGACACATCTTTCAGAAACAACACATTCCTTAAAACAAATAGAATATTGGACACATAGAATCACCGTAATAGAATTTATTGTCCATGATTCGTGAACCATCATGTCCCTATAAGAAGGGCTAAACCGTGCAAAGGCATTTCTCTCTAATTATTTCACATTTTGTTCGCTTCCTTCTAGAACTTCTCCATTACTCATGTTTTTCTTCATTCGGTTCATTATTCCTTACCATTCCATTACTCTTTCCAATTCATGTTGCTCATTTAATATACTTTTTGGTTTCCTTAATTGGTCCTCAAATTGCATTGCATCCAACCAATGATTGCTTTGCCATTTGTTTTGCTCTACTCACAAAGAATCCATGCACTGTTTCAAAGTTGATTCCATGTGAGAAATTAATTTGCCTATTGAATATTAGTTTGGTAACCCAATTTTCCCTCTCATTTTGTCATTAATTTACTGGTTATAACTTTTCGTACATCATTTTTAATGATTATTTCATGCATTCTTTATTTCCCTTCACAGGCCACATTTTTTTTTTTTTTTTTTTCAAAACCTAATGTTCGGGCCAACTTGTTGGGAAAATATGGTTTGAGTAACCATATATTTGAGAGCGAATTGGAAATTGTCTCCAACATAAACAATTGAAATGGTTGCAATTTATTTATATAAGTAAATACATTTTTGAGTTTGCTAGAAATGTATGGTTACCGTCTACATAGCCGCACTGAACCACGCCAGAGGACGTGGTAGTAGATTCACAAGATTTATTTTTTATGCTAAATTGAATCTTGGGAATCAGTTGCAACTCTTGGGATTAGTTGCAAACATCATTTAGTGCAGCAACGTAGTTGCCTGGAAGTGAATAGGTGCCCTTTCGGGCAGCACCAATTCGATCAATGGGTTTCTTTGGCTGGCACCACATCGGACAATGGTGTCCATTTGATCGGCACCAGCTCAAAATACTCACCTAGATAAACTTCAAAAATCTTCCTTTCTACCACATTATACTCTTCATATCGTTTTGTATTTTTTATTTCGAAAGAGAGTTCAATAGTCAAGTTTGGCTCAACAGACTTGTAGATTGTAGTGATGCTTCTAAAAGGCGAGATTGTTGTATAGTAGAAGACGTGTTGTTAAACTCGTAGCACCGTAGAAAGGGCGAAATTCGTCTGAAGGACATTGTGTCAAACACAAGTCTCGATCAATTTCTTCTTCATGGTTTCTTTTGAGTTTCATAATTATTTTTCCAATTTCAAAAACTTCATTAGTGTGGATTCTGCAACCTGTGAGTTTAATTTAATTTTCGTTTGATAATTTTGTGCATAGTTATATACAGATTGCCTAACACAACTTGCGCTTGCTTTGACTCGGGTCCTTGAAGTTAATGACCAGACAAAACTTCCAGTATCCCCAAGATTTGAAATGTTTGACCTCCACGAGATTCGATCATGCGACTTCTTGGAAGACAAGCACTTACAGCTCTCTCGTGCTTACTTGGCCGAACTCTTGGCTTTAAAAGCAAATATTGTTTGTACACGCTCACAATTAACCCTTTTCTATCGAAGTTTCACATAAATTTCCCATACAAGATAAAAGTTTCAAGCGAATGCCTTATACATTTCCATTAATTTTGCCTCTAAACAAGCAATTAGTTCTCAACTCCTAGGAGATTTTATACCAATTGATAATTTCATGTGCATCGCACGTGCTATATTACTAGTACCATGATGTAACGAAATGGTCCAAATGATGGGTTTATGGGGCCACAGATATCCCCTTGAATCCTTTGTAAAAAGGATGGAGATTCATTTACTACCTTTGTTGCGGATGGTCCAATTTTCCTTGTGAACAAGCATCATAGGGGGATTCGCTTGGTAAAAAAATCTTCTGGTTCTTTATTGGATGTCCACTCGAATTTTTTATAGTTTGACGCATCATTATTGATCCTGGATGCCTAAGACAATCATGCCATAGCATAAACATCTTTGGGTTAGAACACTTCTGGTGCATCACTGCATGTGATTTAATAGATCTTATAGTGGTGTAGTATAACCCAATTGACAAAGTTGAAAGCTTTTCTAATGTGTCTTCTTTTGACCAGACTTCAATGAATTTATACAAAGATACTCCTTACTGCCTTTTTATTTGTGGTTTGAACATGGTAACCATTATAACAGATATCTTTAAAACTTAACAAATTTCTTTTTGATTTGGTAGAATATAAAACATTGTCAATACATATATTTGTTCCATTAGGAAATATAATGTTACCTCTTCTAGAGCTTTCAATAAGATCTGCTATACCAGATATTGTATTGACTTAGTCATTACTTAGTGCGTAAAATATTTTGTGTTGTTAACAATGGTGTGAGTTGTTACACTATCTACTAAACAAGTATCTTTATCTTTCATCTAGGAAATATAAATAATATCTACGCAGCTACAAGGAAATACAACAAAAGTTTATATATAAAATCTGCTACTTGATATTTTATAAACAATTTGATATTTTATAAACATAAGATTTAGACGATTACATAAAAATTGTCACAAGAAACACACTTACAAAAAAAAAAAAAAAGCAAACACACTTGCATATTTAAAAAAAAAAAAAAAAAACAACAATTGACTGATTTAACTAGTGTGGTCATTTCCATCACCAATTAAGAAATCAATTGTTTCATCTAATCCAATGATATAGTCCTCAATATCAAGATAGGTATCATCAAAAGGCTCATCATGTTTTGTGAAATTCACTTCAATACACTTTCCCTTCTCGACAGATGTTTTGTAGAGGTCAACCTAATGTTTAGGCGTACCACATGTACACGACCAATGACCCTTCAACCCCCAACGAAAACATTTATCTTTATAATTCTTAGGAGGCTGGTTCTGCACCTACTTTCTTTTTCCTTTGGATGGTTCTGTGTTATTATGCACCTTTTGGTGGGAAGATGTGGCATATCTATGAGATGGTTCAGGGTCGTTGTTCCATTTTTGGTAAAAAGATGGGGTATTCCTGGTGGAAGGTTTCTGTATCTATCCCCAACAGTTTTGGCGATATTAATTTCTACCGTGTTCTCGTGCATATCCATGATTGTATCCATGTCAATGGTTTTGAAAAGAAACTCTATTTGCCTCTGGTACAAGTGTCGCACCAGTCAGGCAAATTTGGAGATTTTTTAGTAAATTGTTTTGCTCAGCCACTATAAGACAAAAAATTAGTTTAGAAAACTTTGTAAATTTATTCACTCTATACTGTGAAGCAAGTCATTGGCATGAAAAGTGATAAACAATTTTTTCTAAAAGCTCCTTTTCGGTAACACTGTCTCCACACAATCGTAAAGTTGAAACAATTTTAAACAGAGTTGAACAATATTCTTGGACAGTTTTAAAATCATGTAATCTTATGTGTGACCAATCAAAACGTGCTTGTGGAAGTACTACAATTTTTTGATGTTCAAATCTATCTTTAAATCTTTCCATAAAATCTTTGGATCTCTCACCGTTAAATACTCGAATTTCAAATCTCGTAGATATTGTGGAAGATAAAAACCATAGCTTTGGTTGTGTCTTCCAAAGATGCGTAATTGGTCTCCTCAATAGTATGGCCAAGACTCATCCCATCTAGGTGTATTTCAATATCTTGAACCCATGATAAATAATTCTTACCAGAGATGTCAAGAGAAGTTCCAGATTTTTTATGTTCAACATTATATGTAAAACAAGGAATTTATTCATTTAGATGATACAGTCAAAATAGATGATCAAATCAATTATACAAATTTGATAAAATAATGAATTGCCGAGAACCAAAATTACAAAAATGTGGGTTAAAATGATATATGCTAAAGCTTCAAGGAAATCAATGTAATAAACAATAAGAAAAGTCAAGCATGTCAATTTTGAAAAATAGGGTGACATACGTAGGGTTTTTTTTTTTCCAGAAAATTGGTGTAAAGGCCAAGTTTGAGGCTTTAAATGGTATTTAGTCCAGCTTAACTTATTTTAATGCCTCCAATACATTGATAGAAAATTTTTGAAGGCTCCAGGACAAAATTAGACAAAAATACCTTTAATGAAGCCTATCACTCATGCGCACCATGTCCCTGCGTTACAAACCTAAAGTGACAGCTCCATGCGTCACTTTTCCATTTCTATGCGAGTGACATGTGGTCCCGACTGTCCCTGCGTCACTTTCACTACACCAATTCACCTGTCACATCACTTTCCCAATTTCCCACTTTCTCCTCTCTCTCTCTCTCTCTCTCTCTCATGTATGTGTGGGACAAAATTGATGGAATGGGACAATTAATTTCTCTCTCTTCAATTTTGGGGGTGGGTTCAATTTTTGGAGTTCAATTTTAGGGGTTTAGGCTCTTTGGGGTAGGGTATAGTGAGTTTAGACATTTTGGGTTTAGGCACTTAGGGTGCACTTTCCAATTATAGGGTTTTAATTGTTTAGGCCCTTTCATAGGGTATCCTAGGGTTTAGGTTTAGGGTGCACTTTCCAATTATAGGGTTTTAGTGGTTTGAGCACTTTCTTAGGGTACCCTAAGGTTTTACTATGTCCTTCCCAAAAACGAGCCCTTTTTTTTCTGACACAAAAATATCTTGTATATGAATAAGAACCCTTTTCTCCACAAAACTTGTAAGGCAAATACATATTCATCTATATGTAAGATTCATTACCTTTTACGTGAATAGTAATAATATCTTGTTCACGTTTTACATTACTTACAGTCAGTGCTGACTCATTAGTTTTGGAGGTTTGAAATGAATTCATTAGATGAGGCCCTTTATGTATTTTGACTCATAAATTTTTTCAACGCATATCTTCATAATAAACCATTACATAATATTTATCGATACAAATTTTAACATACAATCATAAAAAAATAAACAACTATCACAATATATTGGAGGCCTACATGTTTTGGGGCCCCTATTTTTTACTCCCTCCGTCCTTTTCTAAATGTGTTACTTCGTAAATCCAACTTATTGAAAAAATATCATCATTACACCTTTTACATCAACTTTTACTTCAACTTTTCATATCAACTTTTACCTCTACTTTCCAAAATTATCATCTACTTTTACTCATTAACTCTTTACCCACTAACTTTTCTAAAGGGCAAAATGATAATTGTACAAACTTTTACCTATTAACTTTTCAAACCACACACTTATTTAGGGATAGCCCAAAATGGAAAGTTAAACACTTAAAAAGGAACGGAGGGAGTATATTTTTTGAGGGGCTCGAAGCGGTGGCTTCATTGGCTTATGCCATGAGACGGCCCTGCTTATAGTTAATGATGTAGTAATTGTCCTTAAACAAACAAGTTATTTTAGCGTGCAATATTGTCTCCAAAGTAAATGTACTACAAGATTAGTGCACGGGTCAATAAATAAGTTGTATAACAACCTGCACATTACACACATAAATTATAGTCTATACGAATAGATAAATATGGTACTCCCTCCGTCCAGATTTGTTGGTCCATTTTGGGGATTCCAACTTTTTTCCATTATCTTTTGAGTTTGTTAATTTCCTATTTTTATCCCCAATCCCTCCATTTAATATGTAATAATCTGAAATTTTTAATAAAATTTAGGATTTATTTAATTTTTTTTTAATTACTTTAATTGCGTTATTTAATTTCTAATTGCACTTAGGGCCCTTAATTTGCAATTACTGCGGTTTATACCCTAACACTTCCAAATTGCTACAAATTCGACCCTAGGGCACGTTACATTTTGATCGCGAGCATTACATTTTTATAAATTCATTTCATACGTAATTATACACGTTCATACATATACACAAGCAATACTGGTACACATACACACACATATGTGCATACATGTACTTTATACATACATACTCACTCCACACTCAACCAACCACCCCACTACTTCTTCCAAATCAACCCAACACCACACTCCACCACAAAATCAGTCCCCTCACTCTACCCATGACTGATTTCACACTCCCTCACCCTCCCCCATCACTTCATAACCTACTATGGTACTTCTTTCACCCATCCTACACTCTAAACTCCACCCAAAATCCATTTTATACTTTCCCAAACTCCAAATTCGTCCACACTCTCTACTGCCCATCTCCTTCACTCTCTTCCTTCTCCAAACTCTCCCAAGAACCCCCCCAAACCAAGAACACAAAGCCCCATTACCATCCTTCAAGTTTTAGAGTGAGAAAAGTCAAGAAATTTGGGTTCTCACTTCAAAACATCAACCACAAGCTCCCACCTCTCATCTTCCACTTCAAGATCATCCAACACACTACAGGTACCCACATTTCTCCACCGGTTTTTCGCAAAAACCCGTTTTTCATCAAACCTTTGCAAAAAAAGGTAGAAACTCGTACCCAACATATTCCAAGCTTTTGAATGTGTTAGAATAGTCTAGGAGTAATTTAGAGTTGATGGGTTAAAGCCCCAAGTCAAGGGTTTCACGAAACCCGAGCCAAAATGCGATGTGACCTTTTTACCCCAAACCGTGTTTTTGTGCTTTGTAAACCTTAGATTCATTGTGGTTCATGTTTTTAACTATTCCAAGCATGTTTAAGACTTTAACTAAGTGTTTATGTGAGTTTTTCCATGAATTTATTGTGCTTAACCAGTTAACCTTGTTCTTGATCGTTGTGTTAAAGTTAGGGGCTTAAAGTGTAATTTTGTGAAAGTTGGCGTGCGTACTTGTGTATTAGTTACGAAACCTATTTTTATCAACTAAGTGTCACTGCTGGAAATTTAGGATTGTAACAAAATGACCAAAATGTCCTTCGGGTGTAAAATGACTATTTTGCCCTTGTGTGTGTAAATTACATAATGTGTAGTTTTGTACTAAGTAAAAAAATCAAAGAATTGCGTTTTGTGACAAGTTAGGACTTTATTAACTAAAATAAAGTATTTTTATGTATTTACCCTTGTCAGTGACAAAATTACCTTTTTGCCCTTGCATTATGTTTATTTACAAAAAGGCCTCTAGAGTTTGTAAATTACACTAAGGACCCTAGAGTCGTGAAATCACATTGGACACCCTTATACTTACTTAAAATGATGGTGGTGACCCTTACTTTCTTTAAATTAAATTTTGGCCCATGTAGTTTGAATTTATTACGTTTAAACCCCTGGTTTTTTATTATTCGAATTTCGTGAACTTGTGAATCGAGATATTCGGTTGTGACTCTCGTGATATCGTTATCGCTTTGCTTCTACTGTTAATTGCAATTTCCATAAACGTGTTAAATGTTAGAATGGACAACTAGGTTCCCGGGTTGGGTGATCGTACGTGGATATCACATAAGGTTAATGGAAAAGTGAATTGAAATTGATTGATGGGGAGTTACCCCGAGATTGTTGTTGAATGGCAGTTCTGACAAGTGATGGTTTCTGAGGATTGTTTGGCAGTCTACCTTGATTTCGAAACCCTAGGATGTGACACTCTGTGATTTGCTTCATTTGAATTCTGAGGCGTTATAAGGGTGGAAGTATTATAGACCAGTTTCGGCTATATATCTACAGGACCTGGCAGTTGCCATACGTAGCCCAGTGGTACAGTTTCGTCCCTGGGAAATTCATCCTTGCGAGGCGGTTGACGGCTGGATTAAGTACGTAACTTATACCTTCTGTCGGGGCCCCCAAGTGAAGGGCAAGCAAGGGGGGAGTAAATCACAGTTTGGTCATAGTCCTTAGTGGTTAACCGGGAGGGAAGTTCTCTAGGTTGAGAACTTAGATGAATATGTAAGTTAATGGCTAGTAATGAAATCAGTTATGTGTTTATTTTCTGTTTTACGATTAATTACCTGTTTATTCCTTTAATTATTGTTTTTCAATCATATATGTTGTACTTGTATGTTAAGCAAGGGTTGGGAGGGTTAGAGTAGCTATTGAGTGATTTATCGCTCACGGTGTTACACTTTGTGTGACCCTGGTATAATACTATGATGTTGCTTCGCGACTCGGACGTATTATGTCAGACTGTAATCAAGCAGGTACCGTTGGTGTAGAATGAGACGGTTATTTCGGAGCTAAGGGTTTTCCGGCAGACAAGGCTCAGGAGGAGCCATGGAATCCAGAGTTGGACCTTAATCTGTAGAACCCACCCCTTTATTTTAATGTTGGGTCTGTAATATTAATTTCTCAAACTGTACTAAGTATTTTGTAATGGGTTGCACTTCGTACTCTGATGGAAACTCTTTTTATTAAATTAATCCTAATTAGTTGTCTTAATTAATGCTTCCGAAAATCGGGGCGTTACATAATACTCCCTCCATTACCTTTTTTTTTTATAATCAATATGGATCTTGTTTGATAGATCTCATTGAAAACTTTAATATGGTACCAAAAAAAAAAATAAAAAATTTAAACACATTATTTTAAAAAAAAAAATCGTTTTTGAGTTGTTATTTTAAATTTTAGAAAAGGGGCAAAAAAAATAAATTTTTCATACTTTATCCTTTTAACTTTTGAAAATAGACAAATATTTTAGGACTTGAAAAAATATGTTCGTGGACAAATAAATTCGGACGGAGGGAGTAATATAAATGTAACCACTGGGGTTAGCTTGGTGGCCAAACTTGGTGCCCTACCTTAAGGTCACGGGTTCGAGACATGGCGATGGATTTTGAATTGACGACCCGCTAACTCTCGTTACATTTTCACTAGGTTTTTACCAATATATATATTTTACCTTGATTCCTATAAAAACAGTACAGATAGATAAATGTAATCAATAGTAAAAACAGGCAACTGGTAACTAATTATTTTAGAAAGGGTCATGCTAATGGGTGACATAGTGCACCCGTTAAAGGTACAAAAAATACACTTTTGTGGGTCCCACTTGTATAAAAAAAAGAAAGTACACTTTAAAAGAACATCATGTATCCATTTTTCCCTTTCTTGGAATAAGATACAACAGGTATCTTTCAATTATAAATACTTTAAGTATTAGGGGTACACTACTTCAGGTAGGACATCCTTTCTGGTTTCGAGCGATGATAACGTGTTATAAAACTAAACAAATAATAAAAGAAGTTCGCATAAAAATAAGACAAATATTGAACACAATATGTATATGAAATAGTTCTTGAAGAACTATTGTGATCAATCTTCCAAACCTATCTTATTCTCATTACCTTTCTGTCTAATTTTTTTTTTTTTCCCTTTGATCTTTCTTTATTTCTGCTTTTGATTGTTTTCTTTCTATTCTCTGTACATGTCAACACATCGAAACCAACTAATTTTTAGGTAACCTTTCAAAGGGTGCCTTAAATATGACTATTATTCTACCTGAACAATTGTCTTCTTATTAAACGGCTTTGTCTAACTAGTGGGTCATCCACATCCATAACAATTCACAACACTTTGCAATAGGTGGCATTTGAACCAATGTACTCATGTCGAGGTGATTGGTGGTTTTGGTTCTTCCTGTATTGTGTAATAAAATTATCTTCTATTGCCTTTACCGTGAAAAAGATGCCAAATTCCGAAATGTGCCCAGACGGAAAGAAATCATAGTACTAGTTTTGTCGTAATTTTTATGACAGGCTTTTTTTATTTTTATTTCCCGAACAAAATCTCATGCAGCAAACAGACTTGTATTAGTTCCAACTACATCTTTCCGCGAGCATTTCAACATGGAAGTCCAAGATTTTTGGCGATAAACCTCGATTAATAGTAGAAAGTAAAAACTCAGGAGACACTAATAAAGTAAAAGCACAAGCACCAAGCTTTGACATTAAATAATACTAGTAGACATTTTGATTGTAAAAATCCTGCAAATTGCTATGTACCTGTGTCGAAATTAAACAACTTACACCCAAAACCGCCATTATGTCTGAACCTGATAATAAAAATGAAAGGCTAATAAATACAACCACATTTCCCTCCTCTGTCTCTCTCTCTCTCACACACACACACACACACACTCACAAAAGCAGAGACAATACATACAGATCGTGTGTGTGTATAATTGAAGGCCTGAACTGAAAGACTCTCAGTCAGACTTCTCGATCGATCTCTCGGAATCTCTTATCCCACTCTTGTGCTTCGTAGTCTTGCTCAAACAAGTCCTTGTCAGTGCTGTACACAATCCTATCTCGTCCAATGAAGGTTCTTTGAGCCATATCCCGAGCACTCAGAAGCTGAACGCATACCAAGCAACTGGTTAGTGATCCGTTAATGGACATATAAGGTGAACAATAATACTACTCGAGCAAAAGTGAAGTCTACCTCGAAACATTATCATACTAAATAGCCAAGATAGAGCTTGTCAGCTTGATAATGGAAATAACAATATTACAAAACAAAGAGCATAACTAAACTTTTGTTAAGAAATGCCATTTCCATATTTTTTTACATTTTGTAAAATTTCAGTGGTTGAAACTAGCAAATTTGATTTCATTACACCCAATAATCTCATTTTAGATGCACTTATTGTCATCCTCAAGTTCATTTCCAACTCCACTAACACATTTATGGGTAATTCAAATTCTAAACACGCTTAAATAATTTTAACTAGTAAATTATTGTGTAGACATTGTCATGACTCATATCTTATATTGCCATAAAATTACAAGTACCAACACAATATAAAAAAATTCAAACAAGTACTTTCCAGAAGTTTATTTGATTCTACGATCTTCCGTGATACTTGTAGAACCTTAGTCAAATACTGCTGTACAACCTCGAAAAAATAAAATAGAAATAAAAAGAGAGAATGCCACAAACCTGGATTAAAATGATTCTTTTGAATTAAATGCACAGTCGACTGCTTTTTATCGGAAATTTTAAGAGGTGGCTTCATATCTTCCAATCCATCAACTAAAATCTGCTTGGCATCTCAAGTTTTTTATTCATCAATGGATCGATGATAAGCAAATTGTTGTTGATGAATTAAAAGATATGAAGTCACCTCGTGAAATTTTTTATGAAGAACATTGCACTTAATTTAAAGGAATCATTTCAATCTAGGCTCTTATTTAGTTCTTTTTCCAAAATGTACAAAGTATTTTAGAGAGATTCTAGTGTGTACATCACAGAAGAATTCGAAGAATGAAATTAAATATAGTAACTTATATATTCTACTTTTGGATGTTATATTGGCACCTATAATTTATTTTAACATAACAATATGACAACATTCATACAATAATTTAGTTAAATAATTTAAACCTGTTTGGAATATGAAACCATCTGCAAACATAATTATGGAGCTTGAGTACCCCTAAAGATTCCAATTAAGTTTTTGAGGATGAAAAGAAACACAACTATGATAAAGGTTATTGGGTGCAATACTGTAATGTATTTGCTAGTTTGAACCATCAAAATCTACAAAAAGGATTTACCCAAAAAAAAAATCTACAAAAAGGAACTTAAGGAACTGATGTTACATTGCAAAGTGCTGTTAATGCTCCTTATTCCTAATACTGTTATTTCCAATTTCAAGCTTCTATCTTAACTACTTACCATGACATTATTCTTACCTGTAACAATTCTATCAAGTATCAAGAGTAAGAAAAAAGGGTAGCATTTTGGAAGACTGATCTATTTGTGGTTGTTTGACCTAATGTAAGTATCGACTTCTCTTTAAGGTCCGTAGCTGATTAACTTGAAGTGCGCCAAAACACCTATTAACTCAAAAATAACCAAGTATCTAACACTTCTCTCATATCGAGACAGCCCGCATCTATTCTTCACATGTTCATGATGCCTGATTTACCTATGAATGAGAAAGTTCATGATTTCGAATTTACCCAAAATTTGAAGGAGGAATTAGCATAGGAGGCACATGCAATCCAATTTCATCAAATTTAATTCTACAGAGGGGATACTATTTACAATAGGTGTAGAACTTCCTTGCCATACACCAACTCATAACTTTTGCTTTCCCTATGAAGTTAAATATTGCCAAACCCAACCGTTGCATTATGTTGTCATTCCTTGGCAACTGTGAACAGAAATATAGCAAAACTAACAGTTGAATAAAACTATCCAATGAAAATCAAAACTTGAAGCTAGAGCTGTTATCATAGGATATTATGATACGTAGAATAGCCCTCAGAGAAAGATGTATACCTTCCGCCTAAGAGAGAGATCTGGCACTTCAAGAGCTCGAGCACATTGCTCCCTCGCAAGATTTCTCTCCTGTATCTCAGCATTTCTCTTGCGGATGAAAAACCATCGGACCAAAGGGATTGCAAAAAAAGAAGCAGCATATATCTGTGAAATCGACATTATAAATATGCCCAATCTCAATCCAATGATATATAGACGTGCTTTCAGTAAATAACTATATACTACTCCCTCCGTCCCAAATTTCTTTTCCATTTTTCGGCATGTGTGCCATTTTTGTATTGCTTATATTTCTCAATCTACTCCTATAATATTCAATATGGTTTCGAAAACGTTGTTTAATAGAAATAATTAAGATCTATCAAAGAAGATACGTATTGCATATACTCGTATATAACATTACACATTTGAAAATAAAAACAGCTTTTTGGGGTGCTGTGAATAGTGAAAGTGGGCAAGAAATTAGGGATGGAGAGAATCTAATGCACCAATATGACTGTTTCTACCAAAAGGTCATAAACAGTAGCAATCAGAACAAAAATATCCCCAGAATTCAGAGAAATACTGAAGAATCAGTTCAGTACATTCCCAACCACACACCAAGAACTACATATATATGACTGTCTTGAGTTCATTAACAGGTATTGAAGAAAGTAACAAGATAAGGTATTGAAGAAAGTAACAAGATAAGAACTTCACAATACTGATCACGATCGTGTGGTTGGATCTCTGTCAACAAACAAATAAAAGCCATAGCAGTTAAAGGTGAACTCAACAGTGAATTCTCAACACAACCACAAGCGTGGCCAACTCTCCAGAGTCTCCACCATAAGCGGGCGAAACAGATGCCAATGTTGCAATTATATAAGAGCATCTCTAGTGCACTACCTAAAAAATATTTGTTATATTGTACACCTAAGCACATGTGGGGCCCTATTTTATGTGCTAAGGACTTAGTTAGCTAGCTAATGAGGAATGCACTTTAATGGGCTACCTATATATGTTCATTATCTTTTAGTCTTTCTCCTCTCTCTCTCTCTCTCTCTCCCCTTAAATCTTTCCCCAAATTTAGGTAGTGACTTGGGACACTTTGGGAGTGGGGTGCCACCTTGGATTTTAGGCAGTCAATTTTTGTGCACTAGAGAGCATTTTTTGTGTTTTTCTTAGTTAGCTAGGTAGGGCACTTTGCACTTTTGGGTACTCTTTTAGGTAGTGTACTAGAGATGCCCTAAGAGGTACCAATCGACATCCATACACAAGACCTTTTTCAGATCGTATACCACATAACCAGCCAACTCGAACTAGAGAGTTAATATTTACATCCAAAACTATCCCTGAGGGGTACAGGACCAGCAACTCACCTTACCGAATGACGTTGCATGGATCAAATTACAATACCATATTTTTAGTGCACCGAGCAACACCATCATCTAAAGTAACAACCATCACTGGCAGAAATCCAGGGATACACATCCCTAACAAGTACCGGAAGGATATTACTTAGAACTGCAAACAAACCAACATCCAAACTACGCACTTCTTCTTCAGCTCTGATATCTTCATTGAAACTCTCGAAAGGATTAGCTTCTTACAAATGTCGCTCACCATATATAATTAAAATCTTTAATGAGATATACTACTAACAGAAAATGTTGCGCAACAATGTGTGCATTATGTTTATGGGGTGCTGTTTCACTGGTAATTAAATGAGATGTTATTTTACGACAACCAATGAGGCAATGCCATACTATATGTTGTCCTTTTTGTTGTGCAAAATGTTGTGTTAATAATCCTTCTAATTTTAATCTCAATTCAGATATTACCTTCTTATTTTGTTGGAAAAAAAAAATTATCACTTGATTTTTGTTGATTAATACGGTCAATTCCCTCGTTTAGCGTCAGCCGCCTTCATTGTAACTGTCACTCTTTTTTACTCATAAACCTAAAAAATATTCTAGCTAGCCTAATTTTCTCCATTATTGGTCGCCCCTAATACTTTTATAAAAATCTTCACTTTGCATCTATATTTTACCGTCAGATCCCACAAGACCATATACTCATTTAGAATCCTTTATCTCCTCGACTATCACACTCGGTAGCTTTTCAATTTCCTTATGGTCACCGTCAAATTAAATTTTGTGGCTTCAATATTTTCATATACAAATGAAAATTTATATCTTAAACTTAATATTGTGGGTCACACGAAGTTGGAAATTGCAGGGCTATCCAGTGATATCCTAATAAGCGCAGACCAAAGGGTGCTATGTTTGCTTGGTGAATGGTCTTCTAACTTGGGAGTATTTCAGTAATAGATTAAAACGTCGAGGGGTAGGAGATAACATACAACTCCTGTTTTTATTATAGGTACAGAAGCATCAAAGAATCTTTTAGCCGGCACCACACACCAGTTTAAAGCTTAGATTTCTCCTTTCGGGGGGCCGTTTATCCACGCCGGAGACATAGAAACCCTTTATTATCAATCTCCATAGTCAAATTTCTCCTGCGTTTCATTATAACCACATACTCTAAATGGCCCATTCCTCTCCCAATCACCTCACAAACCATAGATTGCACCAAAACTGGATGAAGAGTTCACTTAATCAAACCATATTCTTCTACACCTCAACTCTTGATACAACAGCTTAAGTAGTTAAACCTGACAGACCCAACCACCCCCACCCAGCAGTGTGACCCCGTTGTGGATAACTAACCTCACCGACTTTTACAAGGAAGACAGACAACAAAGTGTACACTGAGAGAGAGAATATGGATGACGAGACTAAAAGGGTAAGCGGCCAGCAGAATAAGGGTGGGCCCAGGATCAGATTCCGGCTCCAGAACTATGGAGGATCACCAACTATCCAAAAATCTTAAGCTTTTCGAAATTAGAATTTCTGGAAAAATGAAGCATGGAACAGTTTTATTTAACAAAACTTTCTTGTGGAACTAGCATCAATTGAATGAGAGAATACAAAAAAAAAAAAAAACTGTGTAAAAATAAAGACCCAAAACAAAATCCTTACAATCGCTCAAAGCTTCTCTACGAAACGAGCTCTCTTATTTTCTGACATTGATTTCCATTTATCTCCTGCAGCTTTAATAACAGCATTTTCAAGTCAGGGTGCATCTCCTTGACTCCTCCATAAAAACACACACAAAAAAAAAAAAAGAGGCACCGACAGACTTCTTCCCACAGCCCTAGTGAAACATCACACCCCTTGTGACCGTCGCACTTCACCAAGCATCGAATCCTTCCAATATCACTTCCTTTTCTACATGAAATATTACCCGTCCTTCACCTTCATATTTTTTCGAGATCGTCTGATTATTAACTTGACTCAGCTGATTAGCTTAGCTCTCCCGTTCAACTTTAGAACAGTGTCAGCCGCTCTTTCATCTTCCAAATGAATTGATGGAACTGGTCTTGGCTTAAATTCCCACCCTTCTTGTTGCATGAAACATACTCAAACAATCCTGGTATTCTTGTCAACTTTTCTAAGAAACAGAGTCCCTTTAGCACCAAAGCAAATAAGATTTGAAATTGATGACTACCTGCATATTCCAACGGGTCACCTGTTCCTTATCCCTCTAATTCCTGCTCCACACCACAGGGGAGTGCATTAGGCTGTTTTTTCACATTCTAATACAGCCCAATATCAGATTCCCTACACATCAAACTCAACCTTCCCAATGACATGCCCTACAGAGAGCTCCATCAACATCACTCTAGTCACTTGTCACTAGTCACTAGACTCTACCCTTACCATCTGACACATCATCACTAAGAAGCTCACAACCTCCAAAAATAATCCCACCAGAAGAGACATCATCACCAATAGCCCCAAACCAAAACCCTCCGCCTGTGCTGTTCTTAGAGTCTTTATCTTTTTACAGCCGGTCCCAAGCCTAGATAAAAGAGGAGGGTTGTGTGTTAGGTAGCTGACCGCCAACGCGTAAAAAACCTGTTAGTTCTTTATGACATGAATCCAAACTTATTTACCCAAAAAAAAAAGACATGAATCCAAACATGATTACGCAGAAATTGGAGAAAAAGGATTCATGTAGCCCACCCCAAGTAATTGGGACATGTGGCTCGGTTTCATTTGGTTACATGTAATCGAATTGTGGGTCTGGGTTTGATTGCTTGGGTAAGAATGAAAGCAAAGCTTTGCGATTGAGACCAGAGAGATTGGAAGGTTTGGCTAACTAGAGGATCTGATCAAGCAAAGAGCAGCTGAAGCATAGAGAGACTTCTTAGTGGAGCAATTGAAGGTAGGCTTTAGGAGCCAGGAGTGGGAAATCAATGGCGGTAGCACTCAACAACAGCAGCTAGGCAGGAATCAGAAAGAGATATTGAGGGAACAGATCCTTCAGCAAATCAACAATTGGTATGTCCATTGCTGCTGCTTCTCTCCCATTTCATAGCAACTGCCAGACAACCCAATACAATCCAGAAAGTTTTGCCTCAACTCACGGATCATTGCCGAAGCTCTACCCCCATAGATATACACTTATGAGTATATATGTGTTTGTGTCTGTGCACTTCATACATATACGTACACACTACACAGCATTATTTCCTAGGTTTGCTCTTTCGGTGTTAAAAGGGGGTGGCTGTGTTTTGGTGGTCTCCATTTTTACTTTTTGAAAAAAAAATTGGTTGCTCTTCAATCTGCGTGTTACAAATGGTCAGCACCTGATGCGGTTGAGAGGTAAATGTGGATGGTGATTCAAGGGTAAACATGTAAATTAGTATATTCAATTAACTGTGTTAAGCACATTCAAAATTCATCTAGTTTTAAGTGTCTGAGTTAAAAATGAAGGGGTGACTAAAAAAAGAGCCATATTTTAAGGGGTTTAATGTAATTTCAGATAGAAATTTCTTCTGTTTTCGTTAGATTCCAACTATTCTCAACTTCAAAATGCATATTGTAAGTGAGATAGTTGCTGAATTGAAGAGAGCAGAGGTATAAGGGAAACAACAATACCCACCTGAAGTAGAGGAAATATGTCAGAAACAAATGTTATTAATCCACTCGGCTTGACTGCAACATTCCTTCAAAGAAATATGTAAACAGAAACGTTAGATAGGTACAGAGGAAATGATAGAAATTAAGGAGCATTGTGAATGGAAACATACTTTAACATGGTACCAAGTATAATAATCCCAAAGAGATTAAGTCCACCCAGTCCAACGACCATCGCCCTCTCAGATGTGCTAGCTTTACTGCATTATAATCATGTATTAAGTTCGGCAGACTGAGTGAAATGACACCTAACCATATCAATAGGACAAGAGCACGTAAAAGTACAAAACCTGAATCGCCATTGCTTCTCCTTGAAAAACTTCTCAACCCCCCCGACCCAATCAGCCCACTTTCTTCCCACATATTCTTTCCTTCCACTCCTCTGAGGAGAAGCTGTACGTTGCAGTGATGGAAACCGATAAAGAATATTTCCCTGTGTAAAATACAGTTTAAAGGTTCAAAAAACAAATAGAACAAAGTTACTTTCATAATCAAACGCAAACATGGGTGAAGAATGTGCTTCCACATTTCCACCTTGCAGATTTTAAACTTCAGTGGGTTAAGAATTCAGGTGATCTGAGGAGTAAGGATGGGACTTTGGGTTTAAAAAAGTAAATAGAATGTATATGAGTGGCAAACGTGTTTACAAGCAACTTGAGAAAAATAACAAAATACTACAGAAGCTATTTAAAAAACCTTAAGAGACCTTTTCACTATGCCTACAGCTTCCCAAAGCAGGTTATAAACAAAACTATCTGAACAATTAACTGAGTTCTTTACGAATACAGCAATTTAACATCACCTCCTCATCTACTTCTGGCTGACCATCAAAACGTAAGAGCACGGGTAAGATGTATGAGTCATCCCCCTGGCAGCAACAAGGAAACCAGAGAAAAATGAATGGTGCAATAAAAACTTGAATGAATGCAGTAATAGAAGAGCCAAAACTTTTCAATCAGTAAATAGTAATCAGGTTCATTAAAAGAAATACAAGGGAGATCGGGTTCATAAATGAAGAGAATACTATGCAGAATATGTATAAACACAATTCAATTGAGAAACAATAAAGAAAAAGAAGAGAACAATGGATTTCAGTCCAATATGAGAAATCTCAACCAAACAATTTAGCGTACTCTTTTCCTTCGTTTATTATATTAAGTAGTAGAGTAGTAGATGTGCTTAGTTACCAGTCATTATTCCTAACTAAAAAGAACCACAGCAGAGATAATAAACATAAGAAGAAAAATCAGTTCTTTTCTTGCAAGCATAACTGCAAAGCTTTTGATACCAAATTTCAGTAGTTAGACTTACCTTGAATATGATAGAATGAGTTAAAAAATATTTGATTCTGAGTATTCTTGAACCATTCAGTGCCAAAGGCTTTGTACGAAAGGAAACAAAATGTCAGTTGACAAAGCACCGTCTAAAACAACAAAACGTGAACATCATCTGCCAATATTGATTAATATAAGCTTAGTAAAAGGTTCTTCCACTAGATTTTAATCAGGTATTTCGATAATCAATCTGGCTATAAAAATCCCATGAAACATTATTCCTAACTAGAAATGATCATAAACAAGCATTGCAAAAGCAAGACTAGAACAATAACTACGCTGTAAATCATCATGCATAAGAATACCATTTGGTTTGTCTTCTCTAAATCAAGATATGGAGCGATTTCTTCTGCTGTGACAACACCACCATTCGAAGCTATGTATTCTCCAATCTGCAAATACAATTCAAAAAAAAAAACAAAAAAAAAATCAGTAAGCATGAAAACAATTTCTAATTGCTGATCCAAAAAATAAAACTATTTCTAACTATTTCCGTAAAGATGAGAACTTAAGGAAAGAAGATAACCTCAACATTGAACATGCTGACGAAAAGTCCTGTGATGAGGAACTCCTAAATTTTTTCATGATTTGCAAATAAAAACTTGGTTCGCAAAAAATTACTTGAGAATGAGAAAATCCAACTAAAAGTTGGAACACCCAATGGGCATAGCCCAAACACCCTTGGGCCTATAATGCCCTGATAAAACAATGAAAATATACCGAGGCCAACAAAGCCAGATAAACAATAAAGCACATAAAAACCTAGCCCAAACAAGTGGGCTAAGCCCAACCCCAAGAAAACCCAAAACCGAACCCTAAAGCATTGTGCAAACCATCCACCACCTAAGGCTCTAACAATGACCACCAACCCCGACCACTACCTGAAACCACCGATCCATCTCCAGATAACCCAACTTTCTTGGATGCTCCCTGAGCCGTCAAGCAAAAACCACGGCACCCACTGGTTACCGTAGCGGGAGACCACGACGGCCACCTCCCCCACCGACACATCCCATGTCGTTAAGCCACCTTTATGGAAGGTTATATTACTTTCTCTCACCGTTCAATAATATATTACTTTCTCTCACCTTTATGGAAGGTTATATTTCATCTTTCAAAATTGCTAGTCATTTATACTATTTTGGGATGTTCCAAATTGTTAGTCCTCTTTGAAAAGTCGAAACAAAAAATTTTCAATCTTCCAAAATAACCCCTTTACCAACAACAATCATTTCATTCAAAAGATGAAATATAAGGGTATTGTTGGATGTTAGATTTCTTGGAGGGTTCCAACCTAAAACCAATTGGCTATAGGTGGAGTGGCCTCTAGAATTTATTAACCAAGCTTGGGTGGACTAGATAGGCAATGTGGGACAAGTCTTTAACACTTCCCCCCACGTGCAGCCCGGATGCACGTGGAGGTGACAGAACAGAAGACAAAGAAGCGACTCGGGCGGAAAGATGAGACTGATGAGACTCACCCATGCGAGGTGAGGCCACCCAAGACCTAGCTCTGATACCATGTGGAGACTTTATATCCGTCACAAAACCATTTGGCAATGAGTGGAGAGGTCCTAGCATATATTAAATAATCACTCATTCCACTCCCAAGCAATATGGGACAATATTTCTTTAACATGTCCCCTCACATGCAGTCGCATTTAAGGTCTGTAACGTGTGGCCACTTTTTGGGTTCTGTCATCGTGCAACCTTTTTTTTTTTTCCTGGTCTGTCATCGTGGGGCATGGATTGTGAATTTTTTTTTTTTTTTAAATGTGGAGCGAAATTGGCCCCGCTTTGATACCATGTTAGATTTCTTGGAGGATTCCAACCTGAAACCAATTGGCTATAGGTGGAATGGCCTCTAGAATTTATTAACCAAGCTTAGGTAGACTAGATAGACAATGTGGGACAAGTCTTTAACATTGGAAATTAATGAATCTGTTTAATGTAAATGCATTTATTGAATGCAATTATTGCATGTCTGCTTAAAAACTATATATACATTTTTATCAAAAACTGATCGGATCAAGCCCTTCCCGGTATTTTTTTCACTGATTTCTCATGGGACCCTTAAAAACATCTTTTAAACACATTGGACGGTTCTGATCATGAAAATTTGATCGTCCAATTTTCCGATCAAATTTTCATGATCCGAACCGTCCAATGTGTTTTAAAAGATATTTTTATCAAAAACTGATCGGATCAAGACCTTCCCGGTATTTTTTTTCACTGATTTCTCGCCTGAACCCTTAAAAACACCTTTTAAACACATTGGACAGTTCGGATCAAGAAAATTTGATTCGAAAATTAGAGAATTGTAGGAGTCCCTGATGGGAAGCCCATCAAGTGTGTGTGTAAGTGTGTGTGTGTGTGTCTGTGTATACACAG
Source organism: Vaccinium darrowii (assembly GCA_020921065.1). NCBI lineage: Eukaryota > Viridiplantae > Streptophyta > Magnoliopsida > Ericales > Ericaceae > Vaccinium > Vaccinium darrowii. Next base: position 22,908,801 of record CM037162.1, on the reverse strand, counting down.
AACATATCCTATGAGGGCTCCCTCACAAAAAAAGTGCGGGAAAACAGTTGTGGGCCATTGGATCCTATGCCCTTCACGCGATCCAACGGATAACAACTGTTCGTGTACTTTCTTTTGTGAAGGAGCCCTCATAGGAAACTTCTTGTATAAGGGCACACACACACACACAACAAATCCAATAAGGGCTCCCTCACTTTCTACGGTGCTGGAATTTTTGTTCGGGGTCGAATTTCGACGATCCGAACCGTTAGACGTGTTTAAAAAGTGTTTTTAAGGTCCAACGCGAGGATTTGTCCAAAAAAAACACCTGGAAGAGCTTGATCCTAGCAGTTTTCGATAAAAATGTATATGAATGTTTTTATCGAAAACTGCTTGAATGAAGCCTTTCCGGGGTTTTATTTTTTTTTTTTTGACAAATCCTCGCGTTGAACCTTAAAAACACGTTTTAAACACATCTAATGGTTCAGATCGTCGAAATTCGATCTCGAACAAAAAATCCCGCACCGTAGCTATATAAGGGAGCCCTTACTATATATATATACAGAAAATTTCGCGTTGGTCGTGGAAAACATGTTTTAAACACATTGAGCAGTTCGGATCGTCGAAATTTCCAATCCACACCCTTTGAAGTGTGGACTTCATCCACACCTCATAGATCCAGATCAAATTTTCATGATCCGAACCGTTCAATGTGTTTTTAAGGGTCCCCGCGAGATTTGTACAGTTTTATGAAAAACTGCTCGGATCAAAGCCCTTCCCGGTATTTTTTTTTTTTTACTGATTTCTCACGAGGACCCTTAAAAACGCGTTTTTAAATACATTGAGTGGTTTGGATCATCGAGATTTGGTCGAGACGGGGTTCGTAACTTTGGGGTTAGGAAGCTCACTGTATATATATACGGATCTCCCCTCTCAAGGATCCCTGACTTTGTTAAAATATGGACCTCCCCTCTGACGGCCATATTTTGATGATCCGAAACGCTCAATGAGTTTAAAAATAAGTTTTTAAGGGTACCCACAAGAAATCAGCAAAAAAAATGACCGCGAAGGGCTTGTCATGGCAGTTTACCATAATTATGACATTCAGATTTTAACAAAGTCAGGGATCCCTGATTGTGTGTGTGTGTGTGTGTGTGTGCGTGTGTATTAATTTCCTCTCTTCCCAATAGACACTCAATAGTTTCATACTTTGCACTTTATCACTATTATGAACTCAATTGGGCTTCCTAAATGAAATCTACACACTTTAGTTGTCCCTTATTCACTCGGTGACTCCCCAAGAAGTGACCTTCATGTAAGTTCTACCTTGTCAAGCAAATTGTTCGATCTAAAACATTGGTGTTTTACAAATCCATAATAACCAAGGTCATATTTTGGATTTACGTTGTCAGTTACCCTAGCTGTTAATATGCAGCCATGTATGGCAATTGGTCAAGAGCAGATTTATAATTCAAAATCCGCAACTGGATAAAACTAAAAGCTTCAGAATCCTGCTTCAAAAGTTGCTCACAGTTTTAGAATGAGAAATATTGATGAAAAGAAAAGTGTGAAGGCATCAAAAGACCAAGCCAAAAAGTTAAAATGAAACCATTGAAAGCAACGGACCACTGAAATCAGTGCTCAATTATTACCAACTTCCACCGCTCTTCTTCAATACCTTGATTTGGATCGCCATCCCCAAATACAAACGAAAAGACCTACAAAAGCTTCACAAATTGAGTATAATTGGTTCTGAAATGCGGGCATAAAGAGTAAAACATACAGAGGCATTCAGCATTTGCACGTACAGATTCAATGAAGTTCATCCCTTCATCATCTTTACGAATTCGCTGCCTCCTATAGTAATATGGATCCCAATACCTACAAGAAATATTTACAATTGTTTTTTTTTTTTTATCAAAATATTTACACTTGTCAAAACAAGCAAATGAATATGGCAAATCCTCATAAATCACTCTCATCACCTAGTCCTAAATACTAATATTTGCTAGGACTAGTAAAGAGGGTGAACAAATGCACCTATTGATTCCCAGCATTCAAAGCCAAGATATTTGTTAACTCTTAAAAATGCCCATAATTAGGGAAAGGTTAGGAAGCACATACTAAGAAAAACAAAAATAAGAGAACAAAGCTATGAAACATCTTGTATTCGACTATTTTGAAAACCATAGAGCATACTTTGGAGAGGGGAAAAAAAGGGTCATTCCCCAAAAACAGCTTGAGTTTACTGATGTTTTAGCCACCCACGGCACCATTCACCAATCTTCTTGTTCCGACACCCCCGCTCAAAATGGGCGTGCTAAATGCAAGCATCGTCATCTTCTAAATATCGCACGGTCTCTTCTTCTTTCCTCCTCTGTGTCTGCCGTATTTTGGGGAGAGGCTATGCTCACGGCCGCTTATTTTCCAAATTGGATACCTACTCCACTTCTTTCTGGTTCTTCCCCCAAGGAACGGCTCTATGGTGGTTCCTAACTATTCTCTCCTTCGTGTGTTTGGTTTCACTTGCTTCGTCCTTCTCCAGTTCTCCCTATGCCAGACCACACACTAACTCGTCGTGTCTTATCTTATGTGTCTTCTTGGGATATGGCAACCAGCAAAAGAGATACCGTTGTTACGATCCCGCGACTAGAAAATTGAATGTGTCTAGGCATGTTACCTTTCTCAAGCGTTTGCCCTTCTTCTCCCTACCATACAAGCATGTCCTTGTTTCTAAAGAGGATCTTGTACACAATGATACATTTCCATTGGAAGTCCCAGCAGAGGAGTATGTTCGTACCCTCAAAGTGTCTGATGTTCCAAGTTTCCCTCATGCCTCTTCTGGTTCCCACCCAATTCCCCCATTTCCCAAATATGTTTGTCGTGACGATTCGACTCCCTCCCCTTCGAAAGACTTTGACCCACCTGAACGCCAGTATCCTTCTCGTGATCGTAGCCCACCGATAAGACTTGGTTTTACTAATACTTGTTTCTCCTCTTCCTATTGCTCTTTCTTATCTCGCATACATACTATTCTGAACCTCGGTCCTACAAAGAAACTTGTAATGATCCTAACTGGGTGACTGGCATGCCTGTCGAGCTAACTGCTCTTGCTAATACTCAGAACTAGGAATCAGTTCCACTCTCGGATGGTAAGAATCTAATTGGCAACAAATGGGTTTTCACAGATAAGACTCACTCTGATGGTTCTTTGGAGCGGTACAAAGCTCGTTTAGTTGCCTAGGGGTTCTCTCAGGAAAATATGGTATTGATTATGAGGAGACCTTTCCTCCTGTCGCAAATATGACATTTGTCTGTATGTTGATTTATGTTGCCGCTATGCACCAGTGGCTTCTCTTTCAGTTGGATGTTAAAAATGTCTTCCTCAATGGTTATCTGTATAAGTAAGTTTATGTTCGTCCTCCTCCAGGGTTCTCTCATGCTCCTGGCCTTCTTTGTCGTGCTTTGTATGGTCTCAAACAGTCTCCTCATACTTAGTATACACAATTTCATGACGTGGACAGATCGGTTTTCAGCTTTGCACTCATGAGTCTGCTCTCTTTTGTTTGATGCACCTCTCATGGTTTGATTCTCATATTGGTCTATGTCGATGACATGATCATTATTGATTCTCACTCTACTACTTTTGATGAGGTGAAGAGTCATTTATTTCAAGAATTCGAAAAGAAATACTAGGGCTCTCTGCGGTATTTTCTTGGCATTGAGGTTGCATCCTCTCCTAAAGGTTATCTCTTGACTCAGACCAAGTATGCGCCCGACATTCTTCATTGTACTCAACTTACCAATGACAAGACAATGGATATTCGCTTGAGCTACACATTAAGTTCTCTGCTTCTGATAGGGTTACGCTTGCTGATCCTACCAAGTATCATGATCTTATTGGATATGGGTACCGTGCAGAAACTGAGTATCGTGCCATGGCCATGCTACCTCTGAAGTTGTTTGGCTCCTCTGGCTTTTATCAGATATGGGTATCACTATCTCTTCTCTTATGCCTCTTTATTGTGACAATAAAAGTGCTATTCATATTGTCCATAATTTGGTTTTCCATGAGCGCATGAAGCATAATGAAATTGATGGTCACTTTGTTCGCATCATCTTCAGTCAAGCACTGTCACTCTATCGTTTGTCTCCTCTTCCCCTCAGTTGGCTGACTTCCTCACCAAGACACACACCATTGCCCATTTTCGTTTTCTTCTTGGCCAACTCACGATGCTTTCCAAGCTCGTATCATGAGTTTTAGTGTGGTGCTTTTTGTTATTTTATATTAATCCTAATGGTAGTTTAGTCATTCTGTTAATTAGGATTTTTGTAGACTTTTTTCTAGTTAACCTAGTTCACTTATGGTAACCTACAGACTTTCAGTTATGCAATAATATGTTCTCTCACCTTCGCAAAGTAACAGAGAAATTGCTAGATTAGACCAAACCTCTGGCATAATAATATTCACAAAACTCCTGGAATCAAACCTACATTCTCACAGTTAACACCCGGAGCTTCGCCAAGCTATGGCCCCATTCATGCACCGTATACAGTGACACTAATAGGTTCAACTGAATCAAGAAATCTCAGGTCTGCTAATGCAAGAACTAATGTCTGAGACAGCGGTTTCAAACCAGGTGGACATCTCCATGGTAGTTAATTCAAAGCGTAAAAATAAAATTGATAAAAAGGACATTGCAGCTTTATGTTGAGATCTAAGTCATAGGAGATAGGGATAACATGCCTGATTACACAAACCAAACTTGAACCTGCATTTGGGGCTAAATTATAGTGGGGAGACCGCATGTGGTCAGATAGAAACAGAAACTAAATGTCACAATATATGGCTAAGGCAGACCTAAAAAGGACGGCTGGAATAGTTATTACTCACTCAAACGATCCCACAATGGTTTTACTTTACTATCCTGTTTTAAACTCCAAAACACCCTTATCTTGAATGTACTTGGGGAGATCCAGCTTCTCACCCTTATCTCCTATCAAGACAAGCACAACATTGGTGAACTTTTTCCAGTTCACATAAGGACTTTACTACCCCAAAAAACCTTGTGTGAACAAATTTCCGCCAGTTAAAACAGTAATAACTTAAATCCAAGCGAATTTCAACAAACACTAAACTTACAATTCCACCAAAGCAGACGAATAAAAGCACAAATACTCTACGAAGTTAAGACTAGCGTGTGGAAAAGGGGTTCATTGGAGAAGATAGCATACATGAAGACCTTGGATGTGACTACTATATTCCTTTGACTAATATGGTCTAGGATGCACTAGTTGTCCTAGGTCATAAGGACCATCTAATCAGCCCAAGCATAACCTCTCAAGTCTCAACCTATGATTCAGAGGTTCCATCCCAGTTGAGATGTGGTTCTTCATATGTGGGGATTCAGTTCCAAGTGGATTAATTCTGTGAACCTTGGATGATGTTTCTAGAGCAGAATTGCCATCCCAGTAGGTATTTCCTGCAACTTAGCTTTCAACAATCAAGACGTAATCCAGGTATTAACTAATCAAGTTGAATGTAATCTAGAGACATCACCAAAATAAATCAGATGGGCTGAGGTAAAATGTGAATCCAGAATCGTATGATCTGCCTCCACGTCTTCCACGATTGTCTTCATCACTGAATAAAAAAATGGTTAACGAAAAAAATTCTCGTCAATATTTCACCTTTACATATGATTCAATAAAACAGTTCTTTTAATCAATCAAATAGGAAGGAGTTTCGAGGATTGACGAATAAGATACCTTCTACTCGAAAGGAGGGCAATAATTGTTGTATACACAATCACAATCGAAGCTATTAGTGCTGTCCCAAAGGAAACCCTCACTACATATTCAGTTACCGACTGAAAAAATAATCAAAATCAGATATGGGTCATCATTGGGGAAAACAGCCATGATGTGCATATCTCTAACTGAGAAGGTGAACCGGCAAGGAACGAAGGTGCTTAATACCTTTGCCTTGTCAACAAATGGTTCTATTTTCATCTTAAAAGACTTGGCTGCAAGCTTTGACCGATAATCTTTTGGGAAAACATAGAGAACATCACCTTCGTCTGATACCTGTTGAAACCATCTTGAAAACGATTCCATTCAAGAAATCAAGAAGATAACATTCCAAAAAATAAATAGTGTGCCCACCAATTTTTTAATAGGTAAGGTCTTGACATTATATTCAACTCAAGCAAAAACTGCTAAAAAAAACAAAAGCAAGCTTTAAATGTCTGACTTATTACGAATCAATGTTTTAAAAACTGGGCCGGTGAGCGAACCGGAGAAGGGGCTGGGTGAACGGGTCATCGGCTCAACCGCGGTTAAACTGGAATTGAACCATGATGTCATAAATATATTTAAAAATTATATTTATAGTATGTAGTTAACAAAAATTCATATACGAAAGCCTTATGTGTAAAAAATAGTGCATATATCTCTCATGAGTAAAAGTGAGGGGAGGAAGTGAACTCCCTCATAAAAATGCACTTTTGTTGAATCCCACATCGGTGGGGAGGCAAACTAGAAAGTAATAATACTATGTCTATAAATATTCTACAGAGCTCATTGCATGAGTCCACAGGGCGTGTTTACAGCACGTGGGCCCCATTAACACGTTTGGCAACCCTAGCTGAAAAGTAGGAGTCAAAAAGTCTTCAAATTAGTTCAAATTTTAAAGGCCAGCGGTTGGTCCGACCTACAAGTTCACACGGTTCGGTGGTTTAACCGTTCTATTTGAACGGTTTTATAAAAAGAAGCCGGTTTTCGAAAATTGCCGGTTCTCTGGTTCATCCGGACCTGGGACCAAGACCGAGGGCCGGTTCATGGTCCAACTGGTTGAACCGGCCGGTCTGGTCCGGTTTTCAAAACATTGTTACCAACAACTACATGCACGTAACATGACAATCTCGCCACAGAGTTATCAAATAACTAAAGAAATAGTTCAAGAATAGTCGTTAGCACAACTTGGATAGACACAGCAATTGCCAATCAAGTTCCCACCAGCCATGGGGATCACCTAGAGTAGTTGTAAATCATGTTTTATGCATGGAACAACTATTATAGCCGTCAGTTCCAAATAAACATTTCAGAGTAGGCACAAAATTCAAACACTTAAGGACATGCCATGAATAATGTAGCATCAGACATGACTGTATTTGCTGTGGCCCCTTCAAAGTATACAATAGCAAATTTTGCTAGCATTTCAAAACAATTATCTACTCTTGAATCATTGAATATTGAGTCCATAATAAAGGTCAATAGATTGGAATTCACTAATAATGGGAGCACAAAAGATTGGTAACATAAGCACATCAAATTGGCGACTGAATGAACTATTCAAATAGTACACCGTCGTTTTCACTTGCCTCATAACAACTCAATTTCTCGTAATTTAAGCTACAAAGAAGTCAAAAGGCCAAAAGTCTCTTGATGTGTCCTTGAACAAAAAGCTACATCCTCATGATCAATCCCATGGTCGACTAAATTTAAGAGCAAAAGCCACAAACCAAACCAAGCCTTATGTCCCAATCAATTGGGGTCAGCTACATGAATCCTTTTTCTCCATTGAGTTCTGTCCAGTGCTGCTTCATCATTTAAACCTAGTATACTCAGATCTTTGCGTACTACCGCATCTAATGTCAATTTGGGTCTTCCCCTCCCTTGTGCGTTTCTACCCAAAGCTATCCTATCCACTCTCTTAACTACTGCATCCGCTGGTCTACGATAGACATGCCCAAACCACCTTAGCCTATTTTCCCTTAACTTCTCCTCTATAGGTGCTACGCCTACCATCTCGCGAATTGTTTCACTTCTAATCCTATCTCGTCTAGTCTTACCACACATCCACCTCAACATCCTCATTTCCGCTACACTTATCTTGTTCACTTGCTGCTTCTTAATAGGCCAGCATTCTGTCCCGTAAAGCATCGCTGGTCTTATGGCAGTTCTATAAAATTTTCCTTTCAATTTTGTTGGTACCCTCTTGTCACACAGTACACCAGTAGCACTCCTCCACTTGAGCCACCCCACTTGGATCCTATGAGTCACATCATTCGCAATCTCTCCATCTTGACTAATAATAGATCCTAAATACCTAAAATGGTCCCTCTTTGGTATCTCCTGATCTTGGATCCTCACTCTTTCCTCATACGTACTTCTGGTATCACTAAATTTAAGAGCAAAAGCAACTAATAAAAATAGTTCTGCAAGTTAACCACATATTTCCCACATTCACGGGCTAAATAGGTCAGCGATGACATATGACTTGAATTGCCCCATAAACAGAAAGAAAGACAACAACAACAATAACATAACCCATTTAGTCCCCAATAATTGGGGGTATGGGCGGGGGAAGGATAGGAGACAGACCTAACCTTTGGCAATAAATGCACAAAGTGGCTGCTCCCAGAATACCACTGAAACAGATGGATTGGAGACAGACCTAACCTTTGGCAATAAATGCACAAAGTGGCTGCTCACAGAATACCACTGAAACAGTGATCCCCCTATACCGTCGCGTTTGCTGCGGAATCATGCCCTCAAATCAAAGCCAAAAGGCATCAGAGAGGGCAGACCCAAGAATCATTTTGATTTATGTGCACATTACCATGCTTCTTTCATTCAGCATCCAGAGCATTGGCGTTGCACAGCATAAACAGAAAGAAAGACAATGTTAAAATTATCCAGAAAGTGGCGAACAGTCAACCGGCGTAATTTATTTACACAATGCGAAGCAAATAGGCAGGAGAACAGGAATGTGAGAATTGTGAGCAAAGTGAGAAAAACAAGAGCGAGGGGAGGAAGGTTAGACGGTTTACGAAAGCTCAGAAGTGGGAAAAATTGGTTATGGTGGCATCAGGAGCAAGAAAGGATGAAGGTTAAATGGTTACAAGTTATATTTACTGCACAGACCCTTAAAGCGGGGAAGCAGCCTAAAAGAGTCCCGTAGTCATCCCCGCCTACAACACCTTCAAAGTCCAGACCATCTTGCCCTTCATTAGCTGCTTGGTATAGATGTTTGGGAGGTTTTATTATTCTCTAGCGTTCCATGGGCAATGCCCAAAATGGTGACCTCGGACTGGGACAAAGGAATTAGAAGAATTCGGTGCTTAGAAGCAGGCAGGCACCTAATGGCCATTCTGAAGTCTGTAACCACAGGAGGTGTTTAGTGTATAGCTCACTCAAAATTGGAGATATCACGGGATAACCATTATAGCATTATTCAGGAACAAGAAGACGATACAGAACAGTACCTGGAACCTGGAAGAAAGTATTTGTCTCTGTTATTGTAGTTACCGATTTCGTCTGATACATTTAAATGGTGGGAATAGGCTTGACATATAAGACTTCTGGATTCCGTAAATTTTCTTTCTCCAAGTGTTTCAAAATAGAAAGGGCTAATCACCACAATATTTATCTGGAAACTTGGTCTCTCGCAGCTTTTGCAATAAAAATGTCTTCCTGAAAGCTTCTATTGACGCGTCAAGCTTGCCCCAAATTTTTTTTCCCGGTGCATTGGAAATTTCCTCAACACATTCAGTTATGATCAAAGTCACCCTCAGAAATAAACTACTTATCCAAGCTCAATTTATATGCACTCCTGTCGAGTGTTGGCTACCCAGAGCTAAAATTGTTTATCCACAGTTCGAACTTCAACATAGCCTTGTGGCACTAAACTTCCAATCCACACCCTTAAAGTACTGACTTCGTCCACACCTCATAGATCCTGACCAAATTTTCATGATCCGAACCGCTCAATGTGTTTAAAATGTTTTTAAGGGTCCCCGTGAGAAATCAGAAAAAATAATACCGGGAAGGGCTTGATCCGAGCAATTTTTCATAAAAACTGTATAGCGAGCAATTTTTCATAAAAACTGTACACATACAGTTTTTATGAAAAATTGCTCGGATCAAGCCCTTCCCGGTTTTTTTTTTTTTTTTTTTTGCTGATTTCTCACGGGTACCCTTAAAAACACGTTTTAAACACATTGAGCGGTGGGTTTGGATAGGAAGCTCACTAGCCTTGCGGTTTAGGAGGTGTATACCAAGACATCCTATTACTATTTACTAGTAGTACAGAATACCAAAATAGAAAAAGGTCAAATCCATGATGTGAGATGTCAAACCCATAGATCTCCCAAATGTCAATACTGAGTCAAAGAATTGTGAGATGGTCTTGCAATTCAATACCTCTATAAGCAGATTGAGTGGCAACCAGTGGTGGTAAAACAATTTTCGCTAGGATTCAAGATCCACAATTTCTATCATTTTAAATCAGGCCAACTGAGTACTATTTTCTACCAATCTGACACGTATGCTCTAAACATGAAGTTCTGCACGAAGCGTAATAGTTATCGCATTGGATTTCCATGGCATGCTACAACACTTGATAGTACACAAAGTATAGCTCACCTTCACCATACAACTCATAATATCCAAAAAATGCTATTCAACTACGTACATGCACTTGTTCGACGCTCCAATTGCCACCCTGTAAAGCCATAAGCTCAGCGAAGTCCAAGGAAATCATTTGCTTCTCGCATATTCAATCCACATCCTTTTTGTGCTCTCTCTTCCTTTGACACCTTCTACAAGGATGACATAATTCCCCTCTATCAATGAGTTTGTTAGTCCCAGATCCCCATTATCTTACTGAACATATCAACAGTTCCCTCGCATTTCCTTCGATCACTTCTACTTACATTCTTTTCTTCTCCTAGTTCCATCTCTAATTCGATATTGCATGAGTGATGATGAGTGTTTGCAATATAGTGAATGGTAAGGTGGCAGGGCCCGAAATTGAAATGGAATTTACGCTGCACGCCATGAAACGATTACTTTTAAAACATGAACCAATGGCCCATGCATTTTTCACATTTTGCTGGGTAGGCTTTTGCAAGTTTTCAATAAATTTCTCTCAGTTCACAAAATTGGATCTCTTATTCTACTATTTTTGCTTTGACTACTTCGTGTACTCCTTTTCCATGGGCTTAATTTAGAGTTGGAGTATAGCAACAGAGTACATTCTTACACCCTGTTTTGGTGGCCCCCTTGCCCTCTGAAGCCCGTCCCTGATTCTAAAGGGGCATACACAGGTAGTCCAACCACCAAACCTATGACAGCAGTCATATGCACTCAACTCAAATATTATTGTTCTTCAATCTCTCTCAATATACAGCACAGTCCACAACCCAATATTGAGTTCCCAAGACAGAGCAGGCATAAATGAAGTCAAAGAGTAACTGAAACAAGTGTCCCACACGAAATGTCCAAAAAAAAAAAATTATCAAACACAATGGAACAATCGAGTACCAACTACCGATTCAAATTAACCCAAGGAGTTGCCTACACTTAGGGGTTTGCTCCTACCTCAATCACTCCTAGGTCTCAGGTGTTCGAAACTGCTATCAACTCTTGAGGAGCCTATTTACACGGGATTGATCAAGGTTAGTGAAGTTGCACGTTAACTGGCCTGTACACCCTTAATTATCCAAAAAAGAAAAGGGGAAAAATACCAATTCGAATTCCATACACTCAATTACACAGCCAAGGTTGGGATTGTCAAATGGGAATACCTCCAAGAAACCATTAGTATCAGCAGCAAGTGCCTGTAAAGCTTTCTGGGCCTCATTCAACTTGAGCCCAGCCTTGCTTGCCACATCCCCCATCGTAACCCTACCTCCGCATGCATCAACGGCGTCCATCGCCCGCTTCCGAACATCTGCCGGTAACTTATCACTCTCGACGGCTCCTCCAGGTCTGATTGCAGTGGTCGAAAGATCAATACTCGCCCTAACAACTAGACTAGGAACTAGTAAGCCGCCTCTAGTGCTGCTGTATCGAACTTTGTTGTTGCTGAAAAATAGGGAATTGGGTGGCCTACACCAGTGGAATTGGGAAGTGGGGTTGAGGAGGATTGAGGGTTTGGGAGAAGAAGAAGATAAGAAGGTGGACTGAGACCTGGGTGTTACAGTGAAGCATGTGGATATGGAGGCCATTTCATGGGATTATCTAGCTAGTTCAGATTTGAGCCATGAAAAAAGGGGCTTGTAATTGGATGATTATATAGCTGTTATGAATGTGTATGTATACTGTGATATTTATAGGAGTATTTTGCGAGCGGCTCCAAAATGGGCTCTTTGGATTTCTTTTCCTCTTTCTTTTCCTTCCTGCGTTTGAAACCTTTGGAGGACGGCCAAACTTCTAATTCCATATCGATTTTTCTATTGGTGTCCGTTTCGGATTTAGTTATATTATCTATATATATATAGGGTAGTGTTAATACCAAAATTGTTTTTTATTGTGTCAAAATTTCAATGCATAAACAATTTAAAACTCCAATGCATAAACATTTTTGGCATATACATTGCATATAAGTACAAGTATTTTATGCATTGAAGTTTTAGCACAATCAAAAACAGTTTTGGCATTATCAATTTATACTATATATATATATATATATAGTATAAATTGAAATTTATTTTTCACAAATCGTCCAATTAATTATAAAATAAACCATTAATTAGACAAAAAAATATATCATGAGATAGACTTTAAACTAATAAATAAATGTTCAATTTGTCCGGTTTGTATGAGGAATATAGTAGAAGGTGAAATGTATATGTAGGGTTAACAGCATAAAATCGTATACTTGTTTAGGGCTAAAATGTAATTTGAAAGAATTTTAAGGTAAATTTGTAAATACAAAATAGATACTCCCTCCGTCCCCTAAAGTTAGACACTTTCGGGAGTGCGTGCCATTTTTAAATGGAAAAATTATCGAAATGGTCCCTATAGTTTCACCCGAGTCTCGATTTAGTCCCTCTAGTTTCAATTGCTCTCCAACGAACCCTGTAGTTTCAATTTTGGTCGATTTTGGTTCAATTGATAATGTCCGTTTGCAAAGTTGACGGAAAATTCATTTTGGGGCTTTTTTCAGGGGTAAACATAACTTTTCGCCCACCCTTCTTCTTCCCCAATTTGTAACCCTAACCCTAACCCTAAATTAGCAAAAACCAGGTGCCCCAATTGCTACACAACACCTCTCTCTCTCTCTCTCTCTCTCTCTCTCAAATCTTTTAGCCGCTTATAGATTCAATTGAAAAATCCCCACATCTTCCGGTCACTTTGTCGATGGGTTTAATCTAAAAAATGAGCATATCATCACTTCTGTCCTAGATTCCCTTATACTCCTATGCTCTTTTAAAAAAAACAGTGTTCATTATCATTGAAAATCTCAATTTCTAGCTAGTAATTAAAGAACTACTTTATACCCACCTATATATACTTCCTGCCGTTTGGATAATCTAGAAATCCTGATCGAGTTCCGAGTGTTATTACCAGTTCGCAGTAATTTTCTCTCTTTGCCCTCGTTCCAGTAGGGAATGGAGGAGGGCAGACCAAGTTTCGGGTACAGCGGCGGTGGCAGTGAACGGCGACTGGAGGTTGTGAGCGGGAAGAACTTCAATGCGGCAAACCAGATGTATCAGTCCGATCCACCTCCAATATCGTTTTGGGTGACTTGGTTGAGTCAGAGCACTGCTCCAGTGGCAGTGGCAGTGAAGCCGTGGGGATTCACGGATGGCGAGATGAAGAGACGGAAGTGAATAGCAAAATATAAATCATATGCTATTGAAGGGAAGGTTAAGGCTTCAATCAGGAATGGCATGCGTTGGATCAATAACAAGTGCTCTCAGATCGTCCATGGCTTTTAATTCAATATAATCTCCTCTTCTATAGAGAACAATAACATAAATAGCCAGATTTTTTTTGTCTTGGAAATTTCATTTTCTTTGGTTTGGGGTTTTGAACATTTCTGGTTGTGCCATCTCCGACATGGTGCTGGGGTTTGACAGGAGTTGGGAGGTTGTATGTATGTATCTAAGTATGAATGTATGTATCTACTATTAGAAATGAGTTTAACCCCCCAAAAACAAAACCCATTATAGAGGAGAACCAAAATCAGCTAGTGGTGGCTGATCTTCAATTCAATCTTGGATCTTCAATTGATGCGTGAGAGAGAGGGTTTTTTTTGTTTTTTTGTCTCTGGTGTAGTTTTGCTCCATTTTTGCTCCAATGAAATACACAACAAATTGGGGAAGAAGAAGGGTGGGCGAAAAGTCATGTTTACCCCTGAAAAAAGCCCCAAATTGAATTTTCCGTCAACTTTGCAAACGGACGTTATCAATTGGACCAAAATCGACCAAAATTGAAACTACAGGGTTCGTTGGAGTGCAATTGAAACTAGAGGGACTAAATCGAGACTCGGGTGAAACTACAGGGACCATTTCAATAATTTTCCCTTTTTAAATTGCCTATATCTTTCAATTCATAACGTTTTATGTGATTTTCAGAACTTAGTTTAAAAGAACTAATTGAAATCTATCAAACGAAATCTATATTGCTTATACAAAACATTACAGATTAAAAGAAATAATCAATTTTTTCATAGGGCTGGAATAGTGAAAGTGTCTAACTTTAAGGGACGGAGGGAGTATATCATATCATAACTTTATCAACACACTTGTATATAAAGAACCACCGCGGTGGTCGCTTGCCACATAGGTGTTAAAACCAAAATGCCCTTCCTCACTTGACATCAGTTGTCAGTGGTTCTGAAAAGTTCTTTCCCTTCCTTCGCTGAGAAGTAATGAGGTGCATTAGGTACTGTCCTCTTCTTCTGATCATGTACTGTCACCCGAAGGTCCACCTCTTCTTCTTCAAGTCTTCGCCATCTAAGAGGTTTGATTTCCTCCCTTTACATCTTCTATTTTGAATTCTATTTTGTGAATCAACTTATTCTGCAATTACAATCGCCTCTTAATTGCTTGAACGGAAGTCATTGTCGATTCACGTAAATAGCATGAGTGGAGGTCGTCGTTGCTCGGCCGTCGTCAGCCCGCCTTCTCACATCTGGGTTTCAGGTAAACAATCAGATTCCCATCTCTTGCTCCCGATCTTTTCTCTATCCTTCTCGCATCTGGGTTTGTGGATTTTCCCTTCGGATTTGGTTTTTAAGCATTTAGTTTATTTCTAGGGTTTTTATTGATTTAGAATAGATGAGTGTTTCGTTTATGGGTGTATCAGGGGTTCTTTCCAAACCAAACCAAGCCTTATGTCCCAATCAATTGGGGAAATGTATCAGGGGGGCTAGAAATTAGGATACATTTTGGAGCGGAAGTTGCATTTTTTATCCAAATGCTTCTGTGTGATACCAAACAGATGCAAGTATAAACAAAACAGTAAGTATATAAATGCAAAGGATCGAAATGCGTACCAGTAATAAAACTTGAAAACTTTTATTGCACACTGGAGGGAGAGATTTTTTTACAAAAGAGGGAGAGTGGAGAGTGGCTAAGCCTCTGGTGAAACCTAAGGTGTTCTCTCCGATACAACAACTATCCCTTTTATAGGGATTAAAACAACTATTAAAGATAAGCATAGAATTTTACTGTTTTACCTAAAATCTACTGTATAAGATAATTATTAGAATAAAGATAAGATGCGCCGGGTACTTCATGGGGCCCCATCAACACGTTCATCCTTATCTTCGATCTGACAAAACATCATTGGTGACGATAGAAATTGTTGAGGCGTCATTGGTGACGTAAGACCAAATTATTGCTGTCCTTTCTTTTTCATTTGTTCTGTGAGTAATTGAGTAATACCATCCCAGTAATTAGCAAGGGTGGCACCATTAGGATCCTCATCTTCATATGGGTCCTGTGATTCTCCTGCTAAACATGTGAATGGATTGTCATCTTCTGCTGATTTTGCAGATGTCATTGACTCATCATCTCCTAGAGCCTTGAATGTCTCAAATAATTGACTTTTCATAAAATCCATTGTTTTGATGACTACTTCATCTTCGGATAAAGATGGATTTTCCTCATGAATTTTCTTGGAAATTTCCAGGAATGGATTAGAAATTGGCTTCTTCTCCTGACTTTGGACAGTTTTCATGAAATTTTGAATTTTTTCTTTAACCTCATTGAGGGTGGTATCTGCATTCATACCACATGTCCACCATTTTATAGTGGAATGTTTTGGCCAAAATTGATAGGCTTAAATTATTGTGCTTGATTTGCACATCCCATCTCCATATCCATGGTAAGCCATTTTCGGCCATAAATATAAGGAATGATTTTCCCTCTGGCAAATTTTTCCTTCCTCGAATTGAAGGATGATATTGAATTGATTCAGGAAAATAATCCTGTCTGGGACCAAATTTATCCCACCATTCAATAAACCAATTTGGAAAATTATTTTCCATGAGATTTGGACATAGCTTGAAAAACCATGAGTGTCTGTGACTCTCATTTTGATAATAAAATGCATATGTCCAAGCATTAATATAATCCCAATAATTGAAATAAATTGGATTTGAATTTGGAGCATTGTCCAGAGGATATATTGTCCTGGATCTTTGGGGATGAGTACCCCATCTCTCAGGAGAAAATAATTTTCTTAATTATTGCTTTGCTATAGGCCATTGGGCCTTTCTTCCCACTTTCATATTTATGGGAAAATTCAACTGATTCAGTTTACTGAAGCATTGCTTCACATTGAAATCTATATTTCCCTTCAAGGACAGTATAACCCATTGCGTCGAGATGACGACTTTTGATCTCCCATGGCTCATTCTGCCATTTCTCATCATTATTTTCAATGACCAAAATTGGGTCAATTATTGGTGAGGTTAGGTATTCTTCCTCTTTCTGAAGGACTTCAGCTGCTGATGAAGACCCTTCACCATAAACTACTTCATTGAGGGCAAGAAATTGGGCTGCCTTAGCCTTCAAGTAGGCTTCAATATCAGATTGAGTAATTCTGGGGACATTACCCCTTCCTCTTCCACGGGGATTATTGCCCCTGCCTCCTCGGCTTGAATTGAAATTTTTGGTCATTGAGCTATGATTCTGAGCTGCTTCTTCATACGTTCTGAAACACGTTGAAGATAATAACCATCCATCTCATTAGGAGATAAAATACCCATTGTATAACGGATAAAATATAAGTGTTTGTCAAGATATCTTGTCCATTGGACTAGATTCAGCCTTGTATTTGGCCTCATTAACCATTGTGTCCAAATTCTCCAGAGATTGTTCCAGAAAACCTCACGATTAATTTGAGGACCTGGAAGACCGCTCCATTCCATTATACCCTGGAAAGAGTACAAATTTCAGCTTGTAATCTACAAGCTCTTTGATACATTATTCTTAAACCAAGTCTTCTATTAAGAGTTAGATCATTTAGATCGAAAATTCCTCTTGAAGGATTATAAGGTTTAAAATAATTTAGCCTAGCGGAAAATTGATTTTTCCACATCCTTAAATTTCCCAAGGTGTGTGGCATTAAAAAGGATTGATTTCATATCATCCAAAATTCATTGAAAATATTGGTTAACAAATTTTGATGTTCTTGATTCATTTAAATATTAGGATTGATAAAAAAACATTGGAGTAGATGCTGTAATTAGATTATCTAAAGCATTTTGCTTTAATGATAATTTTGTTCTATTATCCATATATTGGAACAAAGCTTCTTCATATTCCTTTTCGGAATATGATTTCCAATTATCTTCAAATTCTTTAATCCTTCTCTTTAATTCAGAGATTTCCTGTGTACAGGCAAAGATTAGTAGATTTTTATCAATTTGTGCCATGTAAAAATTCACGAGTAAGAAAATCAGGTAAGGAGTTATTTTCTCCTTTGATATATTCAATATCAAAATCAAATGCAGATAATTCAGATTGCCATCAGCAAATATTTGTTTTGATGCCAGATTTTTGACATCCTTCTTGAGCACTTGCTTTGCTGCACTGCAGTCAACACGTAATAAAAAGTGCCGATTCAAAAGATCATCTTGAAATTTAGTTACACATTTAACAATAGAAAGAATTTCTTTCTTTATTGTGCTATAATTGACTTGTGCATTTTTTAAGAGTCCTGATGTAAAGCGGACTAATTCTTCCTTAGAATTACTAGGATTAAATTGTTTTAATATTCCTCCATGACCTTCATTTGAGGCGTCAGTTTCCACAATTTTCTTCCATTCTGGATTTGCTAGAAGCCTGATTTCAGATCAAATTTAGGACAGATTGTGGCTTTATGCAGCCTATCTAATAAATCCTTCTTATTAGGAATTGGATATCTTATCCACATAAGAACATCATTAAGAGGTTTATAATTGATAACCAGTCTTGGTTGACCTCTTTCCTTCTCAGCATTTTTTGTTTACATAAAAAGCTGTACAATTCCACGGGGAGTAACTTTTTCTTATAGTTCCTTTGTTAAGAAGAGTAGCAATTTCTTGCTGACACATTTGCAAATATTCTTGCTTCATTTGACTAGGACGAGCCTTTGTAGGAATTTTTCTTTCATCAAAATCTTTTTCATAGGGTAAAGAAACAATATGTTTCTTTCTATTCCAAAAAGTATTTGGCAAATCACTACAAATTTTAGTGATAAACTCTTGATTTATTTGAGAAATTTTCTCTTGAATAATAGGATCATTAAGCTTTTCTTCAAGAGACATAATTCTGATTTCTTGTTGCAGAAAATTAATCTGCTTGTCTTTCCTTTTGATTTGATGAAAGATATCATTTATCTCTTTATAAATTGGTCGAGAAACAAATTCAAAGAATAATTCATGACCATCAACATTGGCAGTTATTCCATCATGATTAGTATGCATAGGCATAATCATAGATAAAAATGGTGATCCAAGTATTACTTGTTGTTGTAAATTTCTAACACATAAGAAAGATGTATCAAGACATATGCCTTGATTGCAAATATAAACATGATTAAGTTTATATTTTATGCTCATTCGTGATCCACTTGCATTATGAAGATTTTGCTTAGTCTTTTCAAAATATTCTGTTGGGACTAAACCTTCTTGAATGCAATTCATATCTGCACCACTATCTACCAGTGCGGTAATATTTTCGATAGTATATTCTTTGTGAATAACAAGATTGACCTTGATATGCCATTTTTGGAATACAACATTAATTACTAAGATTATTCAGATATTCAGTATTTTCAGGAGTATAATCCTCATTGTTCTTATCAAGAGCATCTAGACGATGTTTTATTAAAACAAGCTCTTGATTTGTACTGGATTGTTGAGATTTTAGATTTCTAATATCTGTTTTTAAAATATTGATTTCTGATTTTAGATCAGGAATTGTTGCTGATTTAGAGTGTTGAGAGTCATTTTTCTCTTTGACACGATCTATAACTTTTTTAAGACTATAAATGTCTTCGGGAATTTGTGGTTGTTCGATAACTTCTTCTTCCTTAATTGAAGTTATGCAGGATTCTATAACTTTCAATTTCAATTGTTGATCTTGGATTTGATCAATAATTTCTAGCAAAGATTTTTGCAGTAAGAACATTAATACTCAAGCCATTCATTTGGACTATGGCTTTCCAATAATCATTGGAGGTTGAACATTCAAGATCATTGCATTTTCAATTCTTCGGATTAGAATTAGAACCGGATACAAATTCTGAGAATGATTCATTATCGGATAATTCATTGATTGCTTCAGAAGAG
Source organism: Vaccinium darrowii (assembly GCA_020921065.1). Lineage (NCBI taxonomy): Eukaryota > Viridiplantae > Streptophyta > Magnoliopsida > Ericales > Ericaceae > Vaccinium > Vaccinium darrowii. The sequence continues at coordinate 22,889,243 of CM037162.1, read as the reverse complement.
CTCTCATATTCTTCTTCTGAATCACTAGAATTAAGCATAAGTTTAAACAATTGTTGTTTAAGACCTTCATCTATTTGAAGTTCATTCAACTTCTTTTTGGTTGTGCACCTATTGGCATAATGGCCATTTTTTTCACGTTTATAACATTTTGATGTGGATTTTGATTTCTTTTCCCCTTTGATTTCTAAGGGGTTCTATCAATTTTATTCTTTTTATCTGATTTATTCTCAGATTTCTTTCTGCGATATTTTCGCTTATACTGCTTTTTTGCAAGTTTACGGCTTTGACGCTTGGCGGCTTTTGGATAAAGATTTGTATCATATGCGAATTGGTCGCAAAATTCACCTAATTCTTGTTTTCCAGTTAATCTTTGTTTCTTTAACTGGCGGTGTAATTTAAGATCATTACATAGGGATAAGCCCTCTTGTGTGATCAAGGAAATTAAGTGACCATAAGTATAACGATTGTAATCAATACTCAGGCCATTATTTTGATCTTTCAATTTTTTTTTTTATTTTTTCAGCAAAATAATAAGGTAAACCGTCAACAAATTTTGATTTCCAATGCTCACTATTGACATCGGTCATTTGCATGACTTTTGCAAGGAAAACATCTTTATACCAACGAAAATGTGTTAGCATTGGACACTTAAGATTTTGAAGCAATTCTCTACCTCTTTCTCTTTGATCATCCCAATGACCAATAAAGTGTAAAATTATTGTTTGGGTCAAGGTATACACGGCATCTTCCCGTGGTCTAGTTTGGATTAAAGATGGTTGATTAGGAACCTGACTAGAAGCTTCTACCTCCATTTTGACCTCTACTTGTTCCATTTTGACAGCATTAATAATCTCTATCCTTTGTGATTCACTGAGACTATTGTCCCACCAACCTCTCAGGGTTCCTGTAAATCCTACAGTTATCCAACCAGCTTTTTTTTTTTATCATTATTACCATTTTGTTTTCAAACAGTTGAATACATAAGCATTTGATGGATGACTTCAAAAATTTGGTATTCAGTCATGCCATCTATATTCCATTCATAAATGGTTCTACCACAATAGGAATTTTGTGTATGGAAAAAATCTTCCTCATAGAGGATATCTTGTGGTGTTGGTCTAGGATAATAATAGTGATCAACGCCTGAATAAGAAAGCTTTTTATCTTTGGGATAATTAACAGGATTTAAAGATAAATTTTGAAAAATTAGGGTTTCTATGTCAGAAGTATTGCCTTCTGATTCAATTTCTTCAGAGATAACATTTATAGACATATTTTTAATTCTCTTGTCTAATTCAGCAAGAAGATCTATATGCTTTTCAGGATTACTTAATTTAAATCCTTCAATTTCTAGAGGAGGACGAATATTTGTTTTTTGTATCTCCTCTTTGCCTTTATCATTTGGTTTGTCAATCGCTTTCTCAATCAATTATTCATTGATTTGATTAACTTGCTCCTCAATTCTTGTGAGCTGATTGGCAATTGTGCCAAGATGTAAGTTGGTGTAGTTAATTTGTTTATGAATTCTATTGAAATCTTCATTATCAGTCTGCTTGACAAAAGCAGCTGCTTCAACAAATTGGGGAATATTTTTGTCATCATCATTATTGGATGATGTTGAATGAGTTGTCGAGTAGACTTTTAATGAAGTTGTTGGCGGATGTAAAGCCCTTACCAAACCATTGTTGGTATGCCAATTCTTATAATGGCTGTGAACACCCCCCGGAGTTCACGAAATTGATGTTTGAAAAATGGTTTTGATTGGTTGAATGGAGTCGCCACCCGGGTTTGAGGACCGTACCCGAGAAACCTGTTGAAAAAATGACTCTTTTGCCCTTGATATGGAAAACATTTTACCAGTCTGCGTTTATTGAGATTTCTCAGGTCCGGGAGCTAGGTTACGAGAGGGGAAGGAATTTAAAGCATCCCTCACGCCTGGTGCGACCACCGGTCTCTACCAGATGTTAAGGGATTTTGAAAACACCATTTGAATAGACTTTGATCACATATTCATATGAGAGCACAAAGATGTATCAACAAGATTAATGAAATGAATGTGGGTTCTTGTGCAAGTGTCATGAATGCATGAAAATGAGATTTCTCCCAATGAAATGCAAGAAAATGTGACTAAATGACTTAGAAAGATCCCATAATGGACACACAAACACCACGCCATGCACACCTGGACTGCATACTGAACACCTGGATTAGGCAGATCCAGGCACCTGGATTGAATACAGGCGCCTGGAATTGGACAATCCAGGCGCCTGGATGGCCTACCAGACAGCAAACTTAAAACCTCATTTTCCACAATAAACCCCAAGTGTAATACTCCATGCTCATCCATGCACATTCAAAATGATGTTCAATGACTTCTTGGGTGATATAAGCCTCAAGATGACCTTAAGTGCATAACATGAACTTAAAAAAGTCATGATTTTTTGAGTGTCCATTAATGATTTAATGATGATGAGATACAATGCACAAGACATATTTCAGAGCAAATGTATTACATCCATGTATGCAAAATGTCACTTGATCAGCTTATGCTTGTCGTTAAATGAAATGGAAATAAGCCTATACTAATAATGCAATAAAATGCATGTATTGGACATTAGCAATGTAGAATATGCTTTGATGACATGAAAAACTTCCTTAAACATATTAGGTACTCAATGATCAGACCTCATGGATGATATATGAACTCATACAAGCATCTTTCTCTCATGTGACCCCTTTATCAAACTTGGTTTTGGCTTCAAAACACATCAAATGTCCATTACTATGGAATTTTAAGCATTGAATGAGTTTGACCAAGCATCAATGCATGCAAATGATGTTCCAAGAACTGATTAAAATGCAAAAGGAAGCAGAAAACATGACCAAGGGGATGGAATCCAGGCGCCTGGATTGAGCAGATCCAGGCGCTTGGATTTGCTACTGATACACAAAATAAATTCCTTTCCTTATGTGATTCAAATCTCTCCCAAGTCCTCCACTAGTATAGAAGACTAGTAAGAACTTGGTTGAGTCCCCCTCAGGGCCTACTTGAGCATTTTGGTAGAAAATCTACCTTGAAAGCTTGATTTTTGAACTTGGGTTTAAAGCTTGGGTAATTTTTGGTAGATGGATGTACTGGATTTCAGTTTCTGGAGCTACTTAAGACTGATTGCAAGCATTGTAGTTGGGGGTTTGGTTGTAGATGATGGGAATATGTAGGGATAGGTAATGGAAATGATGGATTTTTATGGTTGAATGTAAAGGAAACAGGGAGGGGTTAGTTAGGATGAGGTTTTCTGGAAATTTTCCTGCAGAGATTAATAGTAGTGTGGTAGAGAGGGACTGATCCTCCTCCAAATGAGTGAGAGAGGGGGGGTTTATATAGGCATAAAGGGGTCGAAAAGGGCCACTAGGGTCACTTAGGGTGTCAACCAAGGGGTTCACCAGGATACTCTATCTTCCCTCCATTATTTTGCTGTAAAAAATCTCTGCAAAGATCCCGCAAGACTTTCCTCACCGCCCATTTCACCTTGGGGACCAAGTATCTGGAGTGAGTCCAGGCGCCCATATTGATCAAATCCAGGTGCCTGGATTCAATGTGGGCGCCTGGAATCATCCAATCCAGGCGCCTGGACTTGGAGACAGCACAAAATTTCAAACTTCGCGGGGCCACTCCGGGTGCTACCGAACTCTATTTTGTGCATGGTTTGAAGCGTTGGAAAGCTTGTCAAGTCTAATTTCTAACCCAAGTAGTTTGAACCCAAGATGATTTTTACATCAAAATATATGACCATTTTACCCTCAGAAGGTCAGGAAAACAAGTCATTTTAGTAAAACGTGCACATCTCCCTCATTTCAAAATGGATTGGGACATATTATATATCGATAAATAGGGTTTTGAATGTACTAGAAGTTGGTGTAGGCTTGGGGTTTATTTTGAAGAGATTTAGGATGGGTTTCCAAGTTCACAATCAAGCTCCGCCTGCTCTTATCGGGCATTTTCTTCCTTGGGGATGCTTGATAAGTTTCTCAGGTCAAAATCGGGGTGTCTACAATGGCTTTCTATGATGTCAATTTGACTATCAATTTCATCCCAATGCCTTCCGTAAAACCATTGAACAAAAGGCATTATTTTCTTAGAGTATTCTAACCAATTATAGAATTCTTCTTTATATTTTAATAATTGGGTTTTATTAAACCTTCGGAAATACCATTTCCTAAATTGCAATGGGTTAAAGTTGAGGGAAAGAAGACGAGAGGTACCTTTTCTTCGGCAAGTGTGAGCCATTGCAAGAAATCAAAGCAACAACTACAATTCAATGAATCTTCGTCATTGAAAGTGGCCCTTCGTTTAACAACAGCGAACAAAGAAAGATGGAAAGAAATACGAGTGACCACTGACCAGAGATCCACAGAGATGGAGGGCTAATATCATTTCTCTACCTTTAAAGTTTCTGTCTTTACCCTATTCCATCCCTAGACTATGAATTTTCTATTAGACCGAACCAGATTTTTTTCAATTAAGCCGAATCCAAAATGGCTATCAACTTATTACTGACAGAAATTTCATACTAGTAGAAGTGTATGTTCTCAGATGGGCTGGGTCAGTTCGGTTCGGGTATTGCCATATCCAAACTCATTACCCTAAATTAGATGGGTATCCATAACAGAACCAAACCCCAATGGGTAGGGGAAACGGAAAGCATAACTGAACCAATCGGGGTTCGGTTCGGTCCGGGTACTCCCCGTTAAATTAGAAAACAAAATAAAAATGAAATAATTATGAATGAAAATGAAATATGAAAATCAGTTAAACTGGAAATGCCACAGATCTTCAATTAAAAAGTTATGCAGATATGCATATAGATATTTTAAATGCAAAACTAATATACATCTAAGTAGAAATTCAATGCAATTGAAGCTACACAGGCTAAACTTCTACATATGAAGGGTAATTTTACAATTACACATATCCGGTCCAGTTCGGTTCGTGGAACGATTCGGTTATCAGCTCAAACTAGAACCTAACCGAACCCATTTGGTTATCTCACATCTCATACCATACCTGCAACCACGGGAAATATTTCGGTTATGATTCGGGAAAAAAAACGGTTACAGTTTGGGTACCCATCAGTTCGGTCGAGATTGCCATCCCTAATGTTCTCTTACAATGGTGGAATTCCAAAATTGGAAAAATAAAGTGGGACGAATGGAGTAACAAAAAAGTAATAAAAAAAACTATTTGCTCTCACTTATTTTGAATTAAAATGATTTTTTTTTTAACCTATTAGAAGAGTTGCTTTTAAACTATTTTTGTGCATCGAAGGACCTAAAATTGTCATAGCGGTGATGTAATGGGCATGGCGGCTGTGAAGCAAGCAAAAAGTCGGATACAAAGCGTAGTTGGAATCAATTGGTATGGGCGTGTGTGGGGATTCCCAAATTCTTAGAGACCAGTTGAAACCCGGCAAATCAAGTACCAAGATTTATGTCACCATATTTTTTTATTTCGACGCGCTTATACATAGAATTACATCAAATATGAACCAAATGGCAAAATCTCTCGACTACTGTGCAGGCATGCTTCCAAACAAATCCTTACATGAAGATTGAATATGGCCATTTTCCATGGAAAATTCATTGCACACACCCGAGATTGATAGTTACAATACTAAGGAAGCTTTCACGTTTACAAGTTCAACCAAACATTTTATTGTTTTTAAAATAAAATTAGCATTTAAATTGATCCTAGCTATACATACAGTTATGTAAATTTTTACACGGAGCCTTTGTTTGTTATAAAATAAAATTAGCATTTAAATTCATCCTAGCTATACATATATATTGCTAAGGGAAGGCTGAATTACATCGTGTCAATGCCAAACATATTTAAGTCAACTTTGATGAAATATACATAAGATGGTTCCCTTATTTGGTGTTCATGTATTGGTCTTCCCAAAATTGTCTTCGCTCACAATTTATAGGCTAGGCTAGATTAATTAGGGTTAATCAATTGTTACAATTTGGTGTGAGGGACAGACAAACCATGAGGGTTTCCTTCTCTCTTCTTTCCTTCCAACTAAGAGAAAACTCGACTCTGGGCAACCTCTTTGACATTCTTTCGGTTGAAGTATCGTATATTGTGCTCTTTGTAAAAAAGGACCATTAGATTGTATTTATTTAATGAACATTTTGTTACTACGAAACTCTCCTTTACTTTTCAAGTATCTATGTGCCCATGTAGATTGAGTTTAAAAATGTTCATAGTGATGTGTGACAAGCAAGACACAAACCAAAGGTTAGACATTGTTTCACTGTGTTTTAATAGCAATGTGGCTGTGTTAGAGGCTCTCAGTTATATTATGTAATGGGAAAAAAACTGAGATTCTACATTTCGTTTGTTGCTCTATATTCTTGATAACAACTCTCTCTCTAACTATGAGAGTTTCTCTCTCTACTATGAGATCTTCTCTAAAGTTTCTTTTTAGGGTTTTTTCACTTTTAGACCTCATTTTCCACACCACCTTTCTTCCTGATCATCTTTTTCTCCGGCCATACCTGATCTCTTCCTTCCGCCTTTACCTAGCCACCCATCTCTCCTCCATCCACCCACCCTTTCCTTCTTTGCTCACCACTTTCGCCCCAACCCTGTCCGTCTGTTTCCATTTCTTCTCCAGTATGGAAACAGATTCGATTTCTTTGGAGCAGTGTTTCGATGGAAACTCACCTAAAACAATTTCACCTTAGTAGGGCGCATTTTGTGTTCGAAAACCTTAAATCGGCAAGGGGTCACTAACGTGATTAAAGGTGCTTGGAAGACTGATGAGAGTTTCACCATTTCCGATTGGGGGAAAAATACCTTTGTTTTTACTTTCCAGTTTGAAACAGACCTGTGTCGAGTTATCTGTGAAGGTCCATGGTCCATTATGGGTCACACTTTGGTTCTGAGAAAATGGAACTCCTCCAAGGCTTTGGAGGAAATTGATTTTTCTTTTAGCCCTTTCTGGGTTCAGGTCCATGGTCTTCCTCTGGGTTTTCTGAACATGAAAAGTGGTGAAAAGATTGCACCATTGTTGGGTGAGCTCATTCGAATCGAAGACCCAACAAAGGAAGGCCGTATAGCAAAGTGTCTCCGAATCAGAGTTTGGCACAACTTGGATAATCCCCTCAAGAAAGGTTTCAACCTAAAGAGGCCAAATGATGAAGATCTCTGGGTCAAATTCCAGTACGAGAGATTATTAGATTTCTGTTATGGATGTGGCAAAATCAGTCATACAGTACCAGAATGTAAGCTTTTCAGAGATGTGGAACGAGGCAAATGGAGCTATGATGGTAGTAATCAGAGCACAAATTTCTTTCCTGAAAACTGTAAATTTTCGGGTTCAACCACCGGAAATCCTCAGTTATCCGTTAACGACGAGTAGCACGTCGGACGGGGATACGGAAGGAGGCACGACACAATGCGTGTCACTAACGACAAAGGAGGCGTAGAATGGTGTGTGTGGAAAGGATCAATCCAACAATCGCTCAGAGGAGAGTACGTGGCAGGAGAATATGCGCCCACAAAATCAAGGTACAGTCTCGGATCCAGTGACACCTCTGCACTTTTCCCCTAATTCTCTTGAACCCGAACCAAATAACCTTCATAGCCTGAACCCACACAACCCAAGCCCATTTCTCCCTAACAAAAATATTTCTAGCCCAACTTATTTTGTGGAGGAACCAGATAGCCCAAAATCCCTCCAACACTACACGACTCTAATGGGCCTTATTCCTTTGGGCCAGACAAACCCACCCCTTCTCTTAGCCCAATCCCCCACATTAACCCCCATAATCTCCCATTGGGCTTGCTCTCAAACCAATCCACTCAACCCTTAACTAAACCCATCCAACTCCAAATACAAATACCCCCAAACCTACTAGTCCAAACTCACTCCCCTAACACCTGCAACCAACCTTCCTCCCCGATCTACAGTGAAAAGCCTAGCCCTAAAGCCATATGCCCAAACCTTTCAGATATAACCTTGACCAATGTCTTTGATAGACTGGTATCCCTAAAGAGAAAAGGTGACACTAAAGATCCACATGAGCATCCCTCCAAACGCTCAAATACTTTACCTCTGAGGCAGTCTACGCCTCAATTGCCAATTCCTCTCACTGTGGGACGTCCCACAACTAGAAAAGGGGGTAAAAAGGGCCGCCCCCTGAAGAATGCCAAAATTTCCTCTTCCATGGGAGAAGATGCCGAATCAACACTGTTTGAGGTCAACATTTCTCAAATTAGGGTGGAGAAAGATGAAGAAAGCATGGCGGGTGCAGAGGATGCTGATCGGGCTCGGTGGCTGGCCCTAAACAGCCACAGCCCCAATGGTAATGCTCAGCTGGAATGTTCAGGCGTTGGGGCGACCCCTAACATTCCAGATCTTACAAGGGTTGTGTTCAACCCATCGCCCCCTAGTGATATTCCTCATGGAGACTAAAAATAAGAGGGATACACTAGAGAAAATAAGGAGAAGGCTCCACTTCCCTAAGTCCTGTTATGTGGACCTTGAAGGCTTATCGGGCAGACTGGCTCTATGGTGGAAAGACAGCGTAGACATAGATGTTCGATCTAAATCCAAAAATCTGTTGAGGTGTATGATCACCTGGCCCTCAAATTCTAGCAGGTGGCTCACTACCTTTGTCTATGCTCCTCCATCTTGGAACCATAGAGTGAAGTTTTGGGATTCTCTCAAGAAGATACATGGTGAGAACAGGCACCCATGGCTGTGTGTGGGAGACTTCAATGAAGTGGTGTGGACGGCCCGCGGAGATCGGTGCGGTTTCGCGTTTGAAAAAGATTGTGATTGTTGTTAGAGTCGCCACCCGGATTTGAGGTCCGAACCCGAGAAACCGATTAAAAATGACTCATTTGCCCATTGAAAAAGATTTTACTGATCATGGCGAAACCAAAGATTTCTCGGATTCGGGGGTTTGGTTACGAGAGGGGAAGGGTTTTACGGCACCCCACTCGCCCGGTCCGTAAACCGGTCTCTACTTGATATTTCATGGGATTCTTGAAAATGTTTGAAACTTAATTCTATTCATGAAAATGGGAATCGGGGATGGGAATCACATAAACAATAAAAACATAAAATGTATATCTAAAGTGGATGCTTGTGCTTGATGATTTTCATGAGTAATGATGATGATAACAAGTGAAATCATACAAATATTTACAAAGAAATGAAAAATTACGGTAACTGTACAACAATTTCAGAAATTTATGAATATAAGACCTAATTAAGCTGTTTCACAAACTGGATCCCAGAATAGGGATTGAGCGCTCAAAGACGATGGCTTGAGCGCTCAACTTCTTCAAACCAGTTTGAGCGCTCAAGGCTCATGGGTTGAGCGCTCAAACCAGTCCCTGGCCTCTGTGAAATTACACCTTTTTTACAACTTCTTTGTGAGATCAACGTCCATCAAAAGGCTTTCTCAGGAGAAACAAATAAGAATAGACTGATTGATCTCTTAAAGGAAGATAAAAAGGGCATAATCACAATGAATTAACAAGGAAATATTTGAAAATAGAGGAATGAGGGAGGAATCCAGGTCCTGAACACAACTACAGTGACTCACACATACAATTAATGTATTAAACCATGGTCCATCATCGAAACGACAAATAATCAGCAAACTGCCCAAGAACAGCTTGAGCGCTCAAGTTAATGACATTGAGCGCTCAAGCCATAATCTGGCTTTCTGATGTTTGACTTAAAAAAAATAGATGCTTGATGATTCTCAGGACCTTATACATTTTAAACAAAAGCCATGGAAATGACCCAGTCACTGTTTTACATTTCGAAAATGAAATTTTACAAAGATTTTGATCTTTGATCATTATAACATAGTTAACTAATGTTCATGCATGTAACTTTGAAGAAGAAACAGGTTGTTTTAAGGATCACATGAACATGGACAACCATTAAATAATGATCAAAACCAAGAGATGACACAAAAGTCAGTAAAACAGAAACCTGTTCAGCACTGGGCTTGAGCGCTCAAAGCCTGTGGCGTGTGTCCCGTGTCCATATACGTATTGCTTGATAACTCGAAGAACGGAACACTCCGTGAAGTCATAAATACCCGTTGGGACTTGGCTTAGGTGTTGGTTGAGGGTTAGGAGGCTTAGAAGAGGTTTCGGGCATCGAACGGACCAAAGTACTGCTGCTGCTGTCTGCTGCTGTTTCTGCAGGCCTTGAGCGCTCAATGTGGGTTGAGCGCTCAAGCTCACCACCTTGAGCGCTCAAGGTGGTCCAGAGGGGGTTGAGCGCTCAACCCCATGGCATTGAGCGCTCAATGTCTGTGCTGGGCAGGTTTGTGGTGTTGCTTCCCAATGCATTTTTGGACCCTTTTGCATGGTTTTCTCTGCCCCAAACGTCTTGTTGCTCTGTTACAACATCCCCCAAGCTTTGAACATCACCTTCCCAAGGTCTTTTCACCTTTCCCCCACAAATACCATGCATTTCCAATGCATTTTCAAATTTTCCCACAACAAAATTTTGAAAACATGCATTTGACCATCTTGAAAATGCAATCTTTGATTTCCAATGTTGCATGTCAAATTTGTAAGATTCCTCTCAAATCTCCTATAAATACCGTGTATAACCAAGCCTTTCCCACATACCATCTTCATACCAACTTTTCGCCTCCTTCCTCCATATATTTCCTTTGTCCATTTTTCACTACTTCCACATGGCTGCCCTCGACCCTTCCGTCATTAACACTTGGGTCGCTAGCCTCGAAAACATCGATTGGTTCAACTTTCGAGGTCTAGGGCTCAATGCACTTCGCCACCTCCACACTTTTCCTATCCGTCAAGATCTCTTGCATGCCGCCGTTCGCTGTTGGGATTCGGAGCTCCATGTGTTCCGTTTTGGCTTGCAAGAGCTTTGTCCAACCGTTGAGGAATTTCAAGCATACCTTGGCGGTAATGCTTTTGCCGATCCCGTCATACCACCTATTCGCCAAAACTACGCCAACATTCTCAGTAGAAAGCTTGGTCTAGGGAACGGCGCTGCACGCTTCTTGATTCGCAATGAGACCCTCAATGTCTTCCGTCTCTTCGCGAATTATGGCCCTACAGGTGATCTCTTGGATTTTACCGTCCAGAATCGGCGCATGTTCGCACTTTGCATGTGTCTCTTGGCATTGTACTTGTTGATCCCATATGATGGCCACCCTAGTTCCGCCATTGTCGGTGTTGCTGCTCAGATTGAACAGCGGAGGGATGTGGTTCCTATGGTCTTGGCTGAGACAATCATGGGCTTGGATGCGGTCAAGGCTGGGAGAACGGACACGTTTGCCGGGAGTCCACTCTTGCTTCAGGTTCGGTTTATTTGGTTTGGATGTTTTGATTTCATGGTTTTGGGAATTTTGGTTGTTGGCTCGGTTTTGACTTTGGTTTGGATATTTTGGATTGCAGATGTGGTTATGTGACAAGGTTGGGCTTTTGAGGGAGCCAGCAGGTGGTTGGGTTTATGAACCCCGAGCTTGGGTAGATAGGCCATTTGTGCATGATGAGGCTAATGAAGATGAATGGACTGACTTCTTCAGGTCATTGGAGGAGGATAACATTGTAGGAGATGCCATTGGTTGCCTTTGCCGGATATGACGGCCAATCATATGGGAGACACATGGGTGATCTTGGCGGGATTGCAGGGATACGCATACTATTTCCCACAGCGCATTCTTCGTCAATATTGCATCCGCCAAGAGGTAGAGTATGCTGTTCCTGCCACTTTCAGCCTTCCCTCATTCAAACATTCCGTTTTCGAGCATTACCGTACTTCCTGGCGGCACAGGGTCGTTTGGGCTCCTTATCCCTACCCAACTATTCATTTAAATAGACATTACAGAGATTGGATGAGGATACAGATGAGGGCACAACGCCGAAGAAATTATCGCAATTTTCCTTTCGACTCATTAGGCTGTTTCCCGGAATAAATGGCGTTCTCTTTTTTTTTAGGCTATGTTGCTCAGCTTATGTAATCGAAGAACTGATTTGAATAAAATTGAATCATGAAGGTTTTCCCCCTCTTGGTTCATTTGATTCCATATGCTATCTCTTTCAGATTTCGCAGAAATGGGGACCAACTTATCAGATTTAGACCGAACCCCAGGATAGGGTTGCCTACGTATCCTTTTTCAAGGAATCAGGTCATGGCGTAGTTCAGGCAAGGGTTCGCTCGGGTATTAACACTCTCCTTTTGCGCTCTAAATTCTGCCTGGTACCACCTTTTCAGGTTTTTGGTCCAGCGAGCTCTTTCTTGAATTCTTGCCTTAAATTTTGCCTAAACCGCCCAGCGTGGGTTTTTGGCTTAGCAGGCTTGCTCTAATTTTTGCTTGGGTCAGTTCGCCCTTGCGATTTTCCGCCCAACGAGCATCTCTCAGGGGTAATATCATTTGAGTTGGTCCAAATTGACAAGATTGCTGAACTCGTTACCATCCAAATCAATAATCACCGCCGCTCCACCGTCGAGGATAGTTTTGATGATGTATGGTCCCACCCATTTCGGCCTGAATTTTCCTCGTGGATCGAATATCGGTGCTCGAATCTCTTTCACCACCATGTCTCCTTCGATCAGATCCCTGGACTTTACCTTTTTGTTGAACGCGCGAGCAATCCTTCTCTGATATCCCTGAATGTGATATAGTGCCCGTAGCCTCCTCTCATCAAACAGCATTAGCTCTGCGAATCTGTCGCTCAACCAGTCAGCCTCATCGATTTCACTTTCTATCATCACCCTCAAAGATGGCACTTCGAGCTCAATGGGAAGTACTGCCTCCATACCATAGACCAGAGAATAGGGCGTTTGTAGACACCCCAATCCGGACCGTCAGGATCTCGGAACTTCCCCGATGATGAAAATGCCCAATGAGGACATGCAAGGGTTGATCAAGACTTGAAGAAAACCTCTCCATTAACCTCCCACTAAAACACCAAAACACCCCTCGGAGCTCCGGAATGTCCCAAGACCTTGAAATACATGCACCTGGATTGGTCCTTCAGGCACCTGGATTGATCAAGTCCAGGCGCCTGGAAGGGGTTCAGGCGCCTGAAGCACATGCTTCAGGCGCCTGGATTTAGTTCAGGCGCCTGAAGAACATGCTTCAGGCGCCTGGATTCAGTTCAGGCGCCTGAAGCACATGCTTCAGGCGCCTGGATATCAGTCCAGATTAAATGTATTTTACGTTTGTTAGTGGACGGGAGCGGGATCTTGGTGGGTTTTGCTGCAGATTCCCTGGGGGACATCCCAGCACATTCTCTTCCCTCCCCCTAGGTGACCCTTCACCCTTTTTGAAAGACCCAAAGTGGCCCTCTTGACCCTTGGTTGTCTATAAATAAGGCTCCCCTCTCTCATTGGAGGGGCAGAGAAGAACATTACCCCTTCCATGCTGCTACCCTGCTGCAAACTCTCCAGAAAAACTCTACTCATCACTCACTCTTCAAAAACAACCCCTTTCAACCCCAAAAACCACTCTTTGGTTTCACCAATCCATCATTTACGTACCCCAACCAACTGGACTTCGTCCAAGTCTCTACGAAATCATTCCTTAGTTCAGAAACCTCAGATATCAGAACCATATCCTTACAAAAACTCTTCCAAGAATCCAATCCAAGTCTTTGATCAAAACAAAAAGGTAGTTATCTTACCAACTCGTCCAAGTAGGCCCTGAGGGGGGAACCCATTCAAGTTCTTCCTGGTCATCCATGCCAGTAGAAAGCTTGAGAGTGGTTTGAAAATCACCAAAACAGGAAAACATTTTGAGTATCAGATTCGGGTCCAGGCGCCTGAACCATCAACCTTCAGGCGCCTAAACCCAATCTAGGCGCCTGAACCCTCCTCCTTCAGGCGCCTGGACCCTATTCTGGTGCACACTTCGTAATCAATCTTTGGGCCATTTTAAGGCATTTTGGCGGTGTTTTAGCGTAAAATGTGTGCTTCCAGTATATAAGCCGTCTATTCACAGTGTTTTCCATGGGCATAATCGCATATTTCATTAACCTTCTTGATATATTCGTTGTGTTCTTGCATGAATGTGAATCAAAAGTCCATCTAAACAACGTTTTCTAGATTTTCCAAGCATTTAGTAGAGACCGGTGGTTTCATCGGGCGAGAGGGGTGCTTTGAATTCCTTCCCCCCTCGTAACCTAGTTCCCGGACCCGAGAAACCTCATTTTGGAGACCGGTAAAGCATTTTCCATATCAAGGGTAAAAGAGTCATTTTTCAAAGGTTTCTCGGGTATGGTCCTCAAACCCGGGTGGCGACTCCATTCAAACAATCAAACCATTTTCTTTAAACAAACAAATCGATTTCCGTGGACAATACGTCGCGTGTTTTCCGTGGGGTGTTCACAAGCTGGCGACTCCGCTGGGGAAAATTTGCATTAATATACATTTTAGTATTATTACACTTATGTGTGATTTTATTAAAATGTGTATTAATCATCGAGAGCTAAACTTGAAAAATGTTTAAAGGATTTTGAAAATATTGTTTTTATGGACTTTTTGCATTGCACGTGCATGGTTACTAGCCCTCGCTGGCGTGTTTCGGCAATCCCGCCCGGCTTGCCGATGACGGGGAATCCCGAAATGCCCAGCACCCCCCGACCGTGATAAGTCACAATTGTCGTTATTACCATCGCCTTGCGGGATCCTTGGCGGTGGGAGACAGCTTTGGCTTTGAGTCCGGGGTACCCTTTCAAACCAAAACCAGCCTTTGCATATAAATAACCATAGAACCCCATGTTAGTTAACCAACCCATGTGTTAGGATTATGTGCTCCACCCTGTTACGTGCTATGTGTTACCGTCTTTCCAAGCATGTCATACTGCATACATGCATACACTTGCATATGTCCATATTCTTGTCTCGCACATTGTCAGTATAGCATAAATTAGGTTCCCGGCAGTTAGTAGAGGGTTGCCTCAGCCCGATGATGAGTCGTGTATCCCACATACGCGTTGTTCTTATGAGTTGGCCTTTAGGACAATCGGACATGGGAAAATTTGAATCAACAGTTTCCTAACAACGATCTAAACGGGTTTAAGGGACCTTGACTCGAAAGTGGGTTAATCGCCCTTAGGCATCCGATTCTAGATCGTTGTCAGAATTCGGGTGAATCATAATTTCCCAAATTCGATTATCCGATATCAAGGACATGCTACTTAAAAAAGACGACCGGACGTGGGAAAAATTTGGATCGACCGTTTCCTGACAATGATCTAAACGGGTTTAAGGGACCTTGACTCGAAAGTGGGTCAATCGCCCTTAGGCATCCGATTCTAGATCAGTGCCGGAATTCGTGCGAACCGTGTTTTCCCGAGTCCGATTATCCAACATCAGGGGCATGTTACTTAAAAGAAAACTTGAGGATTGGGGCAACATTCCAAAAACTGTCAAAAGTTAGTCTAGGAGACTTTAAATCCATGGAGTTTGAGAAACCTCCAGTGTTGATCGTGCTCGAACGGCCACCCGTGATTCAAACTAGCCTTAAGATCATTAGTATCTGGATTACAACACCCAAATTGCTCTGTCTCGGATGGCCCGGAAAAGCGATTGGCCCTGATTTCTACAAAGATTGGAATTTAACCTGCCGAGTAATGGCCTACCCGGGGTGTTGGAAAATCATCTGTGCAATGGTCTTAAGTGAGATTTGGACCCGGTAGACTGACCCTAGGTGATACATGTAGTCTAGGAGACTCTAAATCTATGGAGTTTGAGATACCTCCAGTGTTGATCGTGCTCGAACGGTCACCCGCGTTTCGGACTAGCCTTGGAACCGAGTGTATCTGGATAGCGACACCTCATTGTTTTGTCTCGGATGGTCAGGAAAAGCACTACGGCATCAACATTTAGGCCTTAGGTTGAAACGCCGTACTTGCCGAGTAAAAGACCTACCCGTGGTGTTGATTCAATCTTCTGTGCGAGCGGTTCCAAGTGAGATCCGAAACCGGTAGTTTTAATCTCTAGGCCTAGAAATAGGACCAACTTTGGGCGAGGAAGTGGCACACGCATCATAGGCGCCCTTTTGTTTGTACTTAGTAATCAAAGGCTATGAACTGAGTCCGACTTTTGCTTTATGATTCAGTATTAAACCATTGGGCCTGCGAAGAAGAAGAAGACCTTACCTGTTTGGGCTCGACCTCCAGGACAGAGATTGTCTCGATCCTTATCACCAAAGGCAGAAGCGAGTATGTCAGCTGAGCAAGGACATGACCCCCCTAATGAGATCGAGCAAATAAGAAAGGAAATGCATGATGATAGGGTCTGGAGTGACACTCGAATTGCCCAACTCATGGCAATTATGGTGAACATCCAGAGCCGACTCCCCCCACCTCAGCAGCAAATACCCGATGCTGAAGAGGTTCCTCCTGAGGAACAGCCGGAACGACCCCCTGAGAACCCCCAATTGGATGAAATGCTGGCTAAAATACTTAAGCTGGAAGAATCTATGGCCAAAAGTGAGAAACGTGCCATTACCGGCTTTGATATGAACAAACTATGCATCTTCCCGGGCGCTAAGCTCCCTAAAAAGTTCAAACATGTGGACTTCGAGAAGTTTGATGGAACTGGGGATCCAAGAGGACATGTTCAAGCGTACGTGAGCTCCCTCTCGCTACAAGAGGTCGATGAGCCTGCCATGGCTCAAATGTTTCACGAAACTCTCACCGGGCCCGCGCTCCAGTGGCTCTTGTCTCTCGATATCTCGAAGAGACGAACTTGGGAAGAAATGGTGGCCTCTTTCATCAAACAATATGAGTATAATGTTCAGCTTAAGGTCACTACCCGCGAACTTGAAAGCATTAAGATGAAGGAAAAAGAGTCGTTCGCAGACTTTGTGAAAAGATGGAGGGCAAAGGCCGCGCAAATGACAGATCGTCCCAGTGACAAGGACCAAATGCGCATCATAACCAAAAACCTTCAGCCTGATTTGGCTCAGTATATGGTGACGGCTCAAGCCCATGATTTTGCGACTTACTTTGAGACAGGCTTATCCATTGAAGAAGCCTTGCAAAGTGGGGTATTGAAGAAAGGAGATTCAGTCCCCAAACCGAAACGCAATTACATTGGGAACACCTCATCTCTATATGCGAACCCCAGTTACTCAGCCGGCACTTCGTCCAACTCCGTGAATCATCAACCACATAGAACTGAACCAGTAAATGCTATCTTGTCCCAATCAGCTCAACCAATTCAACCCCCACAGAACCAAAGACCCCGGCGTATCTTCACCCCTCTCCCTTTACCTCTACCTGTCATCTTCGAGCGGCTCGTACAACAGGGAAAAATCAAACCTCTCCAACCAATTCCACCTCCACAGAATCCTCCACCAAGCTATGACCCGAATACCTTCTGTATCTTCCATCAAACTCCTGGCCATCCCACCGAAAGGTGCCAGCGGCTGCGTCATGAGATTCAGAATCTCATTGACAATAAACAAATCCGAGACCCCACCGAAAAGCCCAATATTGTCACCAACCCTTTACCAGCACACAAGAGGAATGTCGATATAGGTCAAATTACCCTCAGCTCCACTCAAAAGGACTTAAATTCCACTCCATTTAACCCAAGCCAGTTCATTGTGCCAGAAATGGATCCTAAGCCCATTGTACCTATACCAACCGAATCTGATGTGTGCTTTCTGGATGCACATTTAACCCCCACCATTTGGCAGAAATGGGGTGATCTGATAATGGCCATAGAAGCACGAGAATATGAGCAAATGGTGACTACTGATGTGGAAGTATGGCCGCAAGATGAGCAGTTTGACGAAGAACCCCCGTTTGATGCTTTGGGTAATCTGCTGTTTGCAGGGCCACTTGATGGATTCGCGCCGCCAAACCGGTTTGAGCCATTACCTGTAGAAGAAGGTCAAAAACAGAATGGGACGAGAGAGATTGAGGCGTCCAAAGATGTGCAGGAAGTTGAATGGAATCCCATGTCGAATAAATGGCAGCCTGAGGACCCCAATGATCCTTTGGATGGGTCTACACTTCCCATGCTCTTTGATGAGACGTATTTTCCAAAGCCACCGCTGTGGGAAGGCCGCCCAGATTTCTCTATAATGAGCGAACATGCCGTAAGCCGAATGACAGAGGGAATAGAGTTCGCACCTTATAATTACATAATCGATGAAAATCTTCCGGCACCCCAAGCGCAAATTCCCGAGGACTATAATATCATGGTGTTAAACGGTGGTTTACCCGATGTTTGGGAACAACAGATGGAGGAAGATGTCATGGCCAAAGTATGGGTCAATCAGAACGAAGGCATATCGCTCTCACCGCTGTGGGTCGGAAAAGATGAAGTATGGGCCGTTAATGAGGCAGCGATGGAAAAAGAAGATGTATGGAGCGAAGCGTTTGTGGAAGGAATTATTAAGGGTTTAGAAGGAACCAGCATTGAAAAAAGGGAAGAGAAAGGCAGAAGGAGATTTTGTTGACCTTTACACGAATTACACCGATCTGTGGGGGGACGACATTGATTCGGTTCTTCACTTGCTTCGGAGCGGACGATTTTATCAGCCGCCTCAGGTTTACACTGGAGAAACCTCTAACCCGCCACTTAAATCCCTAAGCCAGCCACCTTATAACCCAGCTCCACAAAATAACCCAATTCCAAATCACCTAACCAACCCCAATGACCCGATGGCCGATCCCATTGATTTTCAAAACCTTTTCGACCCACCAGCCAACCAATCCCAGGCTACCCCCGCGGCCAATGGTCGCGTGCCTCGTTCAAAATCCCTACCAACAGCTGAAGAGAATCCCATCCAGAAACAGCTTGAAAAAACCCCAGCTGCTCTAACCATTTGGGGGCTACTCATGAGCTCCAGCGAACATCGTCAAAAGCTAGCTCGTGCATTGTCCTGCATGGAGATTGCACCTGATATCACCCCAGAAGCCATGATGGCCGCAATTGTTACCAAACCCACTGTTGCTACCAAACCTGCCAAACATGTAGTAACCTTCACCGAGGCTGATCTCCCGCTGGAGGGGACCGATCACAACAAACCTTTGCACGTGACCATGAAGTGCATGGGGAAATGGATCCCCGTTGTGTTAATAGACAATGGCTCTGCGCTCAATGTCTGTCCTCTCCGGACGGCCTTATGCTTGGGACTCAAACCGAAGGATTTCACTCCGTCTGACCTCACTGTTCGGGCTTATGATAACACTCGTCGCAGTGTATTAGGTTCCATTGAAATGGAGATTGCTGCAGAAGGGTTTAAGTCGACGGTGGAGTTTCATGTACTTGAAATTCCAGCTTCATTCAATTTGCTGTTGGGTCGTCCTTGGATGCATCGACCCGATATTATGGCAGTCCCATCCACTCTACATCAGAAAGTATTGCTCGGATTAGAAAATGGGATGATTACCCTTTACGGAGACACGGGCATTCGCCCCCATGCTGAAGATAATGCTCCCCTGTTAGAAATTATGCATGATGAGAATGATGTTCAACTCGGGGGGTTTGCTTTTGATACATCCAATGGTGTGTTTACACTTCGCATCGATGATGATTTCTCCATCAGCACCACAGTTCTCGAAATGATGAGGAGGATGTCGTATTTACCAGGCACTGGCTTGGGTCGAACCCGCCAAGGGGTGGTTCAATTTCCAGATTTCCCCTCCCAGCGAGGCCGTTTTGGATTAGGATACGAACCCGCATCGAAGGGAAAGCGAAAGGGTGAGACCAATGAGGCAGAAAGTAGTGCCAATCGCCAGATGCGCTTTGTCAAGGAAGGATCGAATGCACCATATCATGGCCAACCGGAGCCATTTGTAAGCGAAATAAGTGGAGAGGTGCACCCTGGATTTGAAATCTTTGCTAATGATGTTTGGGACGGCGAAGACGAGCATGAAAAGGTCGAGAAATTGATGAAAGACCTAAAAACAGACTGGGTGGAAGCTCTGGATGGAGGGGTCTTGATGTCAATGTTCGACGAGGTCAGTCTAACAGGTAAGGATGAAGAGGAGCCAGCAGTGATGATGCTCGGGCAGGAGGCCTTTGAAGACCCTAGCGTGCTGATTGTGGATGCTGTAGGAGGATATAAGAATTGCGCTTTCACGCCTGTTGTAAAATTCACTGACACTTTCACCGAGTCCGAGTCTAATCCCGAGTCCGAGTCTGTTTCTGTCTTTGAGTCGGAGATCGCGCCTCGTGCCACTCCAGTTTATAGTTTTTCTTTTGAGTTTGAGTCCACTGCTATGTACTGCACCCCTGCGGGTTTCATGAATGAAATGGATTCTGATTTCGCTTACTTTGCTGTCCCCGAAATAAATTGTGTTGACCCTGATGATGACGAGACCGAGTTTGAGGGAGAAATACCCAAAGAACTTAAGTCTCTAATCGAAAGGGAAAATGAAAGGCATGCTCAGCCAATAAAAGAAGAAGTGATTTCAATTAAATTGAGAGATGAGGAAAACCCTCACATGGTTCAAATCAGATCCGGGCTATCTTCGGAGGAACAAGAATCACTCGTTGATTTACTCAAAGAATTTGAAGATGTTTTCGCTTGGTCCCACGCAGATATGCCCGGAATTGATCCTGAAATTGTGCAACACCGAATTCCCCTGTATCCCAACGCGAAACCAGTGAAACAGAAATTGAGAAAAATCAGGCCAGATTGGGTTGAGAAGGTCAAAGAGGAAGTTACTAAACAGTTCAACGCCGGTTTTCTGATGGTAACTGAATACCCGCAATGGGTTGCAAATATTGTGCCGGTGCCCAAGAAAGATGGGAGAGTCAGAGTCTGTGTGGACTTCAGAGATTTGAACAAAGCCAGCCCAAAGGACGACTTTCCCTTACCACACATTGATGTACTAGTGGATAATACAGCAGGGCATGCACTGCTGTCATTCATGGATGGATTCTCGGGATACAACCAGATTCTGATGGCACCAGAAGATCGAGAGAAAACAACCTTCACCACTGAATGGGGGACGTTCTGTTACCGAGTCATGCCGTTCGGATTGAAGAATGCTGGGTCAACCTACCAACGAGCCGCAACGACCTTGTTACATGACATGATACATAAAGAGGTCGAGGTTTATGTGGACGACATGATTGTAAAAGCAAAAGAGAGAGAAGGACACCTTCCGGCGTTGCGCAAGTTCTTTGAAAGGATACGAAAGTATCGGATGCGTCTCAATCCGCAGAAGTGCACATTCGGAGTCACGGCGGGCAAAATGTTAGGATTCATGATCACCACCAGGGGAATCGAGGTTGACCCGTCAAAAATCAAAGCAATATTGGAAATGGAGCCGCCAAAGACGGAGAAAGAAGTTCGGAGTTTCCTCGGAAAAATTCAGTTCATCAGTAGATTCATCGCCAAGTTAACCTCAACTTGCGAGCCGATGTTTCACCTGCTCAAGAAAGGGGTGCCGTTCGGATGGGACGATAGATGTCAGAAGGCGTTCGAGGCAATTCGAAAGTACCTCCAAAATCCACCAGTGCTAATGCCGCCGATACCTGGGAGGCCATTAATTCTTTACTTGTCCGTGTCACAATCGGCAATGGGGTGCATGTTGGCACAAGAAGGAGAAGCTGGGGTAGAAAAAGCCGTTTATTACTTAAGTAAGAAGATGATGGGAGCGGAAGAAAGATATACCCCGTTGGAGAAGACATGTTGGGCCCTCGTTTGGGCCTCCAAAAAGTTGAGGCATTACATGCTAGCCTATTCAGTGACGTTAATCTCTCGAATGGATCCTCTCAAGTATTTATTCGAAAAACCAGCGCTCACCGGAAAACTGGCACGATGGCTGCTTTTATTGGCTGAATTTGAACTCAAATATGTGACACGAAAATCAGTAAAAGGAAGGGCTGTGGCAGAATTCCTAGCAGATCATCCAATTCA
Organism: Vaccinium darrowii; assembly: GCA_020921065.1. Classification (NCBI taxonomy): domain Eukaryota; kingdom Viridiplantae; phylum Streptophyta; class Magnoliopsida; order Ericales; family Ericaceae; genus Vaccinium; species Vaccinium darrowii. The sequence goes on along the minus strand of CM037162.1, from coordinate 22,867,334 downwards.
GGGGCCAGAAGATACAGAATTTCAGTTTCCCGATGAACATGTCATGATGGTATCGGAAGACGTTTGGAAATTGTACTTTGATGGGGCTGCGAATCAGAAAGGGTTCGGGATCGGCATATTGTTGGTTTCACCAGAAGGCCCGCATATTCCACTCTCTTTCAAGTTAAACTTCGAGGTTACCAATAACCAGGCAGAATACGAGGCGTGTATTGTTGGAATGGAAGCTGCTCTGGAAATTGGGGTGAGAAAGATGGAGGTGGTAGGAGATTCAAATCTGGTGGTCTCCCAGGCCAACGGTGATTGGAAAGTACGGGAGGAAAAGTTGAAGCCATACCACAAGGACCTAGACGATCTGATCCATCGATTTGAGCAAGTCACCTTTACTCACATACCAAGGATGAGGAACCAGTTTGCCGATGCTCTTGCTACCCTGGCATCCATGGTAGAATTGCCTGTTGGGGTAAGAATGAGGCCCATCATGATCGAACAAAGGAACAAGCCAGCCTATGAATATGTGATGAACATTGATGAAATTGACGATGGCTTGCCTTGGTACCACGATATTTGGAATCTGGTCGAGAAAGGGGAATATCCAGAAAGAGCAAACAAGAAGGATCGGATAGCATTACAAAGGTTGGCGTCACAATACATCATTTGCGGAGGAAGGCTGTACAAAAGGTCATACTGCGGCATGCACAAATTATGTATTCATGGTGACGACACGAAGAGGGTAATGGAGGAAATTCATGAAGGTATCTGTGGCCCTCACATGAGTGGATTAATGATGGCGAAGAAGATTTTGAGGCAAGGGTATTTCTGGTTGACTCTGGAAACTGATTGTGTTCAGTATGTGCGAAGATGTCACAAATGCCAAGTACATGCTAACCTCATGCACGTCCCACCATCAGAATTACATACAATGGCGACGCCTTGGCCTTTCTCGGTGTGGGGCATAGACGTAATTGGGAAAATCACGCCATCAGCATCAAATGGGCACAAATTCATATTGGTGGCAATTGATTATTTCACAAAGTGGGTAGAAGCAGCTTCATACGCTACATTGACTGCAGTACAAGTAGCTCATTTCATCAAGCAAAACATCATCTACCGATATGGGGTCCCCAATGCTTTCGTATCGGACAATGGTGTGCATTTCAAAGGGAGGGCGGCAGAAGTGTTGGAGGAATTCAATGTTCAGGTGCACAAATCAACAGTATATAGGCCGCAAACTAACGGAGCAGTGGAAGCGGCAAACAAGTCAATCAAGAATATCTTGGAGAAAACCATCGAATCGTCTAGAGATTGGCATGAGAAGCTACCATTAGCACTATGGGGGTATCGCACTTCTATTCGTACTCCGACGGGGGCAACACCCTATTCTCTAGTCTATGGGATGGAGGCGGTGCTTCCCATTGAGCTAGAAGTGCCGTCTTTGAGGGTGTTGATAGAAAACGAGGTCAATGAGGCTGATTGGTTGAGCGATAGATTCGCAGAGCTAATGCTGTTCGATGAAAGACGGCTACGGGCATTGTACCACATTCAGGGATATCAGAGAAGAATCGCCCGCGCATTCAACAAGAAGGTGAAATCCAGAGACTTAGTCGAAGGAGACATGGTGGTAAAGGAGATTCGGGCACCGATATTTGACCCATGAGGGAAATTCAGGCCAAAATGGGCGGGGCCGTACATCATCAAGACTATTCTCGACGGTGGGGCAGCAGTGATTCTTGATCTGGATGGTAACGAATTCAGCAATCTTGTCAATTTGGACCAACTCAAACGATATTACCCCTGAGAGATGCTCGTTGGGCGGAAAATCGCAAGGGCGAGCCGACCCAAGCAAAATTTAGAGCAAGCCTGCTAGACCGGAAACCTACACTGGGCGGCCTAGGCAAAATTCAAGGCAAAAATTCAAAAAGAGAGAGCTCGATGGACCGAAAACCTGAAAAGGCGGTACCAGGCAAAATTTAGAGCGCAAAAAGGAAAGTGTTAATACCCGAGTGAACCTTAGCCTGAACTACGCCATGACCTGATTCCTTGAGAAAGGATACGTAGGCAACCCTATCTCGGGGTTCGGTCCAAGTCCTCTGAGTTGGTCTGCATTGACGCAATATCTGAAGGAGATAGTATGTGGAATCAAGTGAACCAAGAGGGGGAAACCCTTCATCGTTCAATTTTATTCAAATCACTTCTTCGATTACATAAGCTGAGCAAACATTCAAAAAAAAAAAAAAAAAATGGATGCACCATTTATTCTGGGAAACAGCTTAGTTAAGTCGTGAGAGTCAGTCCACGTTGTTGCCGAATCTCGCTTCCAGCTCCCCTCTGAGCCACTCACGATACTTTCCTCGCAGATGAATACTTGGATACTGGTCTCGGACCCAAGTCACTCTACTTCCCTAGTCACGGCAATAAGCCTCGATCACTGAATGTTTGAATTCGGGGAGATGAAAATCAGCGGGATAGGAGAATTTCACTTCTTGACGAATCCCAAACTGGCGAAGGATGCGCTGAGGAAAATAGAAAGTGAAGCCTGCCAGCCCAGCCAAAACCACCCATGAGTGTCCCATATGCTTGGCCGTCATATCAGGCAAAGGAAGCCAGTGGCACCTCCAAGTAACATACTCCTCTTCCACAGCCATAAAGAAATCCAGCCATTCCTCCACATTGCGACGAGTTTCGATGAAACCTCTCTTCCTCCAGTCCTTAGCCCGGTAAACCCAATCATTCGCTGGATCTGCGACCAGCTTCATTTTGTCGCACAGCCACATCTGCCAAACCAAAGCCAAAACTCATAAGTCCGAACCAAAAAAAAAAAAAAAAAAAAAAAAAAAAAAAAAAAACCTGAAGCAAAAGGGGGCTCCCAGCGAAAATATCTGTTCTTCTAGATTTCACCGCATCCAAGCCCATGAGAGTCTCCGCTAAAACCATGGGAACGACATCCCGGCGTTGCTCAATCTGCGCAGCAACTGAAATGATCGAGGAACTGGGGTCGCCGTCATTTGGAACCAACAGGTAGGTGGCAAGGAGGCACATGCACAAAGCAAACATGCGGCGATTCTGGACTGTGTAATCCAAAGGATTGCCGCGAGGGCTGAAATCGGCAAAGAGGCGAAGAATGTCGAGCGAACCTCCGCGAGTCAAGTGCCTTGCAACACCTTCACTCACGCCGAGCTTATCTTTCAGGATCTTGATCAAGTTGGCACGGAGTGGAGGAACAACTGGTTCGGTCTCGGGACGAGTCTCGAGGTATGCATGAAATTCCTCAACAGTGGGGGAAAGTTCTTGAAGACCAAAGCGGAACACATGAAGCTCGGGATCCCAAAATTGGGTAGCGGCATGCAAAAGCTCGGGACGGATGGGAATGGAGTGGATATGGCGTAAGGAGTTGAGATGGTGGCTACGAAAGTTGAACCAATCAATGTTTTCGAAGCTTGCAATCCATGGTTGAAGCACAGCGGACGCGAGCATGGCCATCACGTGGATTCGGAAAGGAAAGAAATGGAGAATGGGGGTACAAAAGTGGAATAGCGAAAATTGATGTGGAGAAAATGCCTGGCAAGGCATGGGATTTATAGTGAAATTGTGGTGACTAGTGTGTATATATATATATATATATATATATACATATATAGTGTATATATGTATATATATATATATATATACATATATATATATACATATATACACTATGGTGGATTTTCTAGTCCACACCTCCCGTTAATAAGAAAAACATGGCTTTTTTTGTGTTGCAAATTATTTTTGGAAAATCCGAGCCGTCCAATGTGTTCAGAAGGTGTTTTCAAGGGTCCACGCGGGAAATCTTCAAAAAAAAATACCGGGAAGGGCTTGATCCAAGTAGTTTTCGCAAAAACTGTAAATATAAATTTTTTGCGAAAACTGCTTGGATCAAGCCCTTCCCGGTATTTTTTTTTTAAGATTTTCCGCGTGGACCCTTGAAAACACCTTCTGAACACATTGGACGGCTCGGATCGTCAAAAAAAATTTTGGATCATGGAGGTCCGGAAACGGGAGGTCCGGATTAGAAGCCCTCCCTATACACTATATATGTATATATATATATGTATATATATATATATATATATATATATATATATATATATATATATATATATATATATATATATATATATACATATATATATAGTGTATATATGTATATATACTATAGTAAGGGAATCCAAGACGTTCAAAGTTCATTCCCAAGAAATCTGCATGTGAAATTCTAAAAAGAATCTTGGAAACAGGTAGCATCTATTGGAAAATGTAGGAGGAAAACTTTGAAAAAGTATGTGAGGGCCTTGGGAAGGAAATTTGAATAGTTTATATGAAGTTTGGGGCAGAAGAGCGTCATGCAAAGGAGACAAGAAAGTGCCTTGGGAAGAACAAGATGCTGCCAGGACTCGGGTTCAGGCGCCTGAATCCTCCTCCTTCAGGCGCCCAGACCTAGTTCAGGCGCCTGAACCTCCCACTTCAGGCGCCCAAACCCAGTTCAGGCGCCTGAACCATCCTCCTTCAGGCGCCTGGAAACCAGATATCAGCATTCTCACTTTTGATCCCCGAATTCAGTTCCATGCATTTTTGACAAGTTCCATTGATCCCAACGTGTTCCGGCGGACATTTATGGCTTGCGGGGGAGTCCCACTCGCAAAAGATCCGGGAAACGAGACGTTCAGACCAAGTTTTTTTTCGCAGATGGGGCATAGTTCAGCGTTTCAAAATCATAATTAAAGGTTGCAAGCGGATTCTATCAAGTTCGAGTGGCTGAATTGGTTGAATATGACGTTGCAAAGGCAGTGGGACGTCTATTCACGGAGAAGAACGCGAGGCGTGAAGAATCATCTTTTCAAACAAGCCCTATGGATGCCAAATTCCGTCCTAGGGTCATTTGTGTCGTTTCATTCATCTAAAATGAATTGTGTGTATATGTTTGAGTCAAGTGAAAGTGTCGATAACGTTCGTTGTCATGTTTATTGTATATCCGAGTCGTTTATGTCAATGGTTGTTTGTTTTAACGTGTTTCGGGCAAATTCACGAACACGCATGTCTATCACCATGTTTCGCTGTATGGCTTGTATATACGCTTGTCAATGGAACCTTTTGCTTGTTTTTCGTGAGTTTTACAACCGGTGTTTTGCTATGATCACAATAAAGAGACGCATGAACAATATGTGAAGTGCAAATCATATATCCAAATATGGCATCCATGAAAAGTCAGTACATGCAAGTCAACATGAATCGAATAATCAAGTCATAATCCATAAGTACTGGGGCAAACACATGCCCGAATAAGCAAAATAGGCGCGCAGGCCCGATTCAAAAAGCTACTTGGGCACGCAGGCCCGAAATGGTAAAAGAAAAAGCTGATCTAAGAAGCAAAAGTAAAACTCATAGTAACCTAAGATCACCTAAGTGCTAACTATGGGTCACCTATCTCCTCGTCATCCTCGCCCTCCTCCTCGCTCTCCGCTGTGTCCTCCGGGACAGGCTCTTGTGGGGTAGGCTCGTCTGCAGTAGGCCCTCTGCTCGTCGATGGCTCGCCAACTCTCTGACGAACCGATCGTCCGTCCGCGCCATCCTCATCCTCAGACTCTCTCATCGCAACATAGCCTACTTCCTTCGAGCGGAATAGGCGGATGGTCGTCGATCCAGGACCTGCAACGCCGCCTCTCTCGCGTCTCCGGGGCACCTGTAAGCAAGTCAAAGCACAGAGCACATCAGCATTCCGCAAATCAAACATATGTCGGAATCAAATTCAGGGAGCTTAAAGTACCGGGATACTCCTGGAAAGAGGAGGACGGGAGCAACTGGAGGGGCAGGGTCGCCCGGCCGTCGAAGCACCACGTCAGCACCAGCCACCAGCTGGCGAACCAGAGTTCGCAGACTGTGAGTCTGCTCGTAGTAAAAGCGCGCGGTGTCCTGGGAAAACTGCATCAGGAAGCAACAGTTTCAACAAATAAGTTTCAACATTGATGAAAAGCAAAATGGAATAACGGAACTTTGCATACCGGGCCAGTAGGGAGCGGAAGGTCGGCAGCCGGTCGAGGGATATCTACATACCCTCTCTCTCCCTCAGGTGTCTGTACAGAGACCTGCCACAACCTCATAGCCTCGAAGGCCGACCTCTCAGAAGGCTCAGGCTCTCCTGCAACAGCACCACCCCACCTCTCTCTGAGGACAGACCTGAGTCCACTCCCTCCAGGCACCACCTCCTCGCTCACCCTCTCTCCCTCTCTAACTCTCTCTCCCTCACCCCCGGCAGAAGACCCTCCTCTCTCTCTCACAACAGAGGGGCCAGCCCCCTCTCTCACTCCAGCACCACCACCAGCCTGTCCCTCGGCTCTCGCTCTCTCCGCCTGCTCAGCAGCCAAAGCCTCTGCAGCCTCCAACGCAGCAGCCTCCCGTGCAGCTCTAGCTCTCTCTCTGAACCCTGCCACGTCGAGTGGACCAGCGAGGTACCGCCGCCTGTACTCCTCATAGTCCTCTGTCGGTCGGAGGTACTGGTCCAAAGCTGTGTCGAGGATAGTGTATCGCTCGATCTCTGCCAAGGTGTAGCTCTTAATCCTCAGAACCAGCGGCGGGAGAGGTCCTGGCACTACCTGTGTCGGGGCACGAATCGACTGGCGTAATACCCTGTCTCCAAGGTACCACTGCCAGCCGTAAGCGCACTCCAACAACACTCTCCCTCGGGTCAGCTCTCTGCTCGGTGCCAAGTACTCGTTCTGGACCCCATCCCATACCTGCCAGTGCACCTATGCAGAAAACAAAAATTCATGAGATGGAAAGCAATAAAGGTACAATGCAATACTGAAAGGGTATCTGAGGCATGTACATACCCCTGCACTAGTGAGCCGGTCAAGCTCTCCACGGAAGAAATCCAGCTGGCCGCGCACGACACTCTTCCCTCTGTATCCTTTCCCCCAGCGAAGAGCCCGAGGAATCACACGCTGATCCCGGTAAGAGGACTCCGGGGACGTCAGTCTCAGCACCTCGTAAGCCCACAACTGCAAAACAATGTTGAAATGGTCAGTAGATGCACGATGAGCAGACAAACAGAAACTCAATAAAGCAATAACTCTGAAATAGGAAGTTATTTGGTTTACCTCCCAAACTGACCACAATCCTCCTATAGTCGTCGCCACGCCTCGAGAAACTGAATCCATGAAAGCGTAGCACGAGGCCAAGGCCCAGCCTCCCCAGTCATATCTGGCAACTCGATCAAAGTCTCTCAATGCTGCCAGATAACCCAGGTGCACATGGTGACGTCGGTTCGCGAACAAGGTCGCGCCGAACATGTAAAGCAGGTAACACCGGGCCTTCTGCTCTGCAGCAAGCCGAGAAGTGGGTCTCCCGAGACAGTGATCAGCAAACTGACCATAACCGGCAGAGTCAGCCCCGTGATTGGGCTTCCAGCCCAAGTAGTACCGCAGTGCATCGTCGCTATGAGCAATCCCCGCGTCAAAAGGCAAAGGCTCTCCACCAACCCGCAGGCCTGTAATCGCTGAGAAGTCTAAAGGTGTCATCGTCGCCTCGCCAAAATGTAGGTGAAGGGTATTTGTGGAATCCCTCCACCTCTCTGCAAGAGCTGTCACCACGGCATGATCGCGCATCGTCAGTGTCTGCGTCTCTATGAATGGCTTGAAACCTGAAAGCGCCACCAACTCTCTCACGTCGTGGTGGAGGTCCACGAAGAGAGATAACGTCTTCCGAGATGAGCCACTCATAGTCAGGCACCTGTTCACCTGTTGAAACAGAAAAGCAATTCATCAATATCAAATGATCCAGGAAAATTCACAATGCACAAATAATCAAGAATTCAACAAGTAGAGAGCATGATGAGTCAAGTTGGTACCTCCAAACAGTCTCGAGAAAGGTGCCTCCCAGAGTCCAGCAGGATCTCCTCTCCGTCATATCTCTCCAGCAGTGAGGTATATCTATCTATCGCTGAGGGAATAATATGGTGCAGTGGTGCATCATAGGTATCTGCGTGAAAGACTGGCCTCCCCGACAATGCCCGTCGGGCCACCTCCACCACAGGCACCCTCGGACCTCTCTCTCTCTCTCTCTCTCTCTCTCTCCTAGGCCTCAACCTCCCTCAGCACCTCAGAAACAGTCTCCTCAGTCACCGGAGGAGCGTCCGCTGTCTCCATAACAACCCCCTTCCCCTTATCCGGCCTACCCGTCCCCACTCCAGAATCCCCGATAGGATCGCTGGGACCCGAACCATCAACAACACCACCAGCACCACCTGTATCACCACCCCTGTACCCTGTATCACCTAAACCCCCACCGGCAGCATCTCCGCACACCGAACTACCCTCACCAACACCACCGCCGCCAACAACACTACCACCAATACCACCAACATCGCCAACACCACCCGAACCTCCAACAACCACCAGATCAACAACATCAACAGGAGGCAAAACACTACTACTAACAGGAACATCATCAACGGTGTGTAAATCGCCAGAAATACTTGGAACAGTTCTGTCAGGACTTACCCGATCCGGATCTGCGATTTCAGCGAGGTTTTGGGCTGGCACGGGGTCAGCCGCCCCTTCCCTCGCGCCGCCGGCAGCCGTGGTGGCCGGCTGGGCCCCCTCCACCCCTGTCGTGGCCTCCTCAGGGCCGTGGGTTCCACCCACGGCTTCTTCTGTCGCCGCCGCGCCACTCACGGTGGTCTCCACCACCGGTGGGACCACCTCCGTGCTCTCCTCCACGCTGCCGACATCGGATGGACCCATAGGAGGATCGTGAGAGCTCAAATCTGCCATAGATGTATGATTTGTAAACCGAAGTAGTGCAAAACCGAGTAAATCAAGGGTTTCGGTTTGAGAAATCGAAGTTTTGGTGGTGATTTGCTTGAAAACCGAGAACTTTGAGATTAAGAGAGATGAAAGGAAGAAAGAGAGACGATCGGGTTATGCCAGAGAAGAAGAGAAGTGACCGAAAAATTTGCACCTGGACGTGTTTTAATTGCACCCGAACGGTCGCGACCGTTCACGGTCTCAGGAGTTCAGGCGCCTGAAGTGATTCCAGGCGCCTGGATTACGTTGGTTCGGGCGCCTGAAGTGAGTCCAGGCGCCTGGATTGGTTTGATCCGGGTGGCTCCTAAGCTGATCCAGGTGTAGTGCAGTGCAACCCAATTGAAATCGATTGGAACTTTTGAGGGTTCCTGGGACTCTTTGAAACGCTTCCAGAAAAATTTTAGTTCAAATCACCGTTGTAAGAAAACATTTAAATCATCATCTTGAGGGTTAATTCATTTTAATCCATTTAAATCATCATCTTGAGGGTTAATTCATTTTAATCCGTTTAAATCATCATCTTGAGGGTTAATTCATTTTAATCCATTTAAATCATCATCTTGAGGATTAATTCATTTTAATCCGTTTAAATCATCATCTTGAGGATTAATTTATTTTGATCCGTTTAAATCATCATCTTGAGGATTAATTCATTTTAATCCGTTTAAATCATCATTTTGAGGGTTAATTCATTTTAATCCATTTAAATCATCATCTTGAGGATTAATTTATTTTAATCCGTTTAAATCATCATCTTGAGGATTAATTCATTTTGATCCGTTTAAATCATCATTTTGAGGGTTAATTCATTTTAATCCGTTTAAATCATCATTTTGAGGGTTAATTCATTTTAATCCGCATTAAATCATTTTCAGTATTTTGGCGTGTTCCGGAACTTCCGAGGCAACGGATTGGTGTCGGCTTTTTTTTCTTTGACAATACTTACATCAAATCAATGATGTCAAGTCGTGTCAAAGAGGGGCAACTGTAGACACCCCAATCCGGACCGTCAGGATCTCGGAACTTCCCCGATGATGAAAATGCCCAATGAGGACATGCAAGGGTTGATCAAGACTTGAAGAAAACCTCTCCATTAACCTCCCACTAAAACACCAAAACACCCCTCGGAGCTCCGGAATGTCCCAAGACCTTGAAATACATGCACCTGGATTGGTCCTTCAGGCACCTGGATTGATCAAGTCCAGGCGCCTGGAAGGGGTTCAGGCGCCTGAAGCACATGCTTCAGGCGCCTGGATTTAGTTCAGGCGCCTGAAGAACATGCTTCAGGCGCCTGGATTCAGTTCAGGCGCCTGAAGCACATGCTTCAGGCGCCTGGATTTAGTTCAGGCGCCTGAAGAACATGCTTCAGGCGCCTGGATTCAGTTCAGGCGCCTGAAGCACATGCTTCAGGTGCCTGGATATCAGTCCAGATTAAATGTATTTTACGTTTGTTAGTGGACGGGAGCGGGATCTTGGTGGGTTTTGCTGCAGATTCCCTGGGGGACATCCCAGCACATTCTCTTCCCTCCCCCTAGGTGACCCTTCACCCTTTTTGAAAGACCCAAAGTGGCCCTCTTGACCCTTGGTTGTCTATAAATAAGGCTCCCCTCTCTCATTGGAGGGGCAGAGAAGAACATTACCCCTTCCATGCTGCTACCCTGCTGCAAACTCTCCAGAAAAACTCTACTCATCACTCACTCTTCAAAAACAACCCCTTTCAACCCCAAAAACCACTCTTTGGTTTCACCAATCCATCATTTACGTACCCCAACCAACTGGACTTCGTCCAAGTCTCTACGAAATCATTCCTTAGTTCAGAAACCTCAGATATCAGAACCATATCCTTACAAAAACTCTTCCAAGAATCCAATCCAAGTCTTTGATCAAAACAAAAAGGTAGTTATCTTACCAACTCGTCCAAGTAGGCCCTGAGGGGGGAACCCATTCAAGTTCTTCCTGGTCATCCATGCCAGTAGAAAGCTTGAGAGTGGTTTGAAAATCACCAAAACAGGAAAACATTTTGAGTATCAGATTCGGGTCCAGGCGCCTGAACCATCAACCTTCAGGCGCCTAAACCCAATCTAGGCGCCTGAACCCTCCTCCTTCAGGCGCCTAGACCCTATTCTAGTGCACACTTCGTAATCAATCTTTGGGCCATTTTAAGGCATTTTGGCGGTGTTTTAGCGTAAAATGTGTGCTTCCAGTATATAAGCCGTCTATTCACAGTGTTTTCCATGGGCATAATCGCATATTTCATTAACCTTCTTGATATATTCGTTGTGTTCTTGCATGAATGTGAATCAAAAGTCCATCTAAACAACGTTTTCTAGATTTTCCAAGCATTTAGTAGAGACCGGTGTCGCGCCCCGATTTTTACCGGCCGCTCGCCTGCTCCACTTCGGTGGGCATTTTGGCGACGCTTTCAAAATCATGACTTTTAAATGCGACGATTGTGAATTATGAGGTTTGCAGCTGTGACTCGAGCTTTTATTTAATTTTCAGAGTCGCCACCTAACATTGAATTTGGGTGTGTCAGGTCACCCGTTAAAACTGTTTTTCAAAGACAAACTTTAAGAAAACGGTTTTAACTCTCTTTTTTTTTTATTTCTTCCATTTGAGCAAATTCTCCTTTCAAACGGGCTTGAAAATTGACTCTCTTTTTTATTGGTTTGCGGAATCAGAGATGGGCTCGGGGATTTTCTGCAAGTGGGGAAGGTGTTAGGCACCCCACGTCGTCTGTTCAGCGCTTTTCTCAATTTTAGCCTTTTTCAATTAATTATCCTTGGCAAAATAAAAATGAAAGAAAACAGGAAATAAAATTATTTTGAAATTCATATGTCGGAATCTAGAGGTCCGAGCATGTTTCGGGTGGATTCCCACCTTCCGCGTCTCGCGTTATCGGATTTCGACATATGGATTCTCATTGCATTGATTTTGTATTTTTTTATGGAACGGAATCCTTTATCGCCGGGACTCGATTTATAGGCTACTTTGAAAATCACCATCAATCGGTCACAGGCTACTTTGAGGTTCCGTAAACAATATTTTTATTCACATAAATATACAAAAAAAAAAGATATTGAGTGACTGTTTTTTTAATATTGAAATTGAAAAGGGGGAACGCCCCCAGTGCCGGATTACATGGTGCTCACCTTCGGTGGCAATTGGCTGGAATTGTATAGGCTAGACGAAAATATAATTTGAAAAAGTGCCGAATTCGGTTTCACTATTTTCGAGCTATATTGACGTTGTCGCGTATAAAAATACAAATTATAAGACCTCGGTCGGACTATAATTGAAAATGAGATGATTGGATTTTTAGGTGGGCTTTGGACTAAGGCAAAGGCTTTGTGGTTTTTTACGTGGGGAAGCAGAGGCTTTTTTGTTGAGCTTGAAGCTCTGATTTTTCTGGACTGGTTTTGGAATTGGACAGAGTAAAGGTTCTGGGTTTGGGTTTTCTGGGGTGATTGAGAGAGAGAGAGACTTTGGCTTTCTGGAGTCAGAGAGGTGAGGGCTCTTCTTTTTCCCTTTCTCTTTTCTTTCTTTTTTTCTCTCCTGGCGTCCTCTCCCTTCTCTGGTTTTCTTTCCTTTTTTCCTCAGAGAAATGAGAGGGAGGGTCAGAGCCTTTTTTCCTTTTCTTTTTCCTCCTCTTTTTCTTGCAGCATGTGCTGCTTTTATAGACACAAATGAGGAGGCAAATGGGCGACCGGCTGATTGGGTGAGAAACCGAATTCTTCCACTGATTGTGTCGGCATGGTGAGCAATTGATCCGGTGTAGCGTGCACACATGGGAGCTTGTGATGATGATCAACGGCTGAGATCAAAGCAAGGGGTGATCGGATGCACCAGAAGTTGACACGTGGCATTGCACTCACTTGCCAAACATTGAAATACCCCCTTTTTTAATTCCCACGGTCAAGTGGGAAATCCACTTTGAGTAAACAAAGAAAATCCCCCCACTGGATAGTTTGCATAATCAGCTCCGTCCGGTCTGCGATGCTCTCGACTGATGTTCAAAACGGAGTCCGATTGAAGCGCCGGAACAGTCAAACTTCTTATTTTAATACCGGGAATAAAACGGTATATCTCTTGTAATTTATGTGCTTGGCATGTGTATCGTGGGGCGAAACAAGATATCATCCGGACTCCACATTGATTTTCCCATTTCCATTCCCCAGCCGACATCTTCCACTGACCTTGGTTTTATAATTCCACTGACATTGAATTATTTAATCCATGGAATGAATCAGCCATCAATTGGAATAAACAAAGCAAAGTTCGGTCATAGCAATCCGAAAAGTGAGCTGGAAAAATGATCAAGTGTTGTGCTCGTGCGACACGGAACTCTCTTGATTTAAGGCCAAATGCAGTACCCTCTCTTGGAACATTTCGGCACTTATCAGCAAGTAATTGATGCACTTAGCATGTGAACCGTGGGGCAAAATCTGATGTCAAAATGACTGCCAATTATTTTCCATTCGTATTTCCCAGCCATTTGTATTTCCCAGCCATCTGCCACTTGTTTCCTTTTTCCTTTTTTATTCATCCCACCAATCCTTCTTTTTTATTTTTATTGTCATCCACTTACTTTCTTTTGATGCACGGTGATGGTGGAGCAAAAGTGAATTGGAAAATGTTTCAGCGCATCGTGCACACATGATGCGCAATACTCCGCAATGCTTTTGATTGAGCTCTTTGCCGGTGTCGAATGGAGACCCAAATACAGTTAAAATTCTTACTGCGACGCGGAGATAAATACGGTGAAATTGGCGTCGTTCAATGTTAAAATTCTGAGTGGTCGGGCCAAATTTGGCTGTCAACAACCGGTGGTTTCATCGGGCGAGAGGGGTGCTTTGAATTCCTTCCCCCCTCGTAACCTAGCTCCCGGACCCGAGAAACCTCATTTTGGAGACCGGTAAAGCATTTTCCATATCAAGGGTAAAAGAGTCATTTTTCAAAGGTTTCTCGGGTATGGTCCTCAAACCCGGGTGGCGACTCCATTCAAACAATCAAACCATTTTCTTTAAACAAACAAATCGATTTCCGTGGACAATACGTCGCGCGTTTTCCGTGGGGTGTTCACAGCGTTGCCCCTGTTGGAGTCCGGATAGAGGTGCGGTATCCCCATAATGCTAACGGCAGCTTTTCATGCCAGTCCCTAGATGATTCGATGGTTTTCTCCAAGATATTCTTGATTGACTTGTTTGCTGCTTCCACGGCCCCATTAGTTTGTGGCCTGTACACTGTTGATTTGTGCACTTGAACATTAAACTCTTCGAGTACTTCTGCTGCCCTTCCTTTGAAATGCACACCATTGTCTGATACGAAGGCATTAGGGACCCCGTACCGATAAATGATGTTTTGCTTGATAAAATGGGCCACTTGTACTGCTATCAATGTAGCATAAGAAGCTGACTCTACCCATTTCGTGAAGTAATCGATTGCCACCAGTATAAACTTGTGTCCATTTGATGCTGGCGGCGTGATTTTCCCGATCACATCTATTCCCCACACTGAGAAGGGCCAAGGTGTTGCCATTGTATGAAGCTCAGATGGCGGAACATGCATGAGGTTAGCATGGACCTGGCACTTATGACATCTTCGCACATACTGAACGCAATCCGTTTCCATGGTTAACCAGAAATATCCTTGTCTCAGAATCTTCTTTGCCATCATTAATCCGCTCATGTGGGGACCACAGATTCCTTCATGGATCTCCTCCATTACCCTCTTTATGTCGTCACCATAGATGCACAGCTTGTGCATGCCACAGTATGACCTTTTATACAACCTTCCACCACAGATGATGTATTGTGACGCCAACTTTTGCAATGCTATTCGATCCTTCTTATTTGCTCCTTCCGGGTATTCTCCTTTCTCGACCAGATTCCAGATATTGTGATACCAAGGTAGACCGTCATCAATTTCTTCAACATTCATCACATATTCATAGGCTGGCCTATTTCTTTGCTCGATCATGATTGGCCTCATTCTCACCCCTACGGGCAATTCTACCATTGATGCCAGGGTTGCAAGTGCATCGGCGAACTGATTCTTCATCCTCGGTATATGAGTAAAGGTTACTTGCTCGAATTGATGAATCAGATCGTCGAGATCCTTATGGTATGGCTTCAGCTTCTCTTCCCGCACTCTCCAATCACCGTTGGCTTGGGAAACCACCAGATTTGAATCCCCAATCACCTCTAACTTCTTCACCCTGATTTCAAGAGCAGCCTCCATTCCAACAATACATGCTTCATACTCTGCCTGGTTATTCGTAACTTCGAAATTTAACTTGAAAGAGAGGGGAATGTGCGGCCCTTCTGGTGAAACTAGCAGTATGCCGATCCTAAATCCTTTCTGATTTGCTGCTCCATCGAAGTACAGCTTCCAAACATCATCTGACACCACCATAACATGCTCATCGGGGAATTGAAACTCTGTATCTTCTGGCCCCTCAATCGGGTGATCTGCCTGGAATTCTGCAATGGCCCTGCCTTTCACTGACTTTCTTGTTACATACTTGAGTTCAAATTCAGCCAATAGAAGTAACCATCGCGCCAGTTTTCCAGTGAGTGCTAGTTTCTCAAACAGATATTTGAGAGGGTCCATTTGAGAAATCAACACTACCGAATAGGCTAACATGTAGTGCCTTAGCTTTTTGGAGGCCCACACAAGGGCCCAACAGGTTTTCTCCAAAGGTGTGTACCTTTCTTCGGCTCCAACCATCTTCTTACTCAGATAATATACCGCCTTCTCGATTCCTGCTTCACATTCCTATGCCAACATGCAGCCCATTGCAGATTGTGTTACTGATAGATATAGAATGAGAAGCTTCCCGGGTGTCGGTGGCATCAACACTGGGGGACTTTGAAGATATTGCCGGATTGACTCGAAGGCTTTCTGACACTTGTCATCCCATCTGAACGGTTTCCCTTTCTTTAACAGACGAAACATCGGCTCGCAAGTCGATGTTAACTTTGCGATGAATCTACTGATGAACTGGATTTTCCCGAGAAAGCTCCGTACCTCTTTTTCCGTTCGGGGTGGTTCCATATCGAGAATAGCTTTGATTTTTGACGGATCAACTTCGATTCCTCTAGTGGTGATCATGAATCCCAACATCTTCCCTGCGGTGACCCCAAATGTGCATTTCTGTGGATTGAGGCGCATTCGGTACTTACGTATCCTCTCGAAGAATTTGCGCAATGCTGGGAGATGGCCTTCTCTTTCCTTCGCTTTCACAATCATATCATCCACATACACCTCAACTTCTTTGTGCATCATGTCGTGTAGCAAGGTTGTAGCGGCTCGTTGGTAAGTTGACCCAGCGTTCTTCAGTCCAAACGGCATAACTCGATAACAGAACGTTCCCCATTCAGTGGTGAAAGTTGTTTTCTCTCGATCTTCTGGAGCCATCAGAATCTGGTTGTACCCTGAGAACCCATCCATGAATGAGAGCAGTGCATGCCCTGCTGTGTTATCCACCAGTACATCGATGTGAGGCAAGGGAAAGTCGTCCTTTGGGCTAGCTTTGTTCAAATCTCTGAAATCTACACACACCCTGACTCTTCCGTCCTTTTTTGGTACCGGCATGATATTTGCAACCCACTGTGGATATTCAGTTACCATCAGAAAACCGGCGTTGAACTGTTTGGTAACCTCTTCCCTGACCTTTTCTACCCAATCCGGCCTAATTTTCCTCAATTTCTGTTTCACTGGTTTTGCATCAGGGTACAAGGGAATTCGGTGTTGCACAATTTCAGGATCGATTCCGGGCATATCTGCGTGGGACCAAGCGAAAACATCTTCGAATTCTTTGAGTAAATCAATGAGCAATTTCTGTTCCTCCGAAGATAGCCCGGAACCGATTTGAACCATGCGAGGATTTTCCTCATTTCTCAATTTTATTGAAATAACTTCTTCTTTTATTGGCTGAGCATGCCTTTCATTTTCCCTTTCAATTAGAGACTTAAGTTCTTTGGGTATTTCTCCCTCGAACTCAATCTCATCATCGTCAGGGTCAACACAATTTATTTCGGGAACAGCAAAGTAAGCGAAATCACCATCCATTTCATTAACAAAGCCCTCTGGGGCGCAGTACATGGCATCAGACTCAAATTCAAAATAGAAATGACGATGTGGAGGGCCATGAGGCACAAACTCCGACTCACAGTCAAGTTCATACTCTGATTCAGACTTGGACTCTAGCTTAGTGAATGCATTAGTAAATTTTACAACAGGAGTGAAAGTGCAATTCTTGTACTCTCCGACTGCATCCACTATCAGCACACTGGGATCTTCGAATGCCTCCTGTCCAAGCATCATCACTGCTGGCTCTTCTTTATCCTTACCTGTTAGACTGACCTCTTCGAACATTGACATCAAGATCCCACCATCCAAAGCCTCCATCCAGTCTGCTTTAAGGTCTTTCACCAATTGCTCGACCTTTTCATGTTCATCCTCGCTATCCCACGCATCATTAGCAAAGATTTCAAACCCTAGGTGCATCTTTCCACTCATTTTATTTACAAATGGCTCAGGCTGACCGTGGTATGGTTCATTTGACCCTTCCCTGACAAAGCGAATCTGGCGGTCTATACTGGTGCTAGCCTTATTAGTCTTCCCTCTTTGCATTTCTTTCAATGTAGGCTCATATCCCAAACCAAAATGGCCTCGCTGAGAAGGGAATTCAGGAAATTGAGCCACCCCCTGGTGAGTTCGACCCAAACCAGTCCCTGGCAGATAGGACATCCTTCTCATCATTTCAAGGACAGTGGTGCTGATTGAGAAATCATCATCGATGCGTAGCGTGAACACACCACCGGACGTATCAAAAGCGAAACCCCCAAGTTGAACATCATTCTCATCATGCATAATTTCTAGCAAGGGAGCATTATCTTCAGCATGAGGACGAATGCCTGTGTCTCCGTAGAGAGCAATTGTTCCACTTTCCAAACCAAGTAGAACCTTCTGATGTAGAGTGGAAGGAACTGCCATAATATCGGGACGATGCATCCAAGGACGTCCTAGCAGTAGATTGAATGAAGCTGGGATCTCAAGCACATGAAACTCCACTGTCGACTTAAACCCTTCCGCAGCAATCTCCATTTCAACAGTCCCAAGCACATTGCGACGTGTGTTATCGTAAGCTCGAACAGTGAGATCAGATGGTGTGAAATCTTTTGGCTTAAGCCCTAAGCATAAGGCCGTTCGTAGAGGACAGACGTTGAGTGCAGATCCATTATCTATTAACACCACCGGGATCCATTTCCCCATGCACTTCATGGTGACATGTAAGGGCTTGTTGTGGTCAGTCCCTTCGAGCGGTAAGTCAGCTTCGGTAAAGGTTACGACATGCTTGGTCGGTTTAGTGGTAATGGTAGGCTTGGTAGTGATGGCGGCCATCATGGCTTCAGGAGTGATATCAGGAGCAATCTCCATACAAGACAATGCTTGAGCAAGTTTCTGTCTATGCTCGCTGGAGCTCATGAGTAGTCCCCAAATGGTTAAGGCAGCCGGGGTCTTCTCAAGTTGCCTTTGGATGGGATTCTCTTCAGTGGTTGGTGGGGGTTTTGAATGAGTCACACGATTGTTGGTTGCAGAGGTAGCATGGGATTGGTTAACTGGTGGGTTAAAAAGGGTTTGAAAGTCGGTAGGGTTAGCGATTGGGTCAATGGGGTTGTTTGGTGGAATTGAGTTGTTCTGTGGAGTTGGGTTATTTTGTGGAGTTAGGTCAAAAGGTGGCTGGTTTAGGGAGTTAGGAGGTGGGTTAGAGGTACTTCCGGTGTACATTTGAGGCGGCTGATAGAACCGTCCACTCCGAAGAAGATGAAGAACTGAATCAATATCATCCCCCCACAAGTCGGTGTAGTCGGTGTAAAGGTCAACTAAATCGCCTTCCGCCTTTCTCTTTCCTTTTTCAATGCTGGCTTCTTCCAAGCCCTTGGTAATCCCTTCCACCATTGCTTTGCTCCATACATCTCCGTTCTCCATTGTTGCTTCGTTAACTGCCCAGACTTCATCATTCCCAACCCACAGTGGTGCGAGTGCTATTCCTTCATTCTGATTGGCCCATACATTAGCCACATCATTCCCCTCCATTTGCTGTCCCCAGACATCAGGCAAACCACCGTTCAACATCATGATGTTACAACCCTCCGGGATTTGCACTTGAGGTGCTGGGAGATTTTTATCGACTATGTAATCATATGGTGTGAACTGTATTCCCTCCGTCATTCGATTTATAGCATGTTCACTCATCATGGAGAAATCAGGGCGACCCTCCCACAATGGTGGCATCGGAAAATAAGCTTCTTCAAAGAACATGGGGAGTGTAGATCCATCCAATGGATCATTGGGGTCCATGAGCTGCCATTCATTGGGTGTGGGATCCCATTCATCTTCCTGTGCGATATTGAATGCCCCATTCTCCTGATGCCAATTCTGTCCTTGTCCCTCCTCCACAGGTGGTTGATCTTGTACCAACGGAAATGGTTCAAAAAGATTAGGAAGCGCGAGCCCATCAAGCGGATCTTCAAGTATCGGATTCAAAAGTAGGTTCATCATGGCGTCGAGCGGGGGTTCTTCCTCAATCTGTTCATTGTGCGGCCAAACTTCTTCATTCACCACATTATTGGCCACCATCTGTTCGTATTCCTGAGCCTCCATGGCCATTATCAAACCACCCCATTCTTGCCATATCGTAGGATCCAAATGTGCATCAAGGAAGCACGCTTCGCATTCATCAGGTATAGACACAATGGGCTTAGGGTCTGTTTCTGGTACAATGAATCGGCTTGGATCAAAGGGAGTAGGGTTTTGGTCTTTTTGAGTGGAGCTGAGGGTTATCTAGCTTACATTACTGTTTCTTTTATGAGCTGGCAAAGGGTTGGTGACAACATTGGGCTTTTCGGTGGGGTCTCGAATTTGTTTATTGTCAATGAGATCTTGGATCTCATGACGCAGGCGCTGACACCTTTCAGTGGGATGGCCAGGTGTTTGATGGAAGACACAGAAAGTGTTAGGGTTGTAGGTTGGCGGGGGATTTTGTGGAGGTGGAGTTGGCTGGAGGGGTTTAATTTTTCCTTGCTGAACAAGTCGCTAAAAAATGACTGGTAGAGGTAGAGGGAGAGGGGTGAAGACACGTCGTCCTCTTTGGCTTGGTGGTGGTTGAGTTGGTTGAGCTGGTTGGGACAGAATAGCATTTATGGGCTCAGTTCTATGAGATTGGTGATTCATGGGATTAGATGAGGTGCTGGTTGTGTAACTGGGATTTGCATATAGGGACGAGGTGTTTCCAATGTAATTGCGCTTGGGTTTGGGGATTGGATCTCCTTTCTTCAACACCCCACTTTGCAAGGCTTCTTCAATTGTTAGACCCGTCTCAAAGTAAGTCTCAAAATTATGCGCTTGGGCCGTCACCATGTATTGGGCCAAATCTGGCTGAAGGTTCTTGGTTATGATGCGCATTTGATCTTTGTCACTAGGACGATCGGTCATTTGCGCAGCCTTTGCTCTCCATCTCTTCACAAAATCTGTGAAGGACTCTTTCTCTTTCATCTTGATACTCTCAAGTTCGCGAGTAGTGACTTTGAGCTGGACATTATACTCATATTGCTTAATGAAAGCAGCCACCATTTCTTCCCAAGTCTGTCTCTTTGAGATATCAAGTGACAGGAGCCACTGGAGCGCCGGCCTTGTGAGGGTCTCGTGAAACATTTGCGCCATGGCGGGCTCATCGACTTCTTGCAATGAAAGAGAACTTACATATGCCTGAATATGTCCTCTTGGATCACCAGTCCCATCAAACTTCTCAAAGTCCACATGTTTGAACTTTTTAGGGAGCTTAGCGCCTGGGAAGATGCAAAGTTTGTTCATGTCGAAACCGGTAATGGCTCGCTTCTCATTCTTGGCCACAGATTCTTCTAGCTTGAGTATCTTAGCTAGCATTTCGGCCAATTGGGGATTCTCAGGGGGAGGAGGTTGTTCCGGATGTTCATCATTTGGGACCTCTTGATTGCGAGCTCCACCATCGGGTATTTGTTGCTGAGGTGGAGGGAGTCGACTCTGAATATTTAACATGATCGCCATGAGTTGGGCGACTCGGGTGTCATTCCGAACCCTCTCATCATGCATCTCCTTCCTCAGTTGTTCAAACTCGTTAGGGGGATCTTGCTCCTGTTCAACCGACATACTTGCTTCGGACTTCGGTGATAAGGATCTAGACAATCTTTGTCCGGGAGGTCGAATCCAAACAGGTAAGGTCTTCTTCTTCTTGGCAGGCCCAATGGTTTAAGAACTGGTCATAAAGCAAAAGCCGGACTCAGATGCGTACTCGATGTGTTTACTATGTACATGAAAGAATGATTTACAAATGCTCACTATCGTCTCATCTCATCTCAACTCACAGAGTTAATCCTATTTCTAGCCTTTAGGGTTAATCTACCGGTTTCGGATCTCACTTGGAATCGTTTGCACAGAAGATTGTATCAACACCACGGGTAGGTCGTTACTCGGCGAATACGGCATTTCAACCTAAAGCCTAAATGTTGACGCCGTAGTGCTTTTCTTGACCATCCGAGACAAAGCAATGAGGTGCCGCCATCCAGATACAGGCGGTTCCAAGGCTAGTCCGAAACACGGGTGACCGTTTGGGCACGATCAACACCGGAGGTATCTCAAACTCCACGGATTTAAAGTCTCCTAGACTTCATGTACAACCTAGGGTTATTCTACCGGATTCAAATCTCACTTAAGACCATTGCACAGATGATTTCCAACACCCCGGGTAAACCATTACTCAGTAGGTACGGCGTTTCAACCTAAAGCCTAAATGTCGACGCCGTAGCACTTTTCTTGGTCATCCGAGGCAAAGCAATTTGGATGTTGCAATCCAGATACTAATGATCTCAAGGCTAGTTTGAATCACGGGCGGCCATTTGGGCACGACCAACACCGGAGGTATCTCAAACTCCATGGATTTAAAGTCTCCTAGACTGCATTCAACAGCTTTGGAAGATTGCCCCAATCCTCAAGTTTTCTTTTAAGCGATAAATCCTTAACATCGGATGGTCGGATTTGGGAAATCCTGATCCACACGAATTCCGTCAATGATCTAGGATCGGATGCCTAAGGGCGATTGACCCTCCTCGGGCCAAGGTCCCTTAAACCCGTCTAGATCAATGCTAGGAATCTGATGGTCCAAATTTTCCACGTCCGGCCGTCCTAAAGGTTAACTTGTAAGAACAACATGCATATGGGATGCACGACTCATCATCGGGCCGAGGCAACCTTCTACTAACTGCCGAGGCACTAAAACTAAACGGGATATTTACACAGAATATCTATACAAACGACGCTTGCAACGACTATATGCAAAGCGAATGCATGAATGCAACATGGCATGGCGAGGAAAGTGGTAACACATAGCACGTAACAAGATGGAGCATGTAAACTTAACGTACGGGTGGGTTGCTAAACGTGGGGTTCTATGGCTAATTATATGCAAAGGCCGGTTTTGGTCACTGAGGGTACCCCGGACTCAAAATCAAAACTGCCTCCTACCGTTAAAAACGATAGTGACGATGTGATTTATCACGGTCGAGGGCTGCTGGGCATTTCGGGATTCCCTGTCACCGGCAAGCCGGGCAGGATTGCCAAAACACGCCAGCGGGGCTAAGAACCATGCAAGTGCAATGCAAAATCAAATTTCAAACATTTGAAAAATCCCATAAAATATTTTTCTAATTAAACCCACTTTGATTAACACATATTTCAATAAAATTACACAAGTGTAATAAAAATTGCACAAGTGTAATTAAATAAAAATATATATTAACCAGAGTCCCCAGCAGAGTCGCCAGCTTGTGGACGGCCCACGGAGATCGGTGCGGTTTCGCGTTTGAAAAAGATTGTGATTGTTGTTAGAGTCGCCACCCGGATTTGAGGTCCGAACCCGAGAAACCGATTAAAAATGACTCATTTGCCCATTGAAAAAGATTTTACTGATCATGGCGAAACCAAAGATTTCTCGGATTCGGGGGTTTGGTTACGAGAGGGGAAGGGTTTTATGGCACCCCACTCGCCCGGTCCGTAAACCGGTCTCTACTTGATATTTCATGGGATTCTTGAAAATGTTTGAAACTTAATTCTATTCACGAAATGGGAATCGGGGATGGGAATCACATAAACAATAAAAACATAAAATGTATATCTAAAGTGGATGCTTGTGCTTGATGATTTTCATGAGTAATGATGATGATAACAAGTGAAATCATACAAATATTTACAAAGAAATGAAAAATTACGGTAACTGTACAACAATTTCAGAAATTTATGAATATAAGACCTAATTAAGCTGTTTCACAAACTGGATCCCAGAATAGGGATTGAGCGCTCAAAGACGATGGCTTGAGCGCTCAACTTCTTCAAACCAGTTTGAGCGCTCAAGGCTCATGGGTTGAGCGCTCAAACCAGTCCCTGGCCTCTGTGAAATTACACCTTTTTTACAACTTCTTTGTGAGATCAACGTCCATCAAAAGGCTTTCTCAGGAGAAACAAATAAGAATAGACTGATTGATCTCTTAAAGGAAGATAAAAAGGGCATAATCACAATGAATTAACAAGGAAATATTTGAAAATAGAGGAATGAGGGAGGAATCCAGGTCCTGAACACAACTACAGTGACTCACACATACAATTAATGTATTAAACCATGGTCCATCATCGAAACGACAAATAATCAGCAAACTGCCCAAGAACAGCTTGAGCGCTCAAGTTAATGATATTGAGCGCTCAAGCCATAATCTGGCTTTCTGATGTTTGACTTAAAAAAAATAGATGCTTGATGATTCTCAGGGCCTTATACATTTTAAACAAAAGCCATGGAAATGACCCAGTCACTGTTTTGCATTTCGAAAATGAAATTTTACAAAGATTTTGATCTTTGATCATTATAACATAGTTAACTAATGTTCATGCATGTAACTTTGAAGAAGAAACAGGTTGTTTTAAGGATCACATGAACATGGACAACCATTAAATAATGATCAAAACCAAGAGATGACACAAAAGTTAGTAAAACAGAAACCTGTTCAGCACTGGGCTTGAGCGCTCAAGCCACACAACCCCTACTATAACTACAGATTTGAAAAATGTTTTTGAATGCTTTTTGGACCTTTGTGAGTTCAATACAAGTATAATGAACTTGTTTGAACTCACTAGTCCTCCTCAGCAGGATCAAAACAGTGAGCATTCACATGTTTTAACTACCTTTTGAACTTGATTGGAAGCTTGAACTTGATTTTGGGTTTAGAAATGGTTGATTGTGAGTATTTTGGGCTAGTATTTTGGGTGAATTGGACAATGTATGTGGCTGGTTGATGATCCAGAGTCGAATTTTGGATTTGAAGAGTGGTTTTTTGCAAGTGGTTTTGGGTGGAGTGTGAGTGGTATTGAAGAGAGAGAGAGAGAGAGAACGATTTCTGGAAAATTTTTCAGCTGGAGTATATGGATGGATTACCCCTGAACCAGGGGGCGGTGAGTGGTTTTATATGGTGAGTGGGAGGGAAGAGAGGAGAGAGAGGAAGTGGGTTTTGTTTTTGAAAGTGGGTTAGGGGTAGTTTAGGAGTAGTTTAGGAGTAGATTTAGGGTGTATTGTACGTATAAGGATCGTAGAAGATCACCTTAGACGCTCCCATGCAGAAAATCTCATGATTAGATATTCTGCAGATTCCTGACTGGTTCAGAGTTGAGCACTCAAACCCGTGGGGTTGAGCGCTCAAGGTGCTTCTCAGGGGCTTGAGCGCTCAAGGCCTCAAACTTGAGCGCTCAAGGTAGTACTCAGGGGTTTGAGCGCTCAAAGTCTCAAGCTTGAGCGCTCAAGGCTCCTGGTGACAAATTGATAGTTTGGTTTGGTTTGATGATGCTTGGATTGGTTTGGGTTATTTGGTGGTGGTTGGTTGATTTTTACCAAGTTCAAGCCGTTTTCACAAGTTTCGGGTAGTCAAGATTGGTCCGTTTCATCATCGGAAATGCTCGAGCATATCTTGGGTTCAAAATCGGGGTGTCTACAAGTGGGTTCTATATGGGAGAAACAAGGAGGCAACACTTGCAATCGGGCTAGGATCGAACTTTTTCAACAATTGATGTCGGATTGCGAATTCATGGATCTCGAATTCAAGGGGCAGGCATACACCTGGACCAACAATCAAGGGGGTAATAATAATATTAGGGAAAGACTTGATAGGGCAATGGCAACAGTGGACTGGAGATGTATCTTTCCTTATGCTTAAGTATTTCATGATCTCTTGTTGGGGTCTGACCATGCTCCTCTCATCATCAATTGCAGCATCCCACCAAAAAAGGTACCTTACCAGTTTAAGTTCGAATCCATGTGGTGCACCAGCGGGGAGTGTGGGGAAGTAGTTTCTGAGGCTTGGAATTCTGTCAGGGACACTCCACACCAGGGAAGGCTGAAACAAAAGCTAAAGAAGTGTAAAGATGCATTGATAGTTTGGAGCAAAAAGAAATTTGGGAACAATCTGGAAAGGGTGGCAGAGCTCAAATCAAATTCGAGAGCCATACAAGAACAGCCTTTCTCAGACACCAACCTTGGCCAAGAGAAAAGAATCAAAGAAGAACTGGAAGTAACTCTTTTGAGAGAAGAAATGTATCAGCATCAGAGATTAAGGCTCAACTGGATTAGATATGGGGATAAAAATACCTCTTTCTTTCATGCCACCGTTACCCAGCGAAGGCAGAGGAATCAAGTATCTAAGATCAAAGATTGCGATGGGAAATGGCTTTCAAAGGAGAAAGATATTAATGGACACCTGCAGGACTATTTCTCCAGCCTTTTCAAATCAGTGGCCCAAGAAACTTTAGTCCAGTTATCCAGGATATGGAGCAGTGCATCACAGACGAGATGAATGGCAATTTAGTCCGGATGGTGACTGACCCCGAGATCAAGGAAGCTGCGTTCCAACTTAGAGCTCTGAAAGCACCAGGACCAGACGGCTTCAATGGAATGTTTTATCAACAATTTTGGGATACCATTGAGCCTGATGTGACTTCAGCTATTAAGGGTTTTTTCAATGAAGGTTTTTTACTTAAGGATTTCAATTTCACTAATCTGGTTCTTATACCTAAAGTGCAGTTCCCTGAATCTCTAGCACAGTTACGACCCATTAGCTTGTGTTACTTCAGTCTCAAAATCATAACCAAGGTCCTGGCCAATCGATTGAAACGAATCTTGAAAGCTATCATCTCCCCAAACCAATCTGCCTTCGTTCCGGACAGAATGATCCAAGACAGCATTTTAATTGCTCATGAGGCTTTCCACTTCCTTAAATGCAAGAAAAAGGGAAATGAAGGCTTCATGGCAGTTAAGCTGGATTTCAATAAGGCTTATGACAGGGTGGAATGGGACTTTCTCGAGGCTCTACTGAGGAGACTGGGCTTTGCAAATAAGTGGGTGAGCTGGGTTATGAAATGTGTCTCATCAGTTGACTTTATCGTCTGTGCAAATGGGGAAGCCCGAGCCAAAGTCCGTCCTCAACGGGGGCTAAGACAGGGTGATCCTCTCTCACCCTATCTTTTTCTGCTGGTTAAGGATGTGCTCTCTAAGCTTATCCAAAAAGAGATCAATGAAGGAAGGATGACAGGTATGCGAATCAACCGAAATGTTCCTATTTATCCCACATTTTTTTCGCGGATGATGCTATTTTATTCATGAAAGTTGAACTGAATGAATGTAGAGTGGTTTTGGATGTCTTGGATAGATATGCGGTAGCATCTGGACAGTGTAGCAATTATGAGAAATTTGGGGTTTTCTTTTTTGCTAATTTGAATGATGTTGATAAGCAACTATGCTGTGATTTTTTGAACATCGATTTAATGAAGGGTGATGCCAAGTACTTGGGGCTGCCTTCCTTCTGGGATCGATCAAAGGCAGAGGCCTACACTTTTTTGGTGGAAAAAGCGATGGGTAAAATGCAAGGGTGGAAAAACAACCTCATCTCTTTGGGAGGGAAAGAGATTCTTATCAAATCAGTGGTTTAGGGTATTCCAACGTTTGCAATGGCATGCTTTCTCTTACCTAAGAATCTTTGTGATAAGCTGGATGCATTGACGCGGAACTTTTGGTGGAAGGGCAATCCTGATGATAGAGGCATTTGTTGGGCATCATGGGAAGGCCTTGGCAAAGCTAAGGATCAAGGAGGGATGGGGTTCCGCAATCACAGGGCTTTCAATGAAGCTATGTTAGCTCGCCAGGGATGGAGGCTTTTAACGAACAAGAATGCCTATTGGGCCAAATTTATCAAAGGAATTTATTTCCCAAACACTACCTTTCTCAAAGCTTCCAAAGGCAGTCGGGCATCCTGGGCTTGGCTAAGCCTTTTACATGGGCGAAATACGCTCATTAAAGGACTTAGGTGGCAGGTTCAAGATGGTAAGAGCATTGATGTTTGGAATGATACTTGGATTCCCACCCTCCCAAGCTTCAAAATCCCTGGAGGGAAACCCCAAACAGCAACATCAATACAGTAGCTGATTTAATTGATGACTCGTTAGGCACATGGAGCATGCAAATATTATCTACTGAGTTTCCTCAAGAAGTGGTAGCAGCCATAATGTCTATTCCTCTTCCCAGAATAAAACGAGCAGACCAACTTGTATGGCACTACAACACTAATGGAAGCTACTCGGTCAAGTCTGGCTATCATATAGCGCATCAAGCCCAGTTGGAGAAGCACAAGGATAAACCTGGACCCTCATTTAAGTTAAAGAAAGAAGTTTGGAAGGTGCTTTGGAAAATGAGGGTGCCAAACAAAATTCGAAGCTTTTGGTGGAGAGCCTGTAAGAACATACTGGCTACTAAGGAAAATCTGTACAAGAGGAGATGTGCAATAGACAGCCTATGTCCAATATGCGATAACGATGTAGAAACCATAGAGCACCTTCTATTTTGGTGCCCTTGGGCAACATATGTTTGGTTTGGGTTCAATATTAATCCTTTTGGCAATCTAGGAGGCAATGCATCGGTGGTAAAATGGATGGCCGACATGGTGGTTAATCTGTCTACAAAGGAGGCAGAGGTTTTTATGGGCAAAGTTTCCAATATTGCGTGGCAATTTTGGAAAACTAGGAATGAGTTCGTTTTCAACAAAGTCAAGGTCAACCCCCTGAATACCATAAGCTCCATCTTCCATTCTGAGATGGAATTTTCAAAGTCTCTAGAGATCCTCAATGTCCATAGAACCCACAAATCCAGGAGGATGTGTCCACCTGGAGGGCTCCGGACCATGGAAAATTCAAAGCCAACTGTGACGTAGCCATCTCCAATTCGGGCCACTCAAGCAAAACTTCTGTGGTTTTTCGCAATTGGAAAGGGAAGCTATTGGAGGGTAGAGCGACTTCTATTCAAGCAGACTCAAACCTTGATGGGGAGTTGCAGGCAATTAGAGTGGCGTGCGAGATGGCTAAGGGAATGGGCTTGAAAGAAGTGGAGATCGAGTCTGACAACAAACAAGCCATATCTCTTAACGTATCAGAATTGGTACCACCATGGAATGTTAGTGCAGTGGTAATGGACATTCGCCATTTTGCAAAGGAGGGAAATTTCCTCTTCAGATGGGTAAAGCGAACAGCCAACATGGTGGCTCATGAAGTCGCTTCGTTAGCTTTAAGGCAAAAAACTTCCTTGTAATTGGGTGGTTAATCTTCCGAGCACTGCTATGGGTACAACCCTTTTGGGTACCGAAAATGCACCCCAGCCTTCAGGGACCCGCTTTCGGATCACTCGTGTGGGACCCAAAAGCGGGTCCCCGAAGGCTGGGGTGCATTTTCGGTACCCAAAAGGGTTGTACCCCCAGGTTTTCCGTTAATCTTCCCCTTTCTCTTGTATCCTGCTTAAAGAATGACCTTAATGAAAGCCTGTAAGGCATTTTTGCGTGATCAAAAAAAAAAAAATTCTTGATAACAATGGCCATGGTCAGTATATAGCTTGACTAAAAAGGAAAAGAGGGGTTTACAAAACAGACATCATCATGTTGTGCTGAATGTGCTCTGACACTAGACACCTTATTATTCATACCCAAGAGGGATTGGGCGTGATAACCAATTTTGGTCCAGTTTGGACAATTTTATTCCCTGATGGAAGGGCATCCTTCTTTGTGGCAAGGAGTAATTTGGTCATTTTGGCAGATTTATGTGCGCTATAGTAGCTATTCAGAGATTTCTTCAGAGGGTTTTTGAACTTCCTTAGTTTCCCCTATTTGTCCCCATTTTTGTATTGTATTTTGTTTTTTTGCAGTCCTAGGGCTTGTGTTTCTTTGGTAATTTACATCAAAGCCTGCGCACCTGTTGGGTTTTCACCTGTCGATTTGGTCGGGTTTACGTTAGATGCCACCATCATCGTTCAAATGGACGACCCTATCTCTCCCATAGCTTTTCTCTCTCTCTCTCTCCCTCTCCGGATTACCAAATACATCAGCTGGTAGTGTGTATTGTTATTGATAAATCTTCTTCTCTATTTCAACAAGTGGGTTATTACTTTTTTACTTCATTCCATGTATGTGTTTTTGTGGCTGTGTGCATAAGCTGTTTTTTATGCAGTACAAGGACTATTTTTTTGGGGTTTGAAATTCTTCCATGTGTATATGTTTTGTGGGAGTTAACTGGTGCAATATGTGTTAATTAATGTTATCCGTTCCCACTAGATAAATGACTGTATGCACCACAAAGTTTGATTTTGTTTGGTAATTCTGATACGCATACCTTTTAAATTGGCAACTAAAAAGATGAAACATGTTTTAATTGCTTATTTGTTCCCTTTTTTTATGCATAAATGTTTATATAAGCAGTATGAAAACTGATTTCGTTTCGTAATTCTTCTATGTATCTTAATGGGAATGTTGAATGATGCAGCGCTTGTTAGTATTTCTTCTTTCTCTGTACATATGTGGAGAGTCTTTTTTTGGGTATTTGCTATTGTAATTGTTGTGCTTTTTGGAATTTCAGTCGTGTGGCTTTGCTTGCTGGTGGGGATGTGTTGGCTTTACTTATTTTTTCTGCAATTGGAACATTCAGCCATGGGTTCTGTGTTTTCGACACGGAAACATTATGCACAGCTGACCCTTTTATTGTTGGTATGTGTTTTTTCCCTTTCACTTTTCGTAGATGTGAGAGAACTTTTGATTCAGCTTTGTTTATTTGATTTTCTGAAGGAGTAAGGATATCTCTAATCCTTCTCCGATTTAATTTTCATGAATTGTTGAAAGTGATTAAATCCTTGCATCAAACTCGTATCGAATTAAGGGAGAATCAAATCATTCATTAAATAAATGATGAATAATATGCTTTATCAAAGTCACAGTTTTCATAATTTTTAACTCAAATTGATAGACATGACACATGGAAATATTTTGCCATCGCAGGTTATAAATGGATGTGTACTCTAACTGGGGCAATGATGCATAAATTGTAAGGCTAAACTAACTTAATGAAGGTTGAGTACCTTGGCAGGGCAACTTTGGTTGCAGCCATGGGTACCCTTGTGCATCCCTACCTTACTTCCTGAGCCCAGATTAGATATCCAAAGCCCTTGCGGGCCATATAAAGAGCCATGTCTCAAATTGGAATGCCCGCCCCTTTTGTCAAGGCCCCATAAAGAGCGTAGTCTCAATTTCAGAAGTTCGCCCCTTTTGTCCAATTTGGACACATTTAACCCCCAATTGAAAATCTGCCTGTTGGTTTTGTTGTGATTCTGGGTTCTAGCTGTGGGTGCTTCAGTCATTTAAGCTGTTTTTGCCAATTTCCAATTTACTTTTTCTGGGTTTTCCGACCGCACGAGAATTTCCCTCTGTGTCCTTTTTTACATGTTACTTTGTTTGTTTGTGCGAGGGTGTATTGGACTGAAATTGGGATGTTAGCCTATTTTGATCCAATTTCGACGATTTTATCCTTGGATGGGAGGGCAGCCTTCTTTGTGCCAGGGAGTAGTTCGGTGACAACCCACATCTGTCTCTCCCACAACTGTCTGCTCCCTCAATGGGCAATGATGCAAAAATTATAAGGCTAAATTAACTTAATGAAAGGTAACTTTAGTTGCGACCATGGGTACCCTTGTGCATCCCTACCTTCCTGCCTGAGCCCATCTTAAATATGCAGTTTATAAGAGATTGGTACTGTGTGTGTGTGTGTGTGTTTGTGTTTTGGTGGTTCTATTGCTGCCATTGTTCTGCAACCTGAGACACTTCTCTTTCGATGAATTAACGTGACTCTACCCCTATCAAATAGGTTTGCCAGTACTTCGTTGCTTCCTTTCCTACTTGTATTGAATTTTGGTTTTTTCCCACCTGTTTTACGATTTTCTTTTGCGCTTTGAGTGTTGAATCGCGTTTCGGTTTTAAGTGTGAAGTGCTTAGCGGTCCTAACGTGTGGTTTTTTATGTCCTCTTACGAAGATGAAAGGGACAATGAAATCCTCTACAGGAAGAAAACTGAGTAAGACCAAGCATCTGGACCGTTGATCGAAGTATAGCGTTTCCTGCACCTTTTAATGCTACAGGTATGTAAGAGATTCAGGTCCGAAAATCCCCATTTCATTTTGGAACTATATTATATTTCCTATGAATTTCTCTGTAATTATAATCGAGAATCTGGTGATCAACGGACCTAACACACACACACATAGAGGAGAGCACCAAGAATGAAATCAATTCTGACAAGAAAGCACTATAGATAACTGATGGGATGATGTTTAGAAATGCATTTAGTGGAATTTCTATTGGGAAGCATCAATTGCAAGATAATTTTGAGTTTTATTTGGTTTTAGAATTGCGTAATGTGCTACAATTTTTCCTTCATTTGTGATTTTTGGTTTTACCATTAATCTTTCTACTGCCTTTTGTTTTAGAATTGGGGTTGTGGCAAATAGCATGCTCTGCTTGGACTTCAATGAGTATATTTTATGATTGTGGATCAGAGAGGACTGGGGTTCGTATGAACTATAACTAAAAATCTGGAAAAAAAAAAAAAATTGTCAAATTCGTTGCAGGAACTTTTAGGAGTTAATAGAGATGTCCAGGTTCTGATCATTATGGCAAGCTTCTTCTAATGTGACTACAAACGGTATGATGGCATCCCGATAAGCTTCAAATCTGCTTTATCTGGACGTGCCTTTGCAACTGGTATGCATAAGTCGAAGCTCTTACAGTTCCTATCGGGTGTCTGGATCAAGTGAACGCGAAAATAAAAATGGAAGATGAAAATAAAAATGGTTCGCTAGGAATTACTTGTACAGTCCTATGCTAATCTCTACACTTTGAATAGTTAGGGTTCAAGTGAATCCGTCAGCAACGCCCTCATGCCTTTTCACAAATTGAGCGGCCAGGTATCTGAAATTTGTACGACACCTTAAAAAAGATCTGGTGATGCGGATGACTATTGAATAAGCTATTGAACTTTATCCACTCTTAGATACAGTAAAAGATTGCGCTTATATTTTGGCTAGGGAAGAACAAAATACAGTTTTGGGCGTAAAGTTAAAGCTACTTTACAAGTTGCAACTGGCTTTGACCATATTAATGCCAATGGAACAAGGGTATGAAAGTATCAACTTTTGGATCTCATTATTAGTTTCTTGGGCAGACCACGTGAGAACAAATCGGCATCCATAACTACCCAACTGACATTAAGGCTCCGTTTGTTTCGGGCGAAAAACGTTTTCTAGGAAAACAGTTTCCATGAAAAATATTTTCCGGTGTTTGGTAAAATAGAAAACATGAAGTCAATGGAAATTGTTTTCTTGGTCAATGGAAAATGAACCCTTATGAGGCAGAAAATGATTTCCGAAAAAAACATCCGGAAAACATTTTCCAGATGGTGTGATGATGCCGTTGACGATGAAGTAGAGGTACGGAGGCCGTAATAACAAAATCAAAGTGGACCATATGGTAGGGATTTGGTGGAGGACGAAGTGGGTTATTAGTGGAACAGAGAAATTCATAATCAAAGCTACTGATACTACCCCTGTTGAAATCAATAGGACTTCAGTAGACAAATTTAGTGTGCCAACTATTTGATAATTTGCTTAGCCTACAACTTGAAATTGGTTGTTAGAAGCATTTCTATTTGTTATCTACCTTGGTTTTCAGGCTTGAACTTGGTGTGCTAGCCTAGTCTTATATCTGTTTTGTGAGCCTCTGTCATTTCTTTGAAAGTGGCTCGTTCGAATGGTGAAGTTTTCATAAACAATTTGGCCCAAATCAACAATTCAAGGGACCACTCGTAACTAAAACATAGTTATGAGGTTCATTAGAACTGAAGTTACCGACTTGGCTTTGGTGATTACTCCAGTTTTTGTATTTTTTTACATCTCATTTTTTAATCTTGCTGGATTTTGTATAATTTTATTATATTAGTGATTTTTCATGTCTACCAAACAATGGAAAATCTTTTCTAGAAAATATTTTCATATCACAACCAAACACTGGAAAACATTTTCTTTTCTAGAAAAAGTTTTCCATGGAAAAGGTGAAAACATTTTCCGCCCGAAACAAACGGAGCCTAACAGTGGAAATGGCAGGAAGAAGTGGATGTTCGGTCGTTATGGGACATAACTCCCCAGGCGCCGTATAGTTGTTGTAATTGCCTAATTCCCAATTCGAATCGTACGATTCAGTTCGATTCGGGGAATAACCAATTCGAACCACTCATCAAGCTCCTGTCAACTTAGGTTAGTTTTCATGTAAACTGCTTGGGCATGCTCAGAAACTTAATGAGTTGCTCAATCTTGATCTGTACTTGAGACATTCCTTGTTAATTGCTGCACTAGCCACCTATACGGATGTACCTTTAAGATGCCCGAAGCATATAAATCCCTATCAATATTTTTTGAGCATTAATTCTTCCAAGGTGAGTAGCATTTTTTCATGACAGATCATTGTTGATGAAATTGAAAAGCATGGTTTGTTATTAGATGAAAAGTGTCCATCGTTAAAATGCAATTAAGACAAAATAGCAGTATCCAATACTGTCTTAAGATGCATTCTTAATTTTTTTCATTTATTTATTTTTTTGTTTTGTTTGATGGGGGTCATTACCAGTGAGTCCCTATCATTTAGTTCGCCATTTAATTTATGCTTTAGCTCTCATTAGGTGAATTTATATGCTCAGTTTTGATGGTTCTTCGCATTTCAACCTTTTTTAGGGAACAATTCAACAGGAGGCTAATTTGTTCAGCAGCAACAGAAACTGCACCAAAGCAAGTCGAATAATCCAAAATTGACACACCCAAAGAAGGTTTTTAAAAGATTACAAGTTGCCTGATACTACTTTGATGCGGTATATACATGCTCAAAATAAGCTCGTATCTGATTGGTTTACGTAGTAGTATGAGAGATTATTTTAATTGTGACATTTTGTTTCTTAAATAACTGTGGATACTCATGTGAGATTAAAATTTTCACCAAGTGAAGAGAACAATTGTCTGCTCCAGAATCACTGTCTACCCATGCGTTGAATATAATATTACAACTGGAACGACTTATATGCAATGTCTTCTTCAAGAGTGTATGTTTCCATTTCCTATTATCTTTATCGGTAGCTACTTAAAAATAGTGGACATCCTTCACGTGTTATATTCACTCTTTTTTGGAGAAAGATTAAGTGACTCCCATTTTGTTTCTTTCTTTGGCTATTTCTATTTTTCGTTGGAAGTTCCATTGTTCAATCTTTATTTGATTTGATCTAGCATAATAGATTCTCATTATAATCTTATTTGGGGAAGCAAGCTCTACTTCTCCTCTCGTACTGGATGGGGAAGATATGAAGCTGGTTTCAATTAAGGTCAATGGCAAGGAACTGAGGGAATGGAAAATGATTAGGATTCTCACTCTCTTTTTTTCTTCCTGTTTTTAGTAATTGCTCTTAGAACCCGGTTGAACAGTATTTGAGTATTTTTAGTTAGTTAGTGATACCTATTAGTCGTCTGTGTGTGTATTTGTAAGTGCGTGTGCGTTTTCTTAACAGGGGCAGGTTGATATCTTCATTCACTCGTGGTGTATTGTTTTCCATGGTTCTGGGAACACATGCTGAGCGGAGTGCGAACATATGCTGAACTGAGTGCTATTCAGCCATTTGTGAAGCTGAACAATCTAGAAATCCTTGCTACTTTTTTTTAACTATGCTAATATAATGTGATAGGCTCTTGTGGAGCCATACCCTTTTTAGATTCAAAGGCAAGTGTATCTTATAGCCCCTACCTAAATTTGGGTCTCGTGCATTAATTTGTCTATGTTGCACAATTTTAAATGTTAAAAGATCACTCCATTTTTGTTTCATGATCTTGAAAGTAACTTTTGCTAGAATTTCAATGCAGGCGAGCAATTGCCTGGGCAACATGGGATCTTATAGCAATGGTGGAACAGGGCAAACATGAAGGACCTCTAACCCATGCCTTGACTTTTGTGTGAAATGGGCAAGAAGTAAATCATTGCTTAAAACTTTTGTTAAGTCTTATTTACTTGTATTCTAGGTATCCCTTTCAAGTGTAGACAAGATTTGTTGATTTAATTACTCATAACACAATGCAAAGGGGTTTTGAATCATTTTAGCTTTTTGCGAATATTAATTGATTTAAATCTTTGAACTAATCAGCTTTAATGGTCCTCCTTTCTCATTTTTGTCTTTCAATCTCAAGGAGAGGAAGTATATTTGGTCAGAAATTTCACTGGAAAACTGGAAAGATCCAATTAAAGCTGTCCACTGGGTGACCCAATATACGAAGTTGGAATAAGACTTTCACAAGGGAAGTAAGTTCCTTTCCCTCTCTGTTTCTTAGATCTGACTGATCTTGTGACATTTTGATGCTTGTGATTGGGTTGGTAGAGGACCTGCTAAACTTCAACGCTGATGCTTTACAATGTACTTCATTGGTATAAACATATCTTAAGGGGAGAATTTTTATACCTCAAGGAGAGGAGCAGGCTTTAATTCTATACTTCAGTAGAAATGACGTATGTGACGCTTATCAGTTTTTAGAGAAAGAAGGATAAGAAAACACATGACAGAAAAATCACGAGAAAAAACATGTTGAGCTTACCTATTGTAGACATTATACAGAAAATTAATTTGGATTTGGGCGAATGCGTTATGTAATTGTAGATTTGCCTGAAACCCACAATTGTCTTTACATCATATAAGAGGTTTGGACTGTTTTTATGAATCTCATTTTGATATGGGAACATTGTCTGCCCTGGGGTTACCCTTTGTCTTCTGCTTAGAATGGAGCGGCATGCTATTTTTCTTTATGTTTCAACAGTCATTTCAGCTCTTTAGGAACATCATATGGTAGCGCTTGATTTCTGCCTTTAGTTTCATTTTTCCCATGTTCCAATGCATAAAATCTTTTTTTTACGCAGATATCAGTATTGTGGGATTTCTTTTGCTTCAATATTAGTGGAACCACTACACAAAGCCGAGGTGCTCAATCATTTTTTAGCATGGCAGCGAAATCATCAGCTGGGGTTCCTAGTTCCCACTTAGAGGACATCATAGATTTTGGATTTGGTCGTTGGGAAAAAGTGAACCCTTTGCTTGCTAGAATAGCATGCCTTGCACTTTAGAGATTGCCTGAAGAGGACAAGAAAAAACTATTGTCAAGCAATGACAGCCGGGTGTTTTGTATTTTAGAAAGTTTAATAATTGGCTTCGGGCTTCCACAAAACATATGGTATGCTGCTGCCGATAAAGCAATAACAGCAATCAATATATGCAATCCATCCAGCACGTGAAACCTTAGCTGTTGATTTGGTGAATAAATCACTTTTTGTATGCTAGAATCTTGTCAAGGAGTGGTGATATCAAAGTCTTTGTTTCAAGTATAATTCATTGTTTCGATCTTTCTTTAATGTCTTTGGAGTTTTTTTTTGAAACATCCCTTAAGCTATTATCCATTTCTTTACTTCGTCCCTGAATTTTAAAAATCCTTTATGTAGTCCCTAAACTACTTACTTAAAGTGCATATGGTCCTTTTCTTAACGGCAGTTAGTTTCATGGATGGAAAACGAGTTGTGTTCACGTCACGGGTTATCATGGCCTCAAAACCAAGGGTAAAAATGTCAGACTCATTTGTAAAAAAAAAAAAAAAACAAGCACCTGTGGCTTGAAAAAGAAAACAGAGCATAAAACAACAGACCCCCCCTTCTCTCTGTCTCACCCACTTCTTAGGCTTAGAAATTGAGAATCAACTCTCTTCCCACATCCATCATTGCCTCGTAAACCTAGGCCAATTAACTCCTGAAAGAAATTCTGATGAGAATCTGCCTCCCACTGCTGATCTTCCTTTTACCCACGGTGGCGTCCGCCTCACTGCCGCCTTATTGCCACCGTTGTTCAACGCTTCTTCTTCGCTAACATGCGCCATGTGCGTATCTGAATTTCAAGATGACGAGAGGGCAAAATTGAGTCAAGGTAGTCGACAGAGGTGTGTAATTCGACTGCTGAAGTTAGTGAGGTACAAAATCACGATCACATTGCAATTGCTGTTGATGAAAATCATTTAAAGGAAATGATATAACATGAGAAAAGGCAATAACTATGAAAGAATATAGATATATGAATCAAACCCTCAAACGAAGGCTTTGAATTTTCTCCTTCTGGCAAAGTCCAAGATTTTGCTTCCGTTAATTCATCATCTGAACCATTCTCGTTATTGCTTGGGAACATATGAGCCACTGAACTTCGTCTCTCTCTCTCTCTCTCTCTCTCTCTCTCTCTCTCTCCCCCTCCTGGAGATATCGTCGAATGGGGAGGATAGACTGACGTTTTTACTCTTGATTTTGGGACCATGATCACCCGTGACGCGAACATAACTCATTTTCCGTCTATGAAACTAACTGTTGTTAAAAAAAGGACCACATGCACTTTAAGTAAATAGTTCATGGACTACATAAAGGATTTTAAAAGTTCAGGGACAAAGTCAAAAAATGAGTGATAGTTTAAGGGACGTTTCAAAAAAAAACTCATGTTCTTTATTATTCAAATCGTATTGCCAACAGACAACCAACCTTTTCAAATATCGAACAATGGACAACAAAAATGAATTGTAGGTTGAGTTACACTACATGAGCTGTACCTAAATTCAAGCTGTCAACAAAGTTACATGATTTATTAATAACCGATACCATAACCAATGAGCACGCGGTCACGTGCGAAGCACGTGGCCTAAAACTAGAATATATAAGAACAAGGATTGCTTCCCACATTTTCCCCTTTTCGGACCAAAATGCCATTGGTTGTGGGTAGTTTGTTACTGGTAGTGCTAGGGATATTTCAGGTATTTCACTAAATATGTAGTTTTTTCTTTTTTCTACTGTTGGCCGTCCTCTCTTACTGCTAGCCTCCCTAGACCATGACTTAAATAATAGTAAAGTAGTACAAAAAAATCCATATAATCCAGTCCAAACCCTTTTGGAAGTCTGAAAGAGGTGTCTTCGAATCCTTCGAAAGAAAGTTTCTTCCTTCAGCGGAAGTTACTCAACCACGCCTCAACAATATTGTACTTGATTTCCAGGTTTACTCACGGGATTTAGGGTACTTTTTTTTTCTTGGATACCAAGCAATTTTACTATAAATTTTTGCTACCCCTGAATATAAATTCATCTTCTCTGCTGTGTTGGGGTGATTCAGCAAGGAAGCCTTCCTTCTGAGATGCGTTCCTCCTCCTCTACTAATCGATCATGCACCAGTAAACACTAGTTAGTGTCACTTGGGCCGCTTGCCCGAGGACACTCCGACGATTAAGTTAGTAGTATATAGAAGAAGAAAGTACAAGGAGTCTTAGATCTCAGATTGCGTGTGTGTAAACGCGGGAATAGCGAGGGACAACAAGAAGCTGACCAAGTTTGGAGAACAAGAGAGTGCTTTATCTATGTTTAGCATTTTATTCTAGTATATCATTTCAAAGGTTTCGTCGAGAAACATAATTCCTCAGCCCATTAGTGTAATATGAGACACAAAAGACGAATTCCAGGGTACACTCGTAAGAAAGTGGGGTGAGATACAATTTGGTTCAACAATGCTATGGGTACATCACTTCTACACCCCAAATGCACACCACCCTGATGTGTTTTTGTTTGTGCCAAAATTGTAGTGCTTAAAAACCTTGTACCATGTGCAAGGTACAATCATTTTATGCACTACAGTTTTGGCACAAACAAAAATGATTTTGACATTATCATTTCCCATCTTTGAATAGATTCTCTCTTTGCAATTTGTTCCCCAATGTTTTTTTCCAATCTGCGGAAGGTTAAAAAATGTGTAGTTAATTACTTAATTTGAATAGATGCTACTATTCAAGGGAATTGCTAGTTGTTGTATAACCGTTTACCGTTAGTTACCGTTTTGTTTTCTTTCCGTATGGGATATGGAAAGTTGCAACTCTTTATATAAGTAGTTTTTCCTTAATATAAATGGTGTTGGTTTAGAAGAGTGGTGGTGTCTCTTGGTCAAACAACACAACATTCGGTAATTCTTTTAACAGTTGTGGCTTTACAGTAAGTAGGGCTGAACAAAGAAACCGGCGGAACCAAACCGAACCGGAGAACCGAACCGAACCGGTTTTTTTTTCAATTTTTTTTACCGGTTCGGTTCGGTTCCTGAACTTAATAAATTTGAGAACCGGTTCGGTTCTCGGTTTTTTAAAATTTTAATCCTGAACCGAACCGGTAAAAAAAATTGAAAAGCTATGAGTGCTGGGGAATCGAACCCCACCCATTCCCACGGAAGTGATTGCACTTACCAACTAGGCTATCCAAGCCTTGATGTTTTGCCAAGCAATTAATATTAATTATTAGTTATTACAGATTCTTATGTCTATATATATACACGTGAATGATGACCCAGCCCACAAGAGCCCTAAAAAAATGATTCAGTCTTCTCTCCCCCCTCTCTCCTCTCTCTCTCTCTCTCTCTCTCTCTCTCTCTCTCTCTCTCTCTCGCTCTCTCTCTCTCTCTAAGATTGAGATCGGAGCTCGGAGCTGCCGTGGTGTTAGACGATCAACGTGGTGGCAGTCATGACGAGCCGAGATGAGATCAATTCGTGTATGTATATTTCGATCGATTAGTAGATCTGATGTGTATATATGTTTTTCTGATTTTGTTCGTCTGTAGATACATGTAGATCTGATATGTTTTGCCGTGGTGTTGGAAAATCTGTAGATACATGTAGATCAATTCGTGTATCATTGTATATATGTTTGTATGTTTTTCGATATTTTTTCTGAACTGATGATGTATATGTGTGTGTATAATCGGCGATCTCTTCTCTCTCCCCTCCACGAACCGAACTGACCTCGGAACCGGCCCGAATCGAGTTTTCCCGGTTCACCCAAATATGGCCATGAACCAGACCGAACCGAACCGATTACACCCCTACCAGTAAGTCATGTTCTTTCTCTATATATATGGAGAGAATATTTTTCCCATGTTAACACACAGGTATAATGTAGTATAGTATTCATCTGAGAGTTCGTTATCCTTTCGAGAGCACTCTTTGTCTAGTTTTGTGCATTTTACCAACTTTAGTTTCATATTCGACTTGAGTAGCCAGTTTTTGTCAATATGCCTTCGGAAATTCCTTTGAACATTATCCGGCTATCTGCTCCTTTTGTCCCACCGTTTGACATAGTAATGGGAAGTTCTTCATCACCATTGAGTCCCGACGACTACATTTGGTTTGAAGAATGGAAAAAAGTCTTCGCAATGCGAGGACTACTGGATGTAAACCAACCGGTTTATATTGATATCTCTTCCGATGAAGAAGATCAAGTTGTAGAAGAGGAACCGGACGGAAATGTTGCGGATAATTTGGTTGCGGTGCCTGATTTGGTCGAAAAATCCTATGAAAAGGACACTACTGAGGATTATATGGTTTCTACGGATCATATGGAGGCCTCTGACGAATCAACCGGGACGAAGCCAAATTCGCAAGGCAATATTCTCCGTGGAACGAAGGAGTGTGCTCTGAGTCCATTGCGACAAATGAGGACCATGGAAATGGCAAGGAAGAAGCATAATGATGTTTCTTTGCGCAAGGGGCCGATTTTAATACGCACAGCACGCAAGAGTGTGCCTTGTCCCGCTGCTTCAAATTTTCGATAAATTAGAATGAGAACGTTGATTATTTTTTGTGTTATTTGTCTTATGTATCCACATGAAATATTATTTTATTCGCATTGTTGTTATTTTTTTTTTTTTTGAGGTCCATGTTGTGTACTCTTTTACTAATAATAATAATAATACTTGGTACAAGTTTTGTCCATCGATAATTTCTTTTCATTAGTATTGATAAAAGTTGAAATCCTGAAATGTGTATTTGATAATTATGGGCTTGCATTCTATTTGCAAAATGTTTAACATGTGGGAACGGTGCATAAGAATCATTTTTATGATGGTAGTTCTCTAATATTGCTAGTTCTTTTACGTTCTTAATCATTCTGGTAACTAATTTTGAATTAATAATTAGTTGGTTTTTGTAGTGAGGAAAATCTCATGTATTTGGGTTTTGAGGGATATTGCTTTTTGTCATGGATAATGACTAAGAACAAGTGGTTAATTTTATGTGAAAGCTTGTTTAAGTAGATAGGTTTTCATGATATAATCTCTGGCTTCATCTAATGAAATGTTGTGCACAC
This sequence comes from Vaccinium darrowii, assembly GCA_020921065.1. Classification (NCBI taxonomy): domain Eukaryota; kingdom Viridiplantae; phylum Streptophyta; class Magnoliopsida; order Ericales; family Ericaceae; genus Vaccinium; species Vaccinium darrowii. The sequence goes on along the minus strand of CM037162.1, from coordinate 22,825,802 downwards.
TTTTTGACTTCTAATGCGATCGTGTTTGTGTGGCTATTAAGTCACATGTTCTCCGAGGCTTATCGGAGAGGGTAGACAAGGTTTGGAATGATTGATTCATACTATCTTGTTTTCATATTTATAGTTGTTCGAGACAATAATGTCCCACAAGTTCTTGTTCAAGTTTAAGGGTTTGGATTTATAAATTTGAAATGGGTATCCATGGGTTATTATGGATACATTAGCGCCTAGTCTATCGAGCGTTGAAACCGTGGATAAATGGTAAGTTTATCTTTTGTGGGGTTTTACTCTCTTGATTTAAAATGAGTTCTTTACAATGAGATAGGGTGACATGGTTTTGTGTCGTGGAAATATTTCTCTGCAAATCACTTAAAAGAGAATGTTAATAGTTCTGACTGTGGTGGTAGTCCGGACACAGTGTATCACGTCATAAACTATGGTGATATAGCTATGGAAAATGTTAATTACTCAAGAAGTAATTGCTATAACCTTCTTGCAAGGATAAAATGTGGAAAACATTGAATAGGGATGTGGCTTAGCCCAATTAATTTTATCACTCCTAGTGGAAACTCAACTCAACTGGCTGATGCTCTCAATCTCTTGGGTTCAATGAGAAACTACACCATATGTCGTGATTATAAGCACTTTAAAGGTAATTTTTACATCCCAAGGTAAAGTGCTTGATACATGTAATGTGAAAACAAAGGAGGTGAGCTACTTAGCTCTTAATAGATTTTTGGTGCTTTCGTTACAGGGCACTGGGAAAAAATCTACCTATGTGAGTGTGGAGGTGGTGCCGCTTCCTATAGGTCATGGGGGCTATACCTTAGAGCGCTCATGAAATCAAGATACCGACCCACGGCCAGTGCACAGGTCACCCGATTGGAATATCTGCAATTATGAGGATTATGTGTAAAACGTGTCCGGTTAGTCACCATAGGACAGCTAGTTCAAAGATACGTCTACTATGTTGCCCCGACTAGCTTTGATGTGTTTCGCTAAGTGAGTGGTTGAAGTCGTGAGATACTATTCATCTATGCATAAGCCTCGATATAAGAGAATCAAGAATTCTTCCTTATTTCGAAAATGGTGGGGGATTGTTGGAGATTTTCAAAATAATAAATAAATTTTGGTTTGGGAGTTTTATGAAAAGGTGCGGAGAGAGGTTTATGTGAAAGGGTGCAACATCTTTTCACATAAAGTTGTGACTTTACCGAATGGTTATCACACCCCTTTAAATAGGGATGTGTTTATTAGAATGGATGTGACTATTATGAAGGGATATGACAAATGGGGTGCTTCCAAGAGGCATGACTCTTCCTAATGAGTGTCTATTGAAAAGACACGATTGTTCTAATGGGTGTCTTCTAAAGACATGATCTTTCACAAAGGCGTACCTATAAAACTATAAATAGACACTTTGTAAAGTCATTCGATAGATCGAAAATTCCATAGCGAATTGCTCTCTCTCTACACACTCTATTCCTAGAATTCTAGGCATACTGTTATTCTGCGGAAACAGAATATCAGTTCTTGGTTCTCTTATTCTTCCATAGCGGATATTCTGTCTGTCTTCGTTTGTGTAAACGCAGTCAGAAAGAACCTCGAGTTTTGTTTCGTTGTATCTTGAAGGCGGATTTGTTGTCAACCCGGTGCACACCAAATTCACTCGGATTGGTGGGGGCAAATACTGTCTTTAGGAAAGCGTTGTTACAACGTGCCTCAAATGTAGCTTATTGTTCCAGTTTTTTCTATGAAGACGATGCCATCAACATATTTGAAGACCAGTTTTCCAACATGAATCTCTCTTGATGTAAATGTTCTTGCATAAGACTTCCCTTAATATTCATTGAGCCATTTCCATTATGGGATGTAGCCAGTAGGTGAAACACCAATAGTCCAAAGTACTAGGCCAAACATACATATCATGCACATTGATTTGTCTGCTAAAAAAAATATGGCAAACAAATATCAACTTATGCAATGTCGTAACATGAACTGATTTGTACGTCAATTACAACAATCCAAATTAAGGATGATGCTCACGTTCGATAGGGAACCTATTAGAATTTTTCAGTTTAGCCCCAACTGCGTTCTTGGGATTCTGCATTAGGTGCAAAATTAAGTGACTACAGATGCGAAGAACGCGCTGATTTCAAGGAAAAACAATGGTGTCCCCGTGAATCGTTTGCATATCCAGAATATACGATTCTTCACTAGCTTTATAGAGCTGTAAAAAAATGTTAAGACATGGAAAATTATCATACTAGAATTTATACTGTATCTTAAGCTTACAAAATATAACTTAAAGAGAAAGATATCCCAGTATCTATAACCAAAATAAGAAATGCGAAGTACTATGCACAAACGCGTCAAAATATTCAAGTATCTTGAATAATCTGCAGTTGTATCTATAACCAGAGAAGACTTTTAGAGATATGATAAAAAAAAAAAAAAGTACCTACTAGAGTTCTGTCCGATATTTTGTTTTTAGTTCAAAGAAACCAACGCCAGCATGAACAATCTAAGATACCACCACCATAGGTTGAAAAGAAACTTATTATATGTTTCTTTTTTCCCTCCACCACCATAACGTGGTACTAACCAAACTCATCAGCAACAAAAGGGAGAAGAGCCTCATCACAGAAAAAGACATTATTCAATGCATGATATCACGATCTTTTTCAGTCAGCTTTAAGAGCTGAAATAAGATGTATTAATTCTTGCACGCTGACATGCTTTTGTTACCCTTTTCTCCCCCATAGATTAAAGAAATTAAGAAACGTTGACTGTATACACTATACAATGTCTGATAGTTTCATATATGAGACTCTACCTCTGCCAACCAAGCAAGATGTTCATTAATTCAAGCCATACAAAATTAGAAAATTCATACCTTTGACTCTGAAAAATTCGCCTAATGAATCGTCAAATGACCTAAGCCTGTTAAAAGAAGCAAGTCATTACCTAGATTTTGAACTTAATTGCATCTTGCAGCCTCACACCCTCTCTGCTTGAACTCGCAATTCACAACTCGAGACTATCTTCTGAATTTCCATCAGGTACGTCGTCAGTGCTTGTATCTTTGGGACTGGAAAAAAACAGAGGCAACCATAGACATTTCATATTGTAAGGTCCAATCTCCTTCCATCGCACATTTAACTTTTGAAAAATCTTCAACATAGCTGTCATCATCCCACAAGGATTTGCTCGAGACTGAAGATAAGATTTAAAAGGAAAAACCAACGAAATCTTGACCATAATGATGTCAAGCAGATACAATGAAAAGCATTAAATGAAAGAAAAAACCACAAAAATGTACACGCAGTAAAACATATTAAGAAAATGCTAATAAAATCTAAAACCCAAGTACCCACTTTCTTTGATCAGCAGATAGTGATCTCAAGTATATTTTAGGACAATCCTCACGTACCAGATGTTGCTAAGATTGGAGAATGTCGACCTGACCCATTCGAGAAAAAAATATATTGCAAAGCCGATAATGCCCATACAGATTAACAAAAAGTAGCATAATTCCCCATTCAACAATTAATAAAAAGCAGCTTACAACTCTCATCTCATGTGCTTCTACCTATAGTATAAAGCAGAAGAGGGCCACCATCAATGAAATTTTTTCCCTCTGGGACTAATGCTAAGAACATCGCTGTAAGACAGGTTTCAACTAGTGAGCACACTAAGCTCCGAGTTTACATGGTAATTATATCGATGTCATGCACAATTATCTTGATTAGGTGATTAATGAAATTGAACACTGTTGGAACTTGTGGCTCATTTGGTGTGTATGAGAGGCACTGAGAAGTTCCCGGTATCGATAAGCAAGTTGGGAGGCAGTTTGATGGAGTCGGTATCGATACAGGAGTTTCCCTGTATCGATACCGAGGCATCTATGGGCGAACAGAATGTATGGGTATCGATACAGTGAAATCTCTGTATCGATACCGTGTGGCCTAAAACAGTCGGTGAACGGTGTTACAAGGGCATTATAGGTATTCAGGCTATAATGTTGAGTTAGGGTTGGAATAGGAGTAGTAGCCACATATAAATACTCTCTATTGTAAAACCCTAGTGTGCGCTCATCAATAAACGACTATTCTGTGTGCTCCCGTGGACGTACCCGGTTTTGGGGAACCACGTAAATTCCTGTGTTGATTTCCTTTACTGTTTTCGTATTCTGTTGTGTGCGTGTGGTGATTATTCTAACAAACACAAATACTCATGTACACAAACGCTGATAATTATTACAAGAAAGCTACTCATTCAAGAAGGAACTGGAAAGGATCAAGGTTATAATCGCTCGTGTATGTTAAAGCTTGTGGGCCTCTCCAGTCATTGCTAGTTGATTTCAAATTTGGTGCTTTAGTTGACACTTAACAGTAATTATATCTATCCTTCTAGCATAGAAGATGAAAAGGAAAATTTAATACCCAAAGGAAAAAAAAAAAGGTGATAATATCCCCGGTTCCCATACATTTCATGTAAAGAGCAATGTACATGTGCATTTCAACAAACATTTGTGAGATGTTCCTAGCACCCCAACTATTGTCTTTCTATTAAATTGGATATCTAGCTCCTTTGCAAATTTGGTTCCAATAAAATGTTAAGATATCATTATCACCGAGAAACAAAAGAACGCGTCAAGGATACCACTTTAAATGTGTTTGGAATGGAGTATAACTCAAAATACAGGTGAGATCCCTACCTCTGATAGCTTAAGATTTTGAGTTGGATGTAAAGTTTAATCACGATAGAGGAGCTGGACTTTGGGAATTATTGGCAAGATTCTCTATGTATTATTGATAGATTCTTTCAGATCACCAGTTGTCCAAAAAGCTTAGTTGTTAGAAAATGGGACAGACAAAATACATCAAGTTATCTAATAACCTCCCTGTCGAGCAATCCCCTCTTGCACGTGGAGATCCAACATCCAACATGGAGAGAAACGGAATTCAAAATGCATAAGCACAATACCAATGGGGAACAAATAAAGATGGAGAGTCTTGAAACTAAGACCTCCTATAACATTGTACTATGACATATCACTAGTTGTCCCCAAAACTTTAAGCTGTTAGAAAATGGACCCAACTATGTATACCACGTTATCCGACAAAGGATACCTCATCCGTGGTTTCTAGTACTTGGCTTCATGACAACACTGTGATACTTACCAAATAAAACATGATTAAGGTGTTCGATTATAGATTTTAGCTCCCAGATATTCTAAAGATTACACAGCATCAAAAGATGACATCACAAACAAAAAAAAAACCCCTAAAAATACGGGTATACGAAAGCATGTGTACCTTTTCGGCATTGTACACTGCAGTGACCATGGGCATAAGCAGATATCGAGGAGGATGTAGTTGAAACCAAGGATGCCAAAGTATTTCACGGATTGATAAGCGGCTTATCGGGTCAACAATAAGTATTCACGAAATCAAATCACGTGCAGCAAGAGACAAATAGTGTGGGAAGGTGTCTACTCCATTCTGATAACAGAAATATATTAAAAGTTAGAAAATAACTTAATCAAATACTCAAAAATACCAACCCACTTAACCTACCTTTATCTTTGAAGCATCATTGAACGGAATCCTTCCACACATAAGAGTATATAAGATAACGCTGCAACTCCAAACATCAACCTCAGGACCAGTATATAATTTTTTAGATATAACCTACAGAAAAGGGTACTTTGATTAACAATGGAGCAAGAGTTTCTCCCTTTTTTTTTTCCTTGTTTGTAATATGAAAGTAGTTGGAGCATTAGGGTAATCTTATGGATCTTGCTGTTTCAAAATTAATTACATACCTCAGTAGTTGCATAATCTTGGCTTCCACAACTTGTTTTGAGAAAATGACCATCAGCCATGATACTGCTGAGACCAAAGTCAGCAATTTTGATATTGTGTTTTGAATCCAAAAGTAGGTTTTCTGGCTTTAGGTTCCAATGAACCACCATGTGAAGGTGGCAACATTCGACGCCTGAAATGATCTACTCTATCATTAGATAGCACATGATATGGTTAATTTCATTCACCCTTTTATCATTTGGAGGAACTAACTGGAAAATTAAGTAAATACGAGAGGGCATTAAAAACATTATGTGAAGTTTGGGACAGAACATTGTCCACCCGATGAGATTCAACACAAAATCAGTATAGCATAACCTGTCCTAAGAACAATTCATAAACACTAAATTTGCTGAAAAATTCAACAATATTACTTCAAAAACAGAATACAAATAGTAGTAATGCTAGGAGAAGGAGAACAAAGAGAAGAAAAAAGTGAAAAATGGCCAGAATGGAATAAACTAGCAATCAAGTACCTGTTGAAAGAAGTGGCGAGCCTCGTCTTCTTGGAGTCTACCACTCAACTTGATATAATGAAAAAGATCACCAGAATTCATGTATTCCATGACAAGATATGTATTTGATTGAGTCTCTATGACCTCATAAAGACGAACTATATGTGGATGAAAAATAGCCTTTGATTGTTGATCTCTTGTCTCACTAAAACAACACAGCATGAAAATCGTAGTTGTCAATTTGTCAAATAATGGCAGGAACACTACATTTTGATTGTCATTTGAGTAAGAGATTGACACGCCAAAGTGGCTCGTTCAATATTTATTAACTTTTTTATCGGGCACATGAAGGATTGCTTCTTGTATACCTGCCAGTTCATGGTTGAATTCTAAATTGAGTTGTTGCAGTTTGTCGATGAGGCTAGTCAGTTTGGGATTTCTTCTTCACTGTTCCAATACTAGTAAGTTGCTCTAGTGTATGTTGAATGATGTCTAAATTAGGCATCAAAAGCTTTTCTATCAGTTACAACGAACAACATATTCAGCACAAATATTCCTTTGAAATTTATGAATTCTTGTAGTTAATACAGCTTTTCATAGATAAATTACTGATGTTACCATGCCATCTTCTGACTAAAGAAAGAGTGATAAATGTGCCGGTCTAATTGTCAAACACCACAAGAGAAATCAAATGCACGGCGAACCTTTTTCAAAATCAGAATCATTAATGGGACGCTTCAGGATCTTAATAGCAACTTTGATCTCTGTCGGGATATGAATTGCACGTTTCACTCCACCAAATGCCCCAGAACCAAGGATCTGTACGGGGAAAATTCCACGTAACGCTAGATCACGTGCTTCCTTTAACCAACCCTAGATCTGCAAGACAGAAAAAGGGTTAGAGCACCTTTGCCTCTCGTTGGCAAAGGCCCTCTGATGCCTAAGTTAGTATCACGTACTTGAAAGCTTAAATCACAATGCGTATGAAAATAGGTTTCACCGCGTACCTTTTGTCATGGTAATTGCCCTGTATTTATAGGTGTAGATGTTCTTCACCTTTAGGCATCTCATGCCCCTGTTTCCTATTCCCTTTAGGAATCCCTTTCTCAATAGGACTTTCCTATATGGGGCGTACTCCTAATCACATTAGGATTTCCCATATTGGTCCCTTATTTCACGGGATTGCTTCCTTATCACATAAGGAATTGTTTTTAGAATATTCTGGAATGTCTCACCGCCTTATCTGAGGCGGTGCCGAGCTTACACGTAGCTCGGTATGACTCGTACATAACCCAGCTACTCACACCGAGCTGAATCTATGTATCCCAGAATGTTATTTAAGCTTTACTCATAGCTCTGCTAGCTCGGCCATATCAGGGGCATTCCCTTGTGACCTATACCGAGCTGGCACCTCTTGGTATATATTTAATTTATTCAATCACCTTAGCCTTATCCATGGCCAAACCAGCTCGGCAAAGGGCTCACGTGTACCCTATGTGGTGCCAAGCTATCCACCCTCTCGTGGTGAAGTCATCAGGCACGTGTTACGCCTAGTAGTAGGGTAATCGGATTTTACCCACTCCAATTGCTCCCCAGCTCTGCCGCTACTGTTACGCATCAGCAGCACACAGAGCTTCAACGGTTTTTGATGTTTCTTCTGCACGCCCCCCCTCCACGTGGGTGGCAACGCTGTCACTGCTTTTAATGCGAAATGACCCGTTGGTGGCTCGGATAAGCCCAAAGGACGGTTCCGCTGACGTTCTTCGTGTGTCACGTTCCACTTTTATGGGGTTTCGGGCGGGATAATCATTATTTTTTCCCCCCAAATCCCTCTAAAACCAAAAAAACCCCTCCCCTTCCCCTTTACTTCACATTCGTCAAAAGCAAAGAGGAGAGAGAAGAGAGCTTCGTCCGCCATTGCTGCTGCTTTCAAGTTTTTTGCAATCACGCCACCGGTTTCCTCGTCGGAAAGCACCATCTCCTTTCCGTTTTTCGTCGGAAAAGCACCCTATTAAGTTTACTTCCTCTCGTAAGTGCCCCTTTCTTAGACTTTTTCCGTTCGTACGTCGCAATTTCTGTTTCGTGTTTTGTCCAAGTCGTTCCTTCCGGTGTCTGTTCATCTTCTTTCCTGGGTTTCAACTGTGAAACCCTAATTTTCCAGAAAAAATGGGTAGGCACAGGGCTCTCATAAGTACCCCAGAAAAAATGATGGCGTTCCGTAGAGAATACGAAATTCCCGCCGATGTACAATTCCGGCTAGGTAGGTCTGAGGACTTAATAGAAGAGGGTCAAGATGAGAACACGATTTACGTTCCTCTGATTTTTATCGTGGAGGGTGGCCTTAGGTTTCCCCTTCATCCCTTCTTCCGTGAGGTCTGTTTCAGGTGTCAATTGAACCCTAGGCAACTCTGTCCTAATTTTGTCAGGGTAGTCATGGGCACAGTGGCCCTCAATAGGCTGCTCGGCCTTAATCTTGACTGGTGGGACTTACATTACCTCTATAGTGTAGTCCCTACAGCCGAGAAGAATTACTACTTCAAAGCAAGGAGTCCCAGCCAAAAGCTTATCCTTGATCTGCCGAACTCCTCAAAGGGAGAGGCGGATGACTTCATCGTAGTCACCGGCAACTGGGAGCCCAGAGATGCCGAGGGGAACACAATCGGCCTTGCTTGCCCCAGAGCTGCAGGCAGACTACGTTAGTATTTTCGTTCCCGAGCTGGTTTTATATTATTACCTCTGTTTTAAGTTGTAGCTGACCACTTTCTTTGTTGCGTTGTTTTGCAGCGGATAACCTTAACCACGGTGGCCGCCTGATCCACGACAAGCTCCACCGCGAGGACATTGCCAAGGCCCTCTGGTGGGACGGTTTCGAGCCGACTCCTGTAGGGCTTGGTCGTTCAGCCCATCGGTTGCTGGATTATACTCCAACTTACTGGGGTAATATCAGGAGAGAGGGAGAGCGTAGGACAAGGCACGCCTGGCCGCCACCTTCTTCCGTGATTGCCACAGGCCGACCAGCTGATCGAGAAAGAACTCGTGCCCGCAGAGGCCGAGCCAGACAAAGGTCATCATAGTCCCAAGCTCCCGAAGATCTTCAGAGGCAAGTCACATTTGCCCATATCCCCGAGATCCAAACCGCCATCCCAATCCTCGTGCGTACTGACCTAGAGCCGAGCACATCCGGGAGAGTTGCTGAAGAAGAAGAAGAAGAAGAAGAAGAAGAAGGTAGTTTGGATCATCGCGAACTCGTCCAAGCCCTAGCCGCGCAATCCGACCTTCTTGCAGACTCGGACGACTCGCCAGGCTACTCTCCTTCACCAGATCGCTCTGAGATGCCTCTACAACCGATCAATTTGTTGGACACACTCAGCCTTGGTGGAACTTCCCGTGCTCCACCGTCTGTCAGGAATGTCACTCCCCCTCCTCCAGCAGCAACCTCCCTCACCGATCGGCAAAGAGACAAGAGGCCGTTGGAGGGTACTCAGGACGTGCAGCCCCCAACTCAGAGGAGAAGGACTGGGGATACTAGCCTATCACCGTCCGAAGCTCGGCCGTTGACACAGCCCTGGGCCCCAACACTCGCCCGCCCCGATGGCACTCCTATCAACGACACTGACAAGATCTCTTCTACTGACGTGGCGTTCGGCGTCGCCAGAGCTGCTCTTCTGCCCAATGACATAGAGAGGGAGAAGAACAATTCATATGAAGTGCTGATGAAGTCAGTGTTCCAATCCAGTGCTAAGGTACAATCATCACCCTTAGTTTTATTTTAGCTGTATCGTCAGGCTTCTTTATACATCGTACTCTTATTTGCAGATCATGCAGAAGGCGTACGTGGGGTTCGAGAGGGCGAAGGAGGCCGAGAAGGAGCTCAAGAAAGAGCAAAAAAGGGCGGAGAGGGCGGAGAAGGAAAATGCCCAGTACTCCCAGCTCCTCAAGGAAGCCCGAGCTGAGGTGGAGGCGCTCAGGGGGGAGAACGCTGACCTGGTAAAGAGATCGGAGGAGGTCGAACTCGGACTGAGCAATCAGCTGACCGTTGCTGAGGCCAAGGCAGCAGCTGAGTATGACTGTGCTGTCCTGGAGGTCACGGAGCATTATAAGGCGCAGATGCCGGTCGTGCAAGATGCCATTTGGGGGCGGCTTGGCGGCGTTGCCTTGAAAAGCTCGGCGTTGACGAGTCGTCTCCACATTGGTCTGACATGGAGTTGCCGAGTAAGACGGCCGCTGCTCAAGTTCAAGCAAATGCCCAGGCCCAACCTGATCCTGAAAACCAGGCCGAGCCTCCCTCCGAGCAGACTCAGACTGATGGTCCCCATGTCGACCTCTCTGCCCCAGAAGATGCTGGTAACAATTCTGGTCCCAACCCTGCCACTGATGCCTCCGGGCACAGTGAAGAGGCTTAGTGCCTGTCTGTTACTTTTTAATTGAATCTTTTTCTCTGGACCCTGCGTGGTCTATTCGGCCGCCTGTGGCCCTCTGCTACTTTGACATCTTGATCCTTTATGGTTTGGTTTGATACATTGGTTTTGCTGGTAGTTGGTCCTGGGTGACCAGTCTTGGCCATATGCGGCCTGGTGACATTTCTACTCTTTAATTCTGTCTTTTAGGGATTTTGCTCACTGCTTTTCCACTGTTGCTCCTTATTGCAATATTTGTTGCCGAGCTGATTTTCTTCGTACTTTGCAAACTAAGTGTCTTCATACTTAGAGTTTTTTGTCTAAGTTTCTTCATACTTAGAGGTTTTTGGTGCAATGTTTTGTTGCAGATCTAAATTTTGCTTATACTCTAAGCTTCTTGTGCAATACTCATTACCGAGCTAAGTTTCTTCGTACTTAGAGTTTTTGGTGCGATATTCATTGCAAATCTAAGTTTCTTCATACTTAGGGAATTCTGTGCAATACTCGTTGCAAATCTAAGTTTCTTCATACTTAGAGTTTTCTGTGCAATATTCGTTGCAAATCTAAGTTTCTTCATACTTAGAGTTTTCTGTGCAATATTCGTTGCAAATCTAAGTTTCTTCATACTTAGAGTTTTCTGTGCAATATTCGTTACAAATCTACACACTCTCTGCTCCCCAATAGGAATCCAAAGTTTGAAGTAGAAATTGCGGTTCATATTAACCAAAATCATGATAACATTTCATTAATGCTAGAAATATCAAAAAATTTGAATAACTAATGTTGGTGATTTTACTCGTAATCCCAACCAAAAAACAAATTCGAAAAAAGAAATGTGATTGTATTCGTAATCACACAAACATTACTGGAAGAATTCTCTGAGGTTTTGGACATTCCATGGTCGTGGGACTGGTTTCCCATCCAGGTCGGCCAAGCGGTAGGCCCCAATGCCAGCGATCCCTACGATCTTGTACGGGCCTTCCCAGTTCGGGACAAGCTTTCCGTCTGAGGACACTTTGGTGTTGGCCAAAACCTTCCTCAGGACTAGATCGCCCACTTTAAATTCTCTTGGCTGTACCTTCTTATTGTAGCTCCTTCGTAGCTGCTCTTGGTATGCTACTAAGGTAATGAGTGCCCGCTCTCTTTTTTCCTCGGCGAGGTCTAGCTGCTCGGCCAGGGCTTTATCGTTGCCCCCTGACTCCACCAGAGTAGTGCGAATGGTTGGCAATCCAACCTCTAGGGGAATCACTGCCTCTGTCCCATAAGCAAGGGAATACGGCGTCTCTCCCGTAGATCGCCGTGGGGTGGTCCTATAAGCCCAAAGCACGGCTGGAAGCTCATCTGGCCATTTACCCTTCTTCTGTTCCAACCTCTTCTTGAGACTCTTTAGGATAGTCTTGTTTGAGGCTTCTGCCTGGCCATTGCTCTGCGGGTAGGCAGGGGTCGAGTAATAATTTCTGATGCCGTACTGAGCACAAAAGGCCTTGAACTTCCTGCCGAACTGGGACCCGTTATCTGAGATAATAGAGTAGGGTACCCTAAACCTTGTAATTATCTTATTCCAGACGAACTTTTCCACCATAGCTTCTGTGATTTTGGCGAGAGCTTCCCCCTCTATCCATTTAGTGAAGTAGTCAGTGCCAATAAGCAAGAACTTTCGTTTCCCTGTTGCCATAGGGAGAGGACCTACGATGTCCAATCCCCACTGGGCAAATGGCCATGGACTGGTTAGAGGCAACAGATCCTCTGCTGGAGCTCGGATAAGAGGGGAAAACTTCTGACACTTTTCACATGTCTTGACAAAGGCCTTTGCATCCTCTTGCATGTATGGCCACCAGTACCCCTGGGATATTGCTCGGTGGGCTATGGATCTCCCACCAGTGTGTCCCCCACAAGTTCCATCGTGGATTTCGTGGAGGAACTTCTGAACAAAGGCTGGGTGTACACATAATAAATATGGGCCAAGGAAAGACTTTCTGTAAAGCTTACCTTCTGGAGAGAGCCAAAAACGTACTGACTTAGTTTTGATTTTGTGTGCTTCCCTCTTATCCTCTGGCAAGGTCCCATCTCGTAGGTATGCCACTATTGGGTCCATCCAGCTCGGCCCAAGCTCTGTTTCCATCACGACTTCCACGGCTCGGCCAATGCTTGGTTCGCTTAGATAGTCTACTGTAACTGTGCGGCGATACTCCGTCTTGACCGCTGAACCAAGATAGGCCAGTGAGTCTGCATGTGCATTCTGTCCCGAGCTGATCTGCTGGATATGGATCCTATCAAATTTGTCTAGCAAATCCTTGGCTGCTTCTGAGTACGCAGCCATCTTTTCGCTTTTCGTAGCGTATTCTCCTGATAACTGGTTAACAACTAGTTGGGAATCACAAAATATTCGTAACTTATGTACCTTGAGGTCTAGAGCACTTCTCAGTCCAGCTAGCAAAGCCTCATACTCTGCTACATTGTTTGTGGCACTAAATCCCAGCCGTAGTGCATGCTCCAGGATCAGTCCTTCTGGAGAGAAAAGCACAACCCCTGCTCCAGATCCTTTGTTGCAAGCTGACCCATCAACGTAAAGCCTCCATTCGTCTTGATCCAGGTCGGCCATTCTCGTTGGTGGCTCAGGATTACTGACTTGCTCCTTCACGTGGAGACCTGGTGGTGGTGGGGCTACTGTTGGAGCGAATTCTGCTATGAAATCAGCTAAAACCTTCCCTTTGATTGCTGTTCTGGGCTGATAATCGAGGTCGAACTGACTTAGTTCTACTGACCACTTGGAGATTCTACCAGAGAAATCTGCTTTCCTGAGCAAGGCCCATAGTGGGTATTCAGTGAATACGGTGATGGGGTGTTGCAAGAAGTAATGGGGCAACTTTCTTGATGCAACAATGAGGGCATATACCAGTTTTTCCAATGGTAGGTAACGTGTCTCAGCTTCTAACAATGTTTTGCTCACGAAATAGATTGGAGCCTGCTTCGTCCCCTTTACTCGTAGGAGGACCGAGCTGACCGCATGATCAGACACTGCTAAGTATAGTATCAACCGCTCCCCAGCTTCTGGAGTAGAGAGCAAGGGTGTTGATGATAAGTAGCTTTTTAACTCCTGGAAAGCCCGTTCCTGTTCGGCTCCCCACTCGTATCCCTCTCTCTTCTTCAGAAGTTGAAAGAAAGGTCTGCAGCGGTCTGAGGATTTGCTGATGAAGCGATTGAGTGCTGCTGCCATTCCTGTTAGCCTTTGGACCTCCTTCGTGGTCTTTGGGCTTTGAAGGCCTTGCAGAGCCGTGATTTGATCTGGGTTGGCTTCAATCCCTCTTTTGGTCACTAAGTGCCCAAGAAATTTCCCCGAGCTGACTCCAAAGGCACACTTGGAAGCGTTTAATTTTAGCTTGAATTTCCTCAAGATGTTGAAAGTTACCTTTAGATCGGCTAGGTGATCAGGCTTCAACTTGCTCTTGACTACCATGTCGTCGATGTAGACCTCCATAGTTTTGCCGAGCTGTTCCTTGAACATTTTGGTCACCAATCTTTGATAGGTTGCTCCAGCATTCCTCAGCCCAAACGGCATAACCTTATAGCAGTAGAGCCCCCTGGGGGAGATAAAGGACGTCTTTTCCTGATCGGGCTCGTACATAGCTATCTGATGGTATCCTCGATATGCGTCAAGAAAACTCATCCTCTCATAACCTGATGTAGCATCCACAAGTTGATCAATTCTGGGAAGTGGGAAGCTATCTTTGGGGCATGCTTTGTTGAGGCTTGTGAAGTCCACACATACCCTCCACTTTCCATTCTTTTTCTTGACCACAACTGTGTTGGCCAACCAATCTGGATAGCTCACCTCTCGTATGGCATCCGCTTCTAGTAGTCGTTCTACTTCTTCAATTACAGCGTCCGCGTGCTGTGGTGCCGACCTCCTTGCCTTCTGCACAACTGGCTTGTGCTGAGGGTCCACGTTCAAGTGGTGGCATATGACTTTAGGATCAATTCCAGGCATCTCCTGGGGGGTCCAAGCAAACACATCAATGTGGTCGTTAAGAAAAGTGACCAGGTCTCTTTCCTCCAGCTCGGAGAGGGTCTCGCCGATCAGGAAATACCTTTCCGCATCGTCCTCCTGAATCTGAACTTTTTTCAACCCTTCCACCACCTTCTTGGCAGGGTCACCCCCGACGTCCTCCAAAGTCGGTTGGTCTGGGACTTCAACCGTTTGTACCAGCTCGGCCCTTGGGGATTTCTTCAAGACCATGGTGAAACACTGATCGGCCACCTTTTGGTTTCCCTTGATGCACTCTATTCCATCTGCTCCGGGATACTTGATCTTTTGGTGATAAGTTGAGGAGACCGCCTTCATTTTGTGCATCCAAGTTCTCCCTATAATCACGTTATAAGAAGAAGGGATGTCCACCACAAGGAAATCAGTTTTTAGCACTACTGACCCAGCTCGGACGGGTAGTGTGACCTTTCCCATAGGCCACACCGTCTGTGCACTGAAGCCAACTAGGGGGATAAGACATTTCTGCAACGAGCTTACTGGGAGCTCCATCCTTTTGAAAGTATCGTAATACATGATTTCTGTGCTGGCCCCTTGATCAACAAGGATCTTTTCCACGTCGTACTCCCCTATTCGTAGGGTGATTACTAGTGCGTCGTTATGGGGCACTGATACCCCCTCCAGATCATCATCAGTGAAGGTGATTGGGGTCTCCGTGGTTCTTTCCGCCCTCGGCCTTTTCATGCCGAGCTTCATTACTTGTTTTGCTTGTTCGTTGACCCTCTGGATGTGCCTTATCTCATTGTTGGTGTAAGGGGCAACGAGTCCATGTATCATGTGGATCGTCCCTTTTGGACCTTTCTCGTAGTCCAACTCTTCTATCAGCTCGGCATCATTTTTGCTATCAGCCAAAAATTCTTTGAGATGGCCCTCTGCCACCTTCTCATCCAGGAATTTCTTGTACTCCACACAATCCTCAGTCATGTGTCCCCAATCTCTATGGTAGCTGCAATGCTGGTTAGTGGCTCTTCTCTTTTCTGGGTTCCCAGTCATCTTTGGGGGCCTTCTGAACCACTGTTCGTTCTTGATCCTGTACAACATTTTATAGATGGGGATGTTGAAAGTTGCCATGACGCTGAAGTATGACTTGGGATCTGGATCAGCTTTGTCCTTCTTCTGCTGGGCATAATCCTTCCTTCCTGTTGTAAATTCCTTCTTGTATACCTTTGATTCCACAATCTTCCTTTCTGGAAGTTGAGGTTGTCCACCTACAATTCTTCCTCCAGCTTGCAGGATGTCATCTTCTACCCGTGCATGCTCCTGGATTCTCTCCGTTTGTTTGGCCACCGTTTTCACTGGATGCATGGTAAGTGATTCTCGTAACTTACTATGCATGGGCAAACTCGTTTTGAACGTTGCCAGAGCATACTCCTCACTGCAGTTCTCAATCTCGTTGAAAGTCTCCCAATAACGTTTGGAGTATTGCCGTAGTGTTTCATCGTCCCTCTGCCTCATAGAAGTCAATGCATCAAAAGTTTTAGGAGCTGCTCGGCTTGTTAAAAACCGAGCAGTAAATTCTTCAGCTAGTTGAGCCCAACATAGGATTGACCCCTCTGGGAGCTTGTGGTACCAACTCAGAGCCACCTTTCCCAAGCTGGAAGGGAACATCTTGCATAGCAAAGCATCATCTTGCTCATGCATGAACATGGCTTGCTGGTAGTGTTGGACGTGAGCCACAGGATCCGTGCTAGTTTCATAAGGGATGAACGCTGAGTGTTTCACCCTGCTCGGTGTCTTTTCTGCCCGAATCCAGTGGGCCAACGGCGACTTTGAGATCTGGCCTAGGGCTTCCTTAGCTGCTTCTCTTGCAGTTTTAGGACCTCCCTCAGCTCGGCCGGCATCCCCCCTCCTTGTGTGCCGCTCGGGAATATGCTCATTGGATCCAGATCTCTCGTATCTGTCCCTAGCATGCTTCCTTCTTTCTCTTTTTCCCACAGAAACACTCCTGTCTCTCCTTTTTCGTGGAGAGGCAGCTCGGTCGGTGGAGGCGTTGTTGTGGTGACGATCTCTCCTCTTCCTCATAATGCACGGATCTCGTCCGTGAACGTAAGTCTTTCTCTTTTTCTTGGAGTTGTTTCTTCAGGTCCTGAATCTCTCGTTCCCGTCGAGTGACTTCACGGGCCAATTCTTCTGCCTCTTGCTCTTTTCTGTCAAGGCTATCTTCCCTCTCTCGATTCCTCGTGTGCCTGTGACCATCCCTTCTTGGGGGGCTCCTGTTCCGTTCACGTCGGGTGGAGGCTTCCCCCCCTCTTGGTGGTGTTTTTGAGTGTCTCCCCCTTGGAGAACCATGGCGTATTAGGCGTGTATCCCTGAACTTAGGAATCTCAGGGATATTCCCAATGTCAAACCTCTTTGTTGCTGGTTTTTTCTGTGGTGCTCTTAGTACCGCGGGGGTTTTTTCCACCCTTGAGCCCTTTCTCGTGGTGTACACCAACGTGGTCCCACCATCGTCTTCCACCTCTTGCCTCCGTGGGGTGCACAAAAGGGGCTCTGAAAGCACCATTGTTGATCCTTTATTGGAGGGAGACGAACTTTTTGTAAGCTTTTCCCACAGACGGCGCCAATTGTACGGGGAAAATTCCACGTAACGCTGGATCACGTGCTTCCTTTAACCAACCCTAGATCTGCAAGACAGAAAAAGGGTTAGAGCACCTTTGCCTCTCGTTGGCAAAGGCCCTCTGATGCCTAAGTTAGTATCATGTACTTGAAAGCTTAAATCACAATGCGTATGAAAATAGGTTTCACCGCGTACCTTTTGTCATGGTAATTGCCCTGTATTTATAGGTGTAGATGTTCTTCACCTTTAGGCATCTCATGCCCCTGTTTCCTATTCCCTTTAGGAATCCCTTTCTCAATAGGACTTTCCTATATGGGGCGTACTCCTAATCACATTAGGATTTCCCATATTGGTCCCTTATTTCACGGGATTGCTTCCTTATCACATAAGGAATTGTTTTTAGAATATTCTGGAATGTCTCACCGCCTTATCTGAGGCGGTGCCGAGCTTACACGTAGCTCGGTATGACTCGTACATAACCCAGCTACTCACGCCGAGCTGAATCTATGTATCCCAGAATGCTATTTAAGCTTTACTCATAGCTCTGCTAGCTCGGCCATATCAGGGGCATTCCCTTGTGACCTATACCGAGCTGGCACCTCTTGGTATATATTTAATTTATTCAATCACCTTAGCCTTATCCATGGCCAAACCAGCTCGGCAAAGGGCTCACGTGTACCCTATGTGGTGCCAAGCTATCCACCCTCTCGTGGTGAAGTCATCAGGCACGTGTTACGCCTAGTAGTAGGGTAATCGGATTTTACCCACTCCAGGATCCTCCCGAGCTTATAATTTGATAAAATGTTTGAAGATGATGCCCTGCGCTCAACACCAGAGCCGTCCATTTAAATGCTGTTGATAACAAGGTAATGAGAGTTAAGAGCAACCCACGACCATCAACTGAATGTAAACATATCTAAGGCAATGTAGCCAGCCATGGCAATATGATGAAGTCCAAGAAGGTTTGTATAGTAGTACGGACATGTAGGGTCCTTTAAGTTGCAGTTTTCAGTTTATGATTTCAAAATTCATTCCTAGAAACACGTACAATTTGCTTGGTTGGCGATTTTCAAAATTTAGTATTCTTTTTATTTTTTGAGAATTTTTTTGGAAAGAAACCATTTTGAAATTCTGAAGTTTCCATGTTCTCACTCATCCACTACAATAAATAAAGAGGGAGAAGGTGGACGAAAGTTTTGTCAGATGGCTCCTTGTGGAATTACCGTTTTACCATTCTGTAAAATACTCACACCTCACGCTTGGTTTCTCCGCCAAGTAGACTATCAGCTGTCGCCCCTTGGTGCTATCGCCGCTTGGTTCTGTCGGTGCAAGAATTCGTAAAGAAAGAAAGAAAAGGAAAAAATGGATTAATGCGAGAAAGAAGTGATCTATTAAAGTCCAAATAGCTAATCTCATCCAAATTCACGAGGAGATCCCAGGTCCACTTCTCTCTACCTACCGCGCCGCAGCAGGTACGCATCCTTCCAAAAATAGGTGTCTTTGGCAAAATTGTAGTCGACCGCGCCGCAGAAGGTACGCATCCTTTCAAAAGATTTGTACACCTACCCAAAAAATGTTAAAGAAGTTTGAAAATTTGGGTTTAGGCTTATTGCTTATGTAAAACAACGTGCGTTTCCAACCAAATTAATGGACTACTAACCAAGCAATTATGCCGAACTTCCAAAAGATGAATTTAGATTTTTGCCGTGTCCCCTCTAGGTGAAAATCCTGGCTCCACCACTGTATGTAACCGTCACTCTGCTTAGGACCTATCGGGTTGTTTGGATGCCGTATTAGTTTGAGAGGGATTAAATAGTCAGGGGTGATAAAATAGTAGGTGTGATTAAATAAGAAGGGTGGACCCACATTGATGTGACAGTTAAAAAGGGGTGATTAAATAGCCCATGGTTTGGATGAAGGATTAAAAAAGGTGGATAAAATAGTCCATGGATTGGATGGATGATTAAATGGAGGGATAAGAAGGGTGGATAATATAAAATCATGTAAATAGACTTTTTTGCCCTGGGTAATGCATATATTAGATTATGTATTTATATAATTATATAAATACTAAAATTACATAATTTCATATAATATTCAACATTTAAGTTATTATACTTAATTGTAATATTTATTATATTAAAAAAACGAATTTTTTATTTTATTTTTAACTTATAGAAATAATCTGTCAAAGCAAGTCTATAGAAAATTCCTCCCAAAATGTATAATAATTCCTAGTGTAGCCCATAGTAGTTTCTCAAAATAAGTCACTTGTTTTTTTGAGTTGTTTTTATTTTTTATCTGTATTTTTGCATTTTTAGGTTTTGCATCAAACTTTATGCGAAAAGTAAAAAAATTGTGACTTTTACCTCTCTTAATTTAAAAAAAAAAAAAAAAAAACTTTTAGCTCTTTTTAAAAAAATAGTAAAAGTTGGATATTTTCAAAAAATAATTTGGTGAAAGTTGTTTGCATCTCAAACAAGTTAAAAGGTCGACTTAGCAGAGGAGACTTTCTATTTGATTGGTTTAAGCTGGGTTGTGGCGTTTAAGGCGTCCACACCTGCCCCCAAAAGAGGAGAAAAGCCAAAATGAATTAAAAAAAAATGGCCTTACAGCAAGCTAATTTCTATCAGCAAAAACAGAGAGAAATTAAACGCAAGGGATTCAGATTTTGAATATACGAGTCTACATATACACACATGTATGTTATATATCACAGCGTCAAACACCACAAAAGAACCAAAGTGCGTCAATGAAGAAAGAATTAAACTCCAAAAATATTTGAGCAACTACACTCTGCGGGATTACAAGAACGTTTACAAGAAGGAAAACTGAAGACACAAATTTCATCAGTCCTCACTTACAACCATTGAACCAAATCAAGAAATATGCACTGATGTATAACTGGTAGTGGTAATAAGGATTGGCCAAGGAAGAAAGCAAGCACACGGTTGCTACTAATTTCCAAGACTTAAGACAACATGGGTAAGTTCATGAACGCATAAAGCAATTAAGCACCAAAATTTCAACTTCAGAAATCCTTAAAACTGGATAGGAGCTTGATTTGTGCTTCGATGTTTACATCATCATTCACCTTGAATCCCTTTGAAGCGTCATTGAGGTCACTCAAGTCCATGAAGTCCACATAGCCTTGATTAAAAGAGGAGGCGCTGAACCAACCACGAACTGCCAGAATAACAAAAACATGCTTATGAACAAATACTCAAATGCAGATCCATCAATTATACAAGCTAGTTTATGCAGATACAAACATGCAACTGCTGTCAAGATATATAGGTACAACTGTGGAGTTCAAGGAGTTCTGTAAAATATTAACAATTAACAAAGAGATCAAACAAAATTAAAACTATTCAAATTACCTATTGACATTATTGTTAGCTGAGGAGTTGTCTGTTTTCGTCACTGTATGACTATCAACTTTGGTCTTTGTCTCCTCAACCCCCCACACCACCTCAGTTGCTGCAACATAATATGAACAATCAACAGATATAAGAACATAGAGACACACATCAAGAGACCTTTTTATACTATATCACATAACAGTTTTCAGGATTTTTTGTTTTCAGCAACTTTTTAAGAGATAACAACATTCATTTTTTCAGGAACACAACTTTCATTTTAAGAGATATCTGATATTAAGAACGAAGTGAGAGAGTTCTACATCAACAGTATACAGATGCGCTGATTCAATGGGAGGTCTTACAAATAAATAGTAGTAAAAGCATATGAAGAAATTTCTCATCTTCTTCTCTGGTCCACTCAGTCTGCAAATAGTATGAAAATAATATCAGTTTTTCCATGTATAAACTACTAGCATGCATAGAAATATTACAGAATCGAAGCTAGAAGATGGCCAATAATGTGATTTAGGAAAACCAAACTCTGATGCAGTTTTCTTGATCCTCCATTCTAACATTGCAGCTTTCTTGATCCTTTCCTATTTTTGCAGCTTGAACCGAACATGGCAAACCTGGGGAAAGAGTGCAAGGACACAAAAGCAAAAAGGGAAATATATGCAGCTATAATATTAGATGCACAAACTTTGACCATCTCCTAAAAAGTATCGACGACCTAAAATTAGATGCAAAAAGTTGAAACATGGGCTCAGGCTTTAAGAACACACCGCCGGTGCTACTCTTGGCTGCAACAAGATTGCCCCGTCAAGGTAACAACCAAAGCCAAAGTTCTTAACAACTTTTTTTGACATTTATCATCATTGCCCACAAAACAAGAGCTACACATAACAGATTCAGAGTCCAAAGGCAGACAGAGGCTTAGTTTTAGAGATTCAAAGTAAAGGCTTAGTTTAACATCATTGCCCATATGAACATAACCTGACCATAACAGTTACAAAGTGCAAAAGTGCAGATTCAGAGTCACCAACCCAGAAACAAAGACAGAAACTGCCCACAAACATATTCATAAACTGCCCATAAGCAAACACAGAAACTGCCTCAGTTGACAGCTACATTTTCACCACTGCCTCAGTTTAACCTGCCCAATTTTTTCATTACTGGCTTAGTTCGCACAACAAACCTGCCCAGTTCATTCATTATTGGCTCAGTTTCACACAACAAACTGCTGGAAGTAATAACAACACACACACCTGTTATAATGGTAAAAAACAGAGTCTTACAACTGCCCAGAACCACAGACACAGACAGAAACAGAGACTGTACCAACTGCCTAGAAACACAAACAGAAACTGTACCAACTGCCAAGAAACAAATGTAACTGTTTGAGCCAAGCAACAGAGTCAAGCAACCACAACTATACCAATTGCCTACAAACACAAACACAAACTGCCCAGAAACAAATGCAGTAGCAGGTTATAGTAAACACTATAACAATGGGCTCAGATTCAGATAGTAATGCAACCCCTGTTGCTACTCTTGGCTGCAATTACATTGCCCCGCCAATATAACAACCAAAGGCAGACAGACGCTCAGTTTCAGAGATTCAAATTAAAGGCTCAGTTTCACCTCATTGCCCATATAAACATAACATGAGCATACCAGTTACAAAGTGCAGATTCAGAGTTACCAAAGTAAAGGCTCAGATTACACATCACTGCCTAGGCTCAACAGATTACACATCATTGCCTAGAAAACAACTTCATACTATAACATATTTCAACCCCACACACACACACTCAAGTTCTAGTAAAGGAAAAACCTCATATAACCAAAGTACTGCAGCGACTACCACCTGCATATGCAGCAGTAGCTACCAGCAAAGCAAATGGAGTAAATATTTCAGATTCAGAGGCCAATGGATAGATTAATACATGCATTATACCACAGATTCAGAGACCAAAGTCGCAGGGCTCAGAAATATGTTAGATTACATGATTACATAACTACCTTCATAATGAATACGATTGAATCATCATTGCCCGACCAAGAATACCAGTTAAGTTACACACAACCTGCGAAGGGGAAAACATATTTCCCATTAGTAATTACATATATCCAAAAGAGTGGTCACATATTTCATCACTTGACAGTTAGTTACATCATAATCTAGCTCTGCATACATGGTGACTGTTGAACCATCAAAAATATACAAATGTTTCATTGATAATTTCCTAGGGTACAACCAAATTACACCGTGCAAGGTAGCACTTACCCAAATTTATACAAAAAGACAGTTCATACTTAGTTACTAATTACACAAAAAAAAGTCATTGTCTCGGAAACCCTGCTGACTTGGCCATATCCGCCATATGTGTCGCGGTTGAATTCATCCAATTATTCATGCCCTCTTGGAATTTCTCATCCTCCATACCCATCCAAGACCTTTTTTTCCACCTTTCTACCTTCAGCATTGGCCGAGGGTGCGTTGATGGGCATTGATGGATGAGGCGAGGCCGTCAGAGGTGTCGAGCTGTGAGGTGTGGAGGTGAGAGGAGTGGAGGCTCGAGGGGTCGAGGCTAAAGGTGTGGAGCCCAAAGGTGTGAATGGTTGACTCCCGAGCTCTCCATCTTGTGTGAAGAACATATGAATTGGTTCCTCATCAACAAGGAACTCTTCCTCCACTACAATAGGTGGATCTGCACTAGCCATTTGTGTAAAAGCCTCCGCAGACTCTCCGGTTGCCCTATCTTTCCCGAAGAGGACTACCCATGCATCGTAGTACGGGAATGGCTTACCATTATAGCCTTTGCACTTTGGATTGGCCTACGCAAATGGGATAGGATTAAAAGTAAGAATAGGCAATTCAATGCTTTAATTTCAAATTAAAGCAATGTAAATTACCTTTTCATACTCCTCCCACACCGACGGCTCATTCACGACGATGCATTTGTTCACGTCATTCCAACCAAACCCACTCCTTGACACTATGTCATTAATGCGATTGTAGGTTGTTTTTCAATTCCGCACTTTAGACACAATGTGAGGGTTGGATTTAATGGTGGTGTCGGGCATCAACTTCTTCATCTCATGGGCAAGTAAGGTGAAGAAACTTGACCTAAACCCATTGTCAGCACTCCATTGGTTGGAGTACTCATTTGTCATGCATCGGATTAGGTTATCCTCCTCATATTTCTTCCATACGTACCGGCCCTTAGAAGGGTTGATAGGTGGTTGTGATTCTTTGGTGTCCATGGCTGCAAATACATATCTTATTTACCCCAAATAAAGTGCAAACATATATATGTAGCTGATAATAAGTTGGTCTATACACAAAGACCCAAATCCATACCATTTAAATCAAACTTAATAAATGTCATACATCAAAAATATTGCACACCTAACAAATGTCATACATGCACAAACCTCCCGAATTAAAGTTAGAGAACAAATTGTTTAAACTTAGTACAAACGTAATCTTAGAGTTACACAATAGTTGCAAATGAGAACTAGAAATAGTTTAAACTTCGTCCACATTTCCACCACCGTTGGCAAGCCAATGGTCGTACATGGCGGTTACCAGGGCATCCCTCCCTTGGGTCCATTCATCGAACGTCTCCAACTGGCCAATGTGGTCATCCACAGGTACATTGTGTAGGTTTTGTTGCTCCCACAACGTGTACTCTAACTCCACAGGATCGTCAGGCATCTCTCTTTTAATGAGGTTGTAGAGGAGGCAACATGCTGTCATGATGCAATTTTGAGTCCGTATGGGGTAGTATGAGGCACACCTCAATATTGCCCACCGCATCTTCAGTACACCAAATACTCTCTCAACACAATTCCTAGCACCGGAGTGCTTCATGTTGAAGTACTCTGTGGACAGCCCACGGAGATCGGTGCGGTTTCGCATTTGAAAAGATTGTGATTGTTAGAGTCGCCACCCGGATTTGAGGTCCGAACCCGAGAAACCGATTAAAAATGACTCTTTTGCCCATTGAAAAAGATTTTACCGATCATGGCGAAACCAAAGATTTCTCGGATTCGGGGGTTTGGTTTGGTTTGATGATGCTTGGATTGGTTTGGGTTATTTAGTGGTGTTTGGTTGGTTTTAATCAAGTTCAAGTCATTTTCACAAGTTTCGGGTAGTCAAGATTGGTCCGTTTCATCATCGGGAATGCTCGAGTGTATCCTGGATTCAAAATCGGGGTGTCTACAGTTGCCCCTCTTAGACGGGACTCGATGCCATTGATTTGGTATGAGTGACGTATAAGACATAGACAAACCGACTCGTTCCCCGCGATATACCTCAAGCCACAAAGAAAATCATTAAAAGATTAATCGGCCGTGCTCTATGAGCTACCTACGTACCCCACTGTAGGGATCAGATCGGCGTAGTTCCTCGGGGCGATGGAAAATATCTAATAAATAAACATGAATGGGTTCAAAAACCCTCAAAACGTTGATTTAAACGGACACGTGGTCCTCAAAGCGTTGATTTAAACGGACACGTGGTCCTCAAAACATTGATTTAAACGGACACGTGGTCCTCAAAACGTTGATTTAAACGGACAAGTGGTCCTCAAAACGTTGATTTAAACGGACACGTGGTCCTCAAAACGTTGATTTAAACGGACACGTGGTCCTCAAAACGTTACCAGAACACTTCGTGCATACGCTAATGCGAATCATGATACATGACATGTCTTAATTGATTAATGTGATCTAACACGATCAATTACCGAGATTTAGATCCTCTGATCTTGATGCGCTCAATTGGTTGGGATTAACAAGTCCGGAGCACACTAACTAATCACCAGGAATGTCTAAAATGCCCCTAAAAGGCTTACAAGAGAAGCCAAAAGTCGTGCCAGGATTGGATTTGAGCGCTCAAGGTACCCCCCTTTGAGCGCTCAACCTACCTTGAGCGCTCAACTCCAAATCCTTGAGCGCTCAATGCTCGAAGTTGACCCTTCAGCGCTCAAAAGGCTCAGGTTGAGCGCTTGAACTCCTGAACGGGGACGACGGTTCAGAACCTGAACGTCGGTTTTAATGCCGTTAATGCTCCGATTGAACTTCATAACGTTCCAAAAACTTCAGAGATCGATTCCTTACACCTCTCCTGTGATTTCGAACAAAATCCTCTTATTTCTCACTCAGATTTCGGACCAAATAAAAAACCCCCAATTTCTAGGGTTTGTTCGTACAATTCTCGGTCAGATCACGGTTGATTAGGGCTCGATTGAGAGTGTTAAGTTAGTTTCCATGGAAGATACCGGTGACTCACGACCTCCAGTGGTCTCGCCGACGGCGGAAAGGGGCGGGGATGGCACGGTGGTGCCACCACCGACGAGCTCGAGCGCTCAAGGTGCCAGATTAACAGACGAAGTGGGTCCAACGGGGGCTGCGATGCCACCCACGACCACAGAAACAACGGGGAGGGATGGAGAGAGAGAGGAGGAAAGGGAGAGAGGAGAAGACGGTGGCAGTGGTGACCGGCCAGAGGAGACCGACAGTGGTGGTGGTGGTGATCCGGCGATTTCAGGCAGTGGTGGAGATCTGGCCACCGAGACGGTGGTGGTTGGCGGTGCTGTTGGCGGTGAGGGTGTGAGAGAGGGTAGTGGGGGTGGTGGTTTAGGTGGTGGTGATGACGCGGCGGTGTCGGAGAGGGTTGAGGAGAGAGATAGGGAGGTGGTGGAGATTGTGAGTGCGAGCGAGGCTAGTAGTAATGGTAGCGAGGAGACGGTCGAGGAGAGGGGGACTGGTGGTGGTAGCGGTGGCGATATGGTGGAGGGTACGAGCGGGGTAGTCAGGACTAGGGCACCCCGCTGGAGGATAAAGCCTAGACCTAGCCAGCAGCCTAGTGGTGGCGACAGGGGAAGGCGGTAGTGATAGGTGATGAGTCGACGACTCAAAGGACGAGCGGTGGGCCGTCAGCTCAGGGGCCGGTAGGGATCTCTCGGGAGGACTATCTTGAGCACGCGCCCCAGGAGGTAGTGATGGCAGCAGCGGCGGATGCCCCGGGGATTCTGGATGCGGCGAGGGAGGCCATTGTTGAGGGTAGGGAGAGGGAGGCGGCGTTGTTGCGAGAGGCGGCCGATGAGGATGCAGCGGCGAGGGCCTTTTGGGAGGAGTTTGAGGCAGAGGAGTCGGCGGAGGAGGCCAGGTTACGGGCTGAGGAGGAGGAGAGGGCAGCTGGCCACAGGACTACAGTGGTACAGGCCGCCAGACAGCGGCTGAGGAGAGGGAGGCCGGCGTTTGACGCGGCGACTTATGCTCCGCCTGTGCACCTCTTCGTGCCGTCTGGTTCTGAGGACTACACTCCCCGCCGGGAGTGTACTTTGGGGAGGAGGTGTTACTGGACCCCGAGGTCCACCTCTCGACTGACTGCCTGACGGTATGCTCGTTCTACTTTCCAATTTCAGTATCTAGAAATCTTTATTTGCATTGAATGATTGAATTACTGCTTGTTTGATGATTGGATTGATGCTTGAGTGATTGATTGGATTAACGCCTATTTACTTGCTTGCTTGTTGTCTGTTTGCAGAGAAACTTGCGCTTGAAGGCTCATGGAGGTATGGGCTCCAGTTGGGAGATCTACCAGCAGCTACATGCCTCTGTGAAGGCATTGGTGGATCAGGCAGGGTTCGGGGCGTTCATCCCGACTCTCTCGAGCACGCAGCATGACCATGCCGTGGTGACGGCATTGGCAGAGAGGTGGAGGGACTCTACGAGTTCTTTTCACCTTATCTTCGGAGAGGCGACGATGACGCCGCTGGACTTCTCAGCACTCACGGGGTTACGGGTAGGAGGAGACCCGATCCCGTTCGACTTGGGGATAGGCAGGGACGAGGCTGCACTGAGGTGGTTTCTGGGCTTCGTGCCCACCAGGGAGGGAGAGACGTCCACATATGGTCAGTTCAAAATGACTGGACTGGGTGTGCCGACGGACGAGGAGGATGCAGCACGGAAGGCGAGGTGCTACTTGTTATACCTGTTTGGGGCCTCGTTGTACCCAAACAGGCGTAACAGGGTGCACCTCTCCTACCTCGGAGGCTTGAGGGACTTCGCCCGGGCGGCGAAGTATGACTGGGGTGGAGCAGCGCTCGGGAGCTGCTATGCGTTCATGAATGCAGTCTTAAGGCGGAAAGGGACTGGCATTTCGGAACTGTGGAGTGTCTGGGAGGTAAAATTCAAAACCCTTGTTTCAAGTTTTAAAATGCATGCATTTCAATACTTGCACTTGATTATTAAAACTGGTATTAACTGACCAACTTTGTTGTTTGCATTGCAGCTCTGGGCTTATGAGGTCTTGGGGTTGCACCCCCCAGAGACACGTCACCGGGACCCGAATGTCATCCCTCGGGCACTGTGCTAGGGAGAGGGCTTCCGGTATGGTGGTTTAGCGCAGGGGAACCTCCAGGTCCTCCGTGTTTCGCTAGACAGACTCTCTGCTTCTCTGGTAAGTACTGAATTCTCACATGCATTTAATTTGCTTTCAATCCATCCATAGCCATGCATTTGATTACTGATGCCTGAATAATTCTTGCAGGTCCGCTGGGATGTATGGGACGCCGTTAACGAGCCTTACCTGGCTCGGAGCAGGGAGATCACGAGGGGGAGGGTCTTACTTGAGTGCCAGTACGGCTGGTTCTGGTACCTTGGTGACAGGGTGCTGCGCCAGTCGATACGGGCTGAGAGACCTCAGGTTCCAGGATGCCTCCCTCCTCGAGTGTTGATGACGTCTCGATACACGCTGGCAAAGATCGAGTGTTACACCACGCCCGATCTGGACCTGAGCCAGTACTTGTGCCCGGCCTTGAGCTATGTTGACTACCGGAGGAGGTACTTGGCCGGCTCGCTGAGAGTAGCAGAGTGGAAGGACAAGGTGGAGAGAGAGAAGGCCGCGAAGGCGCGTGCCTCAGCCGGAGGAGTGGCAAGAGGCCAGGGCGAGGGTGTTGGTACCGTGACTAAGGAGACAGAGGCGGCTAGGTGGTGGGTGCACGTCACCTCCGCTGGTGGAGAGGCAGGGGTCATAGATATCCCGAGACCACCGGCTGACTTCCCACCGCTCTCGGTGCCGGTAAGAAACATTCTATTTATTTCATATCTAATGCCTTGATTATGAATGCTCAAATGTATTGACAACACGAATCTTGATTTTGCTTGCAGGTTTCACAGGAGGCAGCACAGACGATGTATGAGCAGAATCGGGGACTGCATGTCCTGATACGCCGCCTCTTAGCCGGACAGGAGGTCGCCATCCGCCTGGAGGGTGAGCCAGCTCCTCCCGCTGCCCCTGGGCCTTCTCGCCCGAGAGTTGCACCGGTGTGCTACATACATTTCTTGTCTTTTCAATTCCTTGATTATTCCATGTACTAATTCCTTTTCTCGTTTGCTTGATGATGCAGCCGCCTGTGATCAGGAAGAGGCCCCACGATGGAGCTGACGGTCCTCGAGACACGACTGTGTGACTTGGGCGCTCGAAGCCTGCGGCGGTGGGACTCGAGGAGGAGAGACCGCAGAGATCTACCCGTCAGAGGGTTGAGATAGCTCCTGAGGGGATAGTTGAGGCGAGCTCGAGCGATGATGACAGTGTCAGCGACACTAACTACCCCTCTTCCCGACAGGAGTGACTGGAGCAGCGGCATGGTGATGAGACTGAGAGCTCGGATGAGACGATGGACGAGTCCGAGTAGTATATATTAGACATAGAGTAGCTTTAGAGTATTGCTTTTACTTTTGATCTTTTCTTTTGATTGGGCCTGCGTGCCCCGGTAGATAGGTGGATTGGGCCTGTGTGCCCAGCAGACAGGTGGATTGGGCCTGAGTGCCCCAGTAGTTTAGTGATGATGCTCAGACTTGACATTCGATTTTTCATGGATTTTGATCAAAGTATATACATGATTTGCACTTTCATTGTTTATTGCATTGTTCTCTCGCTTTTGATGTACAAATGAACCAACCTGTTGTAGAACGTATACAATTTATTCACAAAACTTTGAATCCAAGCATCCAAATACAAAGTTTAAAATTCAACTTCAAAGAAAAACTAACATGTTCGTGAATTTGGTCGAAACATGATTATTTGATTTTATATACAACTGGAAGATGTATTTACATGCCGCACGGCTTGACGCGCTCCTTATATATGTACAATTGACATTTAACTGTGCAAAATGACCTTAGAACAGAATTTGATGTTCATAAGGCGTATTTGAAAATAAAATACTTCGTGAGCCTGCTTTAACATGATGAATTGCCACATTATTGTTTCGTCCAAGTCATAAATGACGAAAATGCCCCTGTGACCGTCACAATTTGGCCTGAGGTCCCACGGGACCATTTTTGATATGGTGACGGCCGCCATTTCATTGCTTGAGTTGGCCATCGGGACCTCAAAACTCCACATCCTTGAAGAATTGCCTCGGAAACCGTTCTGATAAGTCATAATTCTCCTCCAACACGTGTCTCAATTATCGGGTATGGCTCGTGAAGCTTGGAAATGGATTTGAATGTCCAACGGCCATTTTAAGTTTTGAACTTCCATTTTCGCGTGTCCCGTGTCCATATATGTATCGGCTTGATAAATTGGGTTATGGAACGCCCCGTGAGGTCACAAATCCCCTTTAGGACTTCGTCGAATAGTTAAACAAAGCTCGGGAAGCTTGAAAATGGATCCGGACATCCAATGGCCAACCTCATGCCTTAACCTTGCATTTTTGCATATCCCGTGTCCGTATACGTATCGGCTTGATTACTCGGGGAACGGGACATTCCGTGAAGTCATAAATACCCTTTGGGACTTAGTTTGGGTGTTGGTGGATGGTTGGAGTGCTTAGAATAGGTTTCGGACATCAAACGGGCTAAACTGCAGTTGCTGCTGCTGCTGCTGCTGCTGTTTCTGCAGGCCTTGAGCGCTCAATGTGGGTTGAGCGCTCAATCTCACCACCTTGAGCGCTCAAGGTGGTCCAGAGGGGGTTGAGCGCTCAACTCCATGGCATTGAGCGCTCAATGTCTGTGCTGGGCAGGTTTGTAGTGTTGCTTCCCAATGCATTTTTGGACCCTTTTGCATGGTTTTCTCTGCCCCAAACGTCTTGTTGCTCTGTTATAACATCCCCCAAGCTTTGAACATCACCTTCCCAAGGTCTTTTCACCTTTTCCCCACAAATACCATGCATTTCCAATGCATTTTCAAATTTTCCCACAACAAAATTTTTGGAAACATGCATTTGACCATCTTGAAAATGCACTCTTTGATTTCCAATGTTGCATGTCAAATTTGTAAGATTCCTCTCAAATCCCCTATAAATACCATGCATAACCAAACATTTCCACATACCATCTCCATACCAACTTTTCATTCCTCCCTCCACATATTTCCTTTGTCCATTTTTCATTACTTCCACATGGCTGCCCTCGACCCTTCCGTCATCAATACTTGGGTTGCTAGCCTCGAAAACATCGATTGGTTCAACTTTCGAGGTCTAGGGCTCAATGCACTTCGCCACCTCTACACTTTTCCTATCCGTCAAGATCTTTTGCATGCCGCCGTTAGTTGTTGGGATTCGGAGCTTCATGTGTTCCGTTTTGGCTTGCAAGAGCTTTGTCCAACCGTTGAGGAATTTCAAGCATACCTTGGCGGTAATGCTTTTGCGGATCCCGTCATACCACCTATTTGCCAAAACTATGCCAACATTCTCAGTAGAAAGCTTGGTCTAGGGAACGGCGCTGCGCGCTTCTTGATTCGCAATGAGACCCTCAATGTCCTCCGTCTCTTCGCGGATTATGGCCCTACAGGTGATCTCTTGGATTTTACCGTCCAGAATCGGCGCATGTTCACACTTTGCATGTGTCTCTTGGCATTGTACTTGTTGGTCCCATCTGATGGCCATCCTAGTTCTGCCATTGTCGGTGTTGCTGCTCAGATTGAACAGCGAAGGGATGTGGTTCCTTTGGTCTTGGCTGAGACAATCATGGGCTTGGATGCGGTTAAGGCTGGGAGGACAGACACGTTTGTCGGGAGTCCGCTTTTGCTTCAGGTTTGGTTTATTTGGTCTGGATGTTTTTGGTTTTATGACTTTGGGAATTTTGGTCATTGGCTTGGCTTTGACTTTGGTTTGGATACTTTGGATTGCAGATGTGGTTATGTGACAAGGTTAGGCTTTTGAGGGAGCCGGCAGGTGATTGGGTTTACGAGCCTCGAACTTGGGTGAATAGGCCATTTGTGCATGATGAGGCTGATGAAGATGAATGGACTGACTTCTTCAGGTCATTGGAGGAGGATCACGTCACTTGGAGATGCCATTGGTTGCCTTTGCTGGACATGACAGCCAATCATATGGGAGACACATGGGTGATCTTGGCGGGACTACAAGGATACGCATACTATTTTCCACAGCGCATTCTTCGCCAATACGGCATCCGCCAAGAGGTGGAGTATGCTGTTCCTGCCACTTTCAGCCTTCCCTCATTCAAACATTCCGTTTTCGAGCATTACCGTACTTCCTGGCGGCACAGGGTCGTTTGGGCTCTTGATCCCTACCCAACTATTCATTTAAATAGACATTACAGAGATTGGATGAGGATGCAGATGAGGGCACAACGCCGAAGAAATTAGCGCAATTTTCCTTTCAACTCACTAGGCTGTTTCCCGAAATAAATGGTGCTCTTTTTTTTTTTTTAGGCTATGTTGCTCAGCTTATGTAATTGAAGAACTGATTTAAATAAAATTGAATCATGAAGGGTTTCCCCCTCTTGGTTCATTTAATTCCATATGCTATCTCCTTCGGATTTTGCAGAAATGGGGACCAACTCATCAAATTTAGACCGATCCCCAGGATAGGGTTGCCTACGTATCCTTTTTCAAGGAATCAGGTCATGACGTAGTTCAGGCTAGGGTTCACTCGGGTATTAACACTCTCCTTTTGTGCTCTAAATTTTGCCTGGTACCACCTTTCCAGGTTTTTGATCCAGCGAGCTCTTTCTTGAATTTTTGCCTTAAATTTTGCCTAGATCGCCCAGTGTGGGTTTTCGGCCTAGCAGGCTTGCTCTAATTTTTGCTTGGGTCGGTTCGCCCTTGCGATTTCCCGCCCAACGAGCATCTCTCAGGGGTAGTATCGCTTGAGTTGGTCCAAATTGGCAAGATTGCTGAACTCGTTACCATCCAAATCTATGATCACTGTTGCCCCACCGTCAAGGATAATTTTGATGATGTATGGTCCCGCCCATTTCGGTCTGAATTTTCCCCGTGGATCGAATATTGGTGCTCGAATCTCTTTTACCACCATATCTCCTTCGATCAGATCTCTGGATTTTACCTTCTTGTTGAACGCGCGAGCAATCCTTCTCTGATATCCCTGAATGTGATATAGTGCCTGCAGCCTCCTCTCATCAAACAACATTAGT